>PVIA01002516.1:0-205367 GCA_004024845.1 Tonatia bakeri
GAAACAAACATAGAAAGTCAAATAAAATGAAAAGTGAGAAGAGTATTTGTCATATAAATTAAAAATTCCCAAAATAAAACAGGATAAAATGGAGGTCAGTAATTACCCACACAAAGAATATAAAGAAATGGTCATAAGGATGCTCACCAAACTTGAGAGTGGAATAGGGACCTTAGAGAAGAAATTAGCAAGGAGTTAGACAGTATTATAAAGAACCAAGCAGAGCTGAAGAATACAATAACTAAAATGAAAAATAAACTAGAATGACCCTTGCCAGTGTGGCTCACTTGGCTGGAGCACTGTCCCATAAGTGAAAGGTTGCTGGTTCAATTCCTAGTCAGGGTACACACCTAGGATGTGGGTTTGATCCCTGGTCGGGGCACATATGATCCCTGTTCTGAGTGCATATGGGAGCCATCCAATCAGTGAGTGTCTCACACCAATGTTTCTCTCTCTGATTTCCTCTCTTCTTTCCTCTCTCTCTAAAAGTAATGAAAAATAAATATTGCTGGGTGATGATTTAAAAAGAACTAGAATGAATTAACAATAAATTAACTAATACAATAGAACAGAGCAGGAAACTGAAAGACAAACTAATGCAAATAAACCAATCAGAACAGCAAAAAGATAAAAAAGAAAAATGAGGATAGAAGTCTTAGGAAAAAGAAACCCTCATTCACTGACAGTGGGAATGTACATTGGTACATTCAGTATGGAAAATAGTGTGGAGGGTCCCTCGCAAAATTAATAATATAGCTATAATATGACTCAAAAAGGCCTCTTCTGGGTATCTACCCCCAAAATTTGAAAAAAACATTTATTCACAGAGACATATGCACCCCTATGTTCATTGCAGCATTATTCATTCTCAGAGGCCAAGACATGGAAACAATCAAAGTGTCCTTTGATAGACAATTGGATAAAGAACATGTGGTACATCTATACAATTGAATACCAGTCATCCATAAGAAAAGACGAAATACTGCCATTTGTGACATGGATGGACCTTGACAATGTTATGCTAAGTGAAATAAGTCATACAGAAAAAGTTAACTGTTGGGAACCACCTGCCTGGTTTCAGAAACTGTAATCCCCCATGGCTAAGCAGGGTGAAGTGGAAGGGGGCAGAGGTGGCGCCCTACAAGGATGATAAGCTTTGTCTCCTTAATGGCTTATGGTCCCAAGGTCTTTTTACTCAGCCTTAGCCACGGGGGATTACAGCTTCTGAAACCATGCAGAGTGGTTCCCAACAGTTAACAACCATATGATTTCATTCATATGTGGAATATAAAACTGAAAGCAACAAAGTAACAAAGAAGAAAAAAAACAAAAACTCATAGACAGAGACAACAATATGGTGGTTACCAGAGGGAAGGGGGTTGGAGGTAGTAAAAGGGGTCAAATATATGGTGATAGAAGATGATTTGCCCTCAGGTGGTGAGCACATAACATAATATGAAGATCATGTATCATAGAAATGTACACTTGAAGCCTATATAATGTTATTAACCAATGTCACCCAATAAATTTAATTTAAAAAGAGATAAAATAGGATAGTTGAATGGACCTCTGGAATAACATCAAGCACAAAAACATCTGCATTATAGCACTCCTAGAAGAAGAGAGAATAAAAAAGAAATTTTATTTGAAGAAATAATGGCTGAAAACTTTTCTAACTTGGGAAAGGAAACGGACATACAGGCCCAAGAAATATAAATAGTTTCAATGATGAACCTAAAGAGATCAACACCGAGACATACTGTAATTACAATGGAAAAGGTTAAAGATAAAGAGAAAATTTCAAAGGCAGCTAGAGTAAAACAACTAGTTAAACAAAATAGTCCCATGAGGCTGTCAGCTGATTTCTCAGGAGCAATTTATAGACCAGAAGGAGTGGCAGGACATATTTAAAGTGCTGAAAGAAAAAAACTCTGCAACCTAGAATAATTTACCCATCAAGGTCATCATTCAGAATTGTAGGAGAGAAGATGGTGGGTAGGGAAATGCTTTGAGACAGAAAATCTAAGTTGGAGGACTCACCCTACTCAATAGTAAACTGTAATACAAGGCTGTGGTAATTAAAACAGCATTGCACTAGTATAAAAACAAACACACAGATCAACACAATATAAAAGAAAACCCAGAAATAAACACATGTCTATAGGGTCAATTAATCTATGACAAAGAAGGCAAGAATATACAATGGGATAAAGACAGTTTCTCCAATAATAGTATTGGGAAAACTAGACAGATACCAGGAAAAAAATGAAATTGGACAACTTTTTTACACCACATATAAGAATACATTCAAAATGGATTGCATACTTAAATGTAAGACCCACAACCACAAAACTTCTAGGAAAAAGAAACCCAGGGAGTAAATTTTTCTCATTTCTCTTAAGTGTTTTTTGGGATATGTCTCCTCAGGCAAAGAAAACAAAAGAAAAGGTAAACAAATGGGACTACATCAAACTAAAATGTTTTTGCACAGCAAAGAAAACCATCAATGAAATGAAAAGACAGCCTACTAAATGGGAGATTATATTCAGCAATGCTACATCTGATAAGGGGTTAATATCCAAAATTTATGAAGAACTCATACTACTCAATAACAAAAATGAAACAATCAAAAAATGGGCAGGGGATGTTAAAAAAGACTTCTTTAAAAAGGATCTACAGATGGCCAATACTCATAAGAAAAGATGCTCAAAATCATTAATTGTCAGAGAAATACAAATTAAAACCACAGTGCGACATCACCTCACACCTGCCAGAATGGCTACCAGTAATAAATCCACAAATGACAAAGGTTTCTTTTTATACACATCCTTGTCAACTCTTGTTGTTTGCTCATTTATTGATAACTATTCTGACATCTGTGAGGTGATATCTGTTGGTGATTTTAATTTACATTTCCCTGATGATTAGTGACAAGAAACCCTTGTGCACTGTTGTTGGACTGCAACTGGGTGCAACTAATATGGAAAACAGTATGGAGCTTCCTCAAAAAAATTAAAAATAAAACTGCCACACGACCCAGCGACCCCTTTATGGGTATTTGTCCAAAGAAATCCAAAACAATTATTTGAAAAGATATAAGCCTCTCTATGTTCATTGCAGCATTATTTATAATAGTCAAAATAAGGAAGCAACCTAAGCGCCCATCAATAGATGATTGCATGAAGAAAATGTGGTACATATATACAATGTAATAATACTTGGTCATAAAAATAATGAAATCCTATCATTTGCAGCAACATGGATGAATTTAGAGGGTATTATGCTCTGTGAAATAAGGTAGAGAAAGACAAATACTACATGACTGTACAATATTTGGAATCTAAAAAACATACAAACAAGAAAAACTCATAGATAGAGAAAACAAACATGTTTGCCTGATGGTTGGGGTTTGGGGGATGGGTGAGAAAGGAAACAGGATTAAAAAGCACAAAGTCGCAGTTACAATTTTTTTTTTGGTGTTAAATTGTAAGAGTTTCTTACATATTTTGGATATTAACCTTTTATGGCAGGGGTATCAAAATAATTTTCACCAGGGGCTACATTAGCCTCACGGTTGCCTTCAAAGGGCTGTAATAATTTTAGGACTGTATAAATGCAACTACTCATTAACTGTTAAGGAGCTGAAATTACATTCGGTCCTTTGAAGGCAACTGCAAGGCTGATGGGGCCCCTGGTGAAAATGAGTTTGACACCCCTGCTTTATGGGGTATATCATATGTATTATATGGGGTTTGGCAGAAGTAAGGCTTGGTTGAGTGTGGTTGATAGGGTATTTGAATGTCTCACATGAGATGGACAGCAATTTGAACACTTCACTTAAAATATCATATGGTGTGCTTGACTGTGATACTGTTATGTTACACAAATACATGCTTATGATTTTGTAATAAAAGATTTTGTGGACTTTTGGCCAAGATGGAGGCATAGGTAGATACACTGTGCCTCCTTGAACAACCAAAAGGACAACAGCAACAAATTTAAAAATAAAAAAACAACCAGAACTGCCAGAAAATCAAACTATGGAAATCTGACAACCAAGGCATTAAAGAAGAAATATTCATCCAGACCGGTATGAGGGGTGGAGACAGGCAGTGGGGCATAAAGGACTCACAGCAAGGCAGCGACTGGAGGACCCAGCAGGCAAGGTGGTCCCACATTCGTGTACAGATAAACCGGGAGGAACAACTGTGGAGAGAGACCATGCAACCCAGGGTTCCAGTGTGGGGAAATAAAGCCTCAAAACCCCTTACTGAAAAAACCTGTGGGGGTTGAGGCAGTGGGAGAAACTCCCAGCCTAACAGAAGAGTATGTTGGAGAGACACACAGGGTCCTAGAATGTACACAAACCCACCCACTTGGGAATCAGCACCAGAAGGGCCCAATTTGCTTGTGGGTAGTGGCAGAAGTGACTGAAATCCGGCAGAGAGATGAGCAAGCTGCATTGTTTCCTCTTGGACCCCTCCCCTACATATAGCGCCACAATGTAGTGATGTGGTTGCTCCGCCCTGGCGAATACCTCAGGCTCTGCCCCTTACTACTTAACAGGTGTGCCGAGACAAAAAAAAAAAAAAAATGGCCCAAATGAAAGAACAGATCAAAGAAGGTCAAAGCTCCAGAAAAAACACAACTAAGTGGTGAAAGATAGCCAACCTATCAGAAGCACAGTTCAAAACACTGGTATTCAGGATGCTCACAGATTTGGTTGAGTATGGTTGCAAAATAGAGGAAGAAGTGAAATCTATGCAGAGTGAAATAAAGGAAAATGTACAGGGAATCAACAGTGACAGCAAGAAAACCAGGACTCAAGTAAATGGTTTGGAGCAGAAAGAAGAAATAAACATTCAACTAGAACAAAATGAAGAAACAAGAATTCAAAAAAAATGAGGAGAGGCTTAGAAACCTCTGGGACAACATTAAATGTTTCAACATCCGGATCATAGGGATGCCAGAAGGAGCAGACGAAGACAAGAAATTGAAAACTTACTTGAAAACATAATGAAGGGGAACTTCCCCAATCTGGCAAAAGAAATAGACTTCCAGGAAGTCCAGGAAGCTCAAAGAGTCACAAAGAAGTTGGACCTAAGGAAGCACACACCAAGGTACATCACAATTACATTAGCCAAGATTAAAGCTAAGGAGAGAATCTTAAAAGCAGCAAGAGAAAAGGAGACTCTTAGTCTCCTTTGTTAGCAGATGGCTGGCAGCAGGTACCCTTCAGGCAGGGGAGCTAGAAGCAGTCTCCAACTACCCACACAGCCACCTGAGATCATGGGAGTCTTCCTCAACCTGGTGATATTCAGTCTTTATTTGGATGTACTCCTTGATAAGATTCTGGACTTCTCCACCAGCTAAGAAGTCCAGGTTTCTTTTATTGTTGAGGGAGCTCCTGCCCCACCCCTGCTCCCCATCTCCCACCCTGCTACCACCATGAGCAGTCTCCATCCCTATCCCTCTAGTAGATTGGGGCTTTTAATTGTACAGCTGCCTTGTTCCTGAAGAACCAATGCATGGAACCCATATTCTTTCCCAATACCTGCCTCCTGGTCTCCTGTGAGTTTATTTTTGCAGTGGTGCATGCGTATTTGAAGTACTTATCCTGCCAGGAGGCCTTCAGCAGCTAGGGCTGTCCAGGAAAGAAAATGTGAGGGCATTTTTAAACTATCTTCATGGTTTACAAAGGTGCAAGGAGCTCACCCAGGCAATGATTAGTTCCCATTAGGACATGCTGCCTAGTGGGATTATAAGCTTCTCCAACAGTCCAGACCTTCAGGTATCCCTTATGAGAGTAACCAGGGCCAGCCAGTTCAACTAGCCACTCTCTTGCCAGGCAAAGAATCCAGAGTTCTTCAGCTCAACCACCAAGGGGAATATCTACATTCCCCTTGGGGAAGGGTAGGTTGGTGCTTTCAATTAAGGATGTGCTTTGTACCTTCAAAAGCCGGCACTGGGACCCCCAGCCTCTCATGATATATTTTTCTTGTTCATATCTTTGATTTCCCTGACTTATGGTGGCTCATACATACATAGTACAAACCTTGTCACTTGGCCTTGGACAGCCAGTGGCTTCACTTTGCAAAACAAGGAAATAAAGTTGTTTCCCAATTCAGCTGGGGCTGTCCAAGCAAGAGAAGTTGGGGATGGTCCCCACTCACCCACTTGGCCACCACTGGTTGGGGGAACCCATCCATGCCTGGTGACAATGCTGCCTATTTGGGTCCCAAGCTTCGCCAGTAGTCAGGATATCCAGGTGTTTTCTATTTGGAGGAACTGTACTTGGCCAGCTAATAGGCCTCACCCTGTCAAGGAAAGGCAGTTTAGATTTTTCCTGCTCACACTTCAGAAAGAATATGCACGTTTGAGTATTTTATGGTTTTTAATTAAGCATCTGCCTTGTACCCAAAAGCCAGTGCCTTAATTCTTGGTTCCTGTTACCCTGACCTGCAGAGGTCTGTGCATGCATAGTACATACCCAGTCAGCTGGCTTACAGAAGCCTAAGTCCTCAAGGCCAGAGGAACTTGGAGCAGTCCCGAAACAGCTTCCAGCAGCTGAGGGAAATCACCCCTCCTGGTAATAGTCAGCCACCGTTTTGATATGGTGTCTTGTGGAGTCCCAGGTTTCTCTAGGAGTCAAGACATCCAGCTGTTTATTATTGAGGGGAATTGGAGCCTGCCAACCCAGTGGCTTCACTTTGCAAAACAAGGAAATAAAGTTGTTTCCCAATTCAGTCTTTAGTAGGAATATGTACATTTGAGTAAGTTAGAGCTTTTAATTTTGCATCTATCTAGCACCCAAAGAGAGAGTATCTGGAATCTCTGGCCTCTCCCCTCACTTGTTTCTTATTCCCGGTTTCTGTTAGTCTGACCTGTGGAGGCCCACACTTGCAGAGTGCACATCCCATTAGCCAGCCTAGGGTAGCCATGGCTCTCTAGGCCAAAGGAGCTGAGAGTAGTCCCCAACTACCTGCACAGCTTCCAGAGGTAGAGGGAGCCAACCCCCTGACAACAGTCAGTCTCTCTTTTTGAGGTACTGCCCAGTTGGGTCCCAAGCTTCTCCATCAGTCAAGATGTGCAGGTGTGTTTTATTAAAATGAACTGTGGCTGGCCAGCCTCACAGACACTGCCCTAGCCAGGCAAGGCAGTTATCCCTTTTTCTACTCTGTCTTCAGGGGGAATATGAATATTCACATTTGGGTTGGTTAAAGTTTTTAATTGGGTATCTGCTTTGTGCTCCCAAAGTTGAGTGTCTGGGACCCCCAGCCTCTTCAGACATCTTATTGTTCCTAAACTCAGCTTCACTTGTGGTGCCCCATGTATGCACAGTATGTACCCTTCCAGCAGCCAGGGTTCTCCAGGCAAGGGGAGCTGGGTTCAGTCCCCAACCATTATCACAGACTCTAGAGGTAGACGAACCTTCCCCCACACCGTGACAGTCCCCATTTGACTTGGTACCAAGAAGGGAACCAACTTACTGCCACAGTGAAAATGTCTAGCTGTGTTTTATTGGACGGAGCTATAGCCAGCTAGCGCAGCTAACCTCACCCTGACAAGGCAAGGCAGTTCAGGTTTTTCTAATTCAGCCTTCAGAGGGAATATGCACATGTAAATAATTAGGCATCTGCCTTGTACACCAGGAGCCAGAGCCTGGAACGTTTGTGCTCTTCTAACACCTGCCTCCTGTTCCTGGTCAGTCTGACCTGCACCAGCCTGTACATGGGCAGTACAAATCCCTTCCATTGATTTTGGCAGCCAGTGCCCTCAAGACCAGGGGATTAGGGGTTGTTGCTTTCTTTTTTAAAAAAAGATTTTATTTATTTTTAGACAGAGGTGAGGGGAAGGAGAAATAGAAGGAGAGAAACATCAATGTGTGGCTGCCTCTCACACGTTCCCCCCACTAGGGGCCTGGCCCACAACCCAGGCATGTGCCCTGACTGGGAATCGAACTGGCAACCATTTAGTTTGTAGCCTATGCTGAATCCACTGAGCTACACCAGCCAGGGCTAGGGGATTGGTTCTTAAGATGTTATATGGCTTCCAGGGATGAAAGGAGCCTTTGTCCCCTGGGTGATAGTCATCATTTGAACTTTCCCCACTGCAGGGTCCTGGGCTTCTTCACCAGTCATAATGTCCAGGTGTCTCTTATTGAAAAGAACCTTGGCTGGCCAGCTTATCCAGCTCCTTTCTTGACAGGAAGGGAGTTCACAATTTTCCAGCTCAGCACTCATGGGATATATCCACATTTGGAGATTTTAGGTCTTTTAATTTGGCATCTGCCTTGTATCCCCAGGAACCAGTGCCTGAGACCCCTGATTTCTCTCTACACCTGCCTCTTGTTCTTTGTGTTCTGTGAGTCTGACTGGCCATAGCATGTGCACCTACAGTACACATTCCATCAGCCATCCAAGAACAGCCTGTACCCTCAAAGCCAGAGGATCTATGGGCAGTCCCCAAACACCTTCACAGCCTCCTGAGGTGGAAGAAACCCACCCCTGGATGATCTATCTGCCTAGGACTTCCAGTACTGTTAGGAGTGGTGAAAGTGGGCACATTTGTGTAGTTCCTGATCTTAGAGGACAATCTTTCAACATTTAGCCATTGAGCACGATGTTAGATGTGGGCTTGTCATATATGACCTTTATTATATCAAGGTTTTGAAAGTTTTTTTTATCATGACTTAATGTTGAATTTTGGCATTTTTTGACTTATAAACTGACTTTAACTTTTAATTCCATTAATGTAATGTATAACATTTTTTTATCTGTGTATGTTGAATCATCCTTACATCCCAGGAATAAATCTCACTTGATCTTAGTGTATGTTACTTGTAATGGGCTATTGAATTAATTTTGCTAGTATTTTGTTGAGAATTTTTGTCCCTGTGTTCATTAGGGAAATAGGCATGTAGTTTTCTTGTAATGTACTTATGTCTTTGGTATCAGGGAAATGATGGCCTTGTAGAATGAACTTGGGAGTGATTTCTTCTCTTCTGTTTTTGGGAAGTTTGAAAAGGATTTGACTCATTTATTTATTTACTTATTTTTGTTGAGGTATAAATAATGAGATGAAGATTTTTCAGATTTTCTCATTTAACAACTTTTAATATTCAATGCGGTATGATTAAAAAATGCTTACCATGCTATTCATAACATTCCCATGACTTATTTATTTTATAACTATAAGTTTGTACCTTTGACCTCCTTCATCAATTGTACCAACACTCAAACCCTGCCTCTCTATGGTAACCATGAACCTGTTCTTTATATCTGTTAGTTTTTTTATTATTTTATTTATTTATTTTTAGAGAGCAGGGAAGGGAGGAAGAAAGAGAGGGAGAGAAACATCAGTGTGTGGTTGTCTCCTGTGCACCCCCCACTGGGGACCTGGCTCATAACCCAGGCATCTGCTCTAGACTGGGAATCGAACTGGCAACCCTTTGATTCACAGGCCAGCACTCAACCACCAACCCGCACCAGCCAGGGAGTGTTTGTTTCTTTTAATTCTACATATAAGTGGGATCATATGATATTTGCCTTTCTCCATCTGATTTATTTCTTTGCATAATGCCCTCAATATCTATCCATGTTGTTACAAATGGCAAGATTTCATTCTTTTATGGATGAGCACTATTCCATTGTGTGTGTGTAATCACATCTTTATCCATTTATCTATAGATAGCCACTTTGGTTGTTTCATATCTTTGCTACTGTAAATAATTCTGCATTAAACATGGCAGTGCATATATCTTTTGGAATTAGTATATTTATTTTCTTTGAATAGATGCCCAAGACTGGAATGCTGCATCATATATTACTTCCATTTTTAATTTTTGGGGAACCTTCAAGCTGTTGCTCGCTGGTCAAGGGAGTAGCCCACACACAAGATGATTTCTCTGGGCCTTTGCCCAGGCAGCAACTTGTAGCTGAGTCAATTATAAATGAGGAAACCTTGAGGAAAGCTGAGGTAATGGACACAGTCAGTGATTTACCCTTAAACTATGGTGAACTCATGTATCATTTACTAAGACAGCATCTAGAATAGAGGTCTGTGAGAAAAACACCTCCTCCCTTCAACAGAGGCTAACAGTCATGACCCACACTTGCTTTCCATGGCCCAAAGGCTTCCTCTCATGGCTGGTCATTCCAGTAAAGCTTGTGATCAGTGCAAAGCATTCTTTTGAACTACAAGCACCATGAAAACCTCTCCTTTAGCATTTACAAATGGCATGGAAATCTATTGGTGACATTAAGGTCCAGAGTTTAAACTGATTAAATTGCCATTTATCTTGTATATCTACAATCCAAAAACAGGTTAGAGGAGAAATAAAAATGCACATTTAATGATGAGATGTTTGCTCCTAAATATGAGCATTATATAAGGAGCTTATAATTTCTGTGATTTCTATGGACAATACAATTATGAATTGCCTCTGCACTAAGAAATTAATGCTAATGCCATTCAAAGAAAAGTGACAACAATTAAAAAGAACCTATGTACCCCTGTGTTCATAGCAGCATTATTTACAATAGCCAAATTCTGGAATCAACCTGAGTGCCCATCAGTAAAGGAGTGGATCAAAAAAACTGGTACATTTACACAATGGAATACTACATAGCAGAAGGAAAGAAGAAGGAGCTCCTACCCTTTAGGAAAGCATGAATGGAACAGGAGAGCATTATGCTAAGTAAAAGAAGCCAGGCAGTGAGACAAATACCATATGATCTCACCTATAAGTGGAACCTAATGAACAAAACAAACAAGCAAGCAAAATATAACCAGAGATATGGAAATAAAAAACAAACTGACAGTGACCACAGGGGAGGGGGAGAGGGATAATGGGGGAAAGAGGGGTAAGGGTCTTGTCAAAGAACTTGTGTGAAGGACCCATGCTAATGGAAAGCAGAATGGGGATTGACTGAGGGAGTGGAGGCACAGGGTGGGGGAGAGCAACAGGGACAAAATTGGGACAACTGTAATTGAAAAACAATGAAAAAAGAAAACCAATGTGCAGAGTTATAGACTTAAGGGAAATATCATCATTGAAGTATGAAGCTCATATTCTCCAAAGTTAATGATTAACTAATGTCTGAGATAGTTATATTTTTCTAAATAAAAACTAATATGTGAATCAAAGATCACAGAATAATTTTAAAGGTATAGCACTAAAAAATTCTAATGCACGTCTTGTCATTACATTAGTCTCAACCATGATTAGGAGATCAGGTTTTTGTGGAAGACAGAGGTGGGAGCAAATCTTTGTTCTTCCACTCACTAGTTAGGCAAACATTTTGTTTTAGAGTTCCAGACCCCATTATGAACATTATAAATCTACTAAATCTACTTGAGAAAAAAGTGGCACATTTTAAATATATTAAAAAGATGGTTGTTTTTTTTGGCTTGAAATAAAAAGGAAAGAATACATGATGCTAATTTTTAAGAACCACCTGAGTAATCCAAGTAGTATATGCAAGGGCTCCTGCAAGAATAACAACTGATGAAAATAAACCAACACCATAGTTCATAGAACTTTACCAAGATAAATTTAAAAAGCCAGTTCAGTGTGTTTGCATAAATACAACACTACAGACCCAATAATTTAGAATATTATTAGAAAAAAATGTGTCTGTTCCAAGTAGCAATAGTCAATAAGCTTAAATAGTGAGGACTGTCCTGAATTGCATTAGGCACTGTCATGAATAGTTTTCTGTTCACTGAACAGAGAAGAGGAAAAAAAAAAATAAAACTGGGTAAATTGAAATCTTACCAAGTAAATCATAATAATTACTTTAATTAAATTATTAATGTACTTTTAAAATATTATGTTCTCTTAACACCAGCTTTACTACAACAGGGAATGTCAAAAGCTATTAAGAATTTCTGGAAAGCAGGCATAAGTATTTTTAAATGGTGGCCTTATTCTAAACAAACAGGAAGAGCCTGATGGCTACCTGTAATGACCTGAATGATAACTATTAGGAAATATACAAGTGTAGAATTAGAAAGTAGTCTATATAAGATGAAAAATCAACAGATTGTTGTTTTTTAAATCAATAAATGTTTAATTCTCAAGGGAATTCACAGTCTCAAAGGAAGTAAATTAAAAGAATCTGCCTGCATATTTGTTATCAGTTGTTCATGTTGCTGCTGGCAAACATATGAAAAGCTTTTCTGTGAAATTCCCTGGAAAGCATAACGCTGGAATTTTTCTTCATGTTTTCATTTTAACAGTGGAAGGTATTACACAGACTTTTGCAATATTATCACAGACAAACGTTTTCTTTGATAATGTGTTTGTTATTTGTATGCGAGAGACACTTTGTAGGCCTGTTTTCAAGGCCAGTAGTGTCAGGGTAAAGCAGACAGATGAACTTGGAGACAGCTCTGCAAGATACCTTCCTGAATTTCCACACCAACGAATAGAATCTGTATCATGCATCCTCAAAACCAATATCATTTTCCTATTACCGTGGTTTGTTATCTTACAGGTAATACGAAAAGGCTCTTCTAGACTTACAGTATCTGGAATTGTCTCCAAAGACATGCTCACGTTGTGAAAACCTGGACCTTCTCTTTCAAGTTGGATTGTCTGTAGCATTGCCAGTTCACCGAGCTCTCTTTTCCACACTATGTCCAATTTTCCCATGTCTGTTAGTCCTCTAATGGTACCAGATTTCTCTGAAAATTCCTGCTTGATCTGAAAGTGATACAAATATTGGCGTTCTTCCATCGACTGCAAAAATGTTCTTGTTCCAAAGGTACACTCATCTTCTCCAGCCCATTTCACATGATTTAATTCTGCTGCAGTGAACATTTCAGGTGGCTGTAAGGAAACCTTTTTTATAAAAACATCTGAAGATAAAATGTTCTTAATCTGAACTTCAAGAAATAAGTCACTCATCTCTGAATTGTAAAACTTGGTTTTAACTTCTAATGGTGTACCCAGAGAAAACAAACACAGTTCCCTTAAAAACATCTTTCTTACTCACTGTGTTGAACAGATACTGAATCCACAGAGACATCTCTTTCAATGTTCATTACTCTGTCATGGATGACATCATCAACATAACAATTGAATGAAGATTCTGCCACAGTAACCATGGAGACTGAAATATGTAAAGGCTGAGTACTTGTCTGAAAACAGTATTTTCATGATGATTTTGACAAGTTAATTGCAGTCATTTGGATTTTTCATATAAATTAAATATTTGTCTAAAAAATGTATGTCTAAGAATTTTGATGAAGTCAACCTTTCTCCCAAACATTGATATTTCTAGTGGATAGACGCTTGTCATGAGCTGGTTAGAGAAATTGCCAGGTACATTGCTATCTTCACATGTGACTGGATAGTTGGTTAATAAAGTATGCTCAGTAGACAGCATCACTTGGAGTATCACAAAGATCTCCAGTCTGGGTGGATTACCTTGCATTTTGACCACAATTTTGTCCCATTGTTTTAAAAGCATCTGGTATAGTAAGTTGATAAGACACAGAGACAACTGCTTTTTTTTTAATTTAAATGAATGTTCAAGTACAGTTTTCTCCCCCTTACTCCCAATCAAGCCCTCCCACCCCCCCACCTCCCTCCCATTACCACCCTCCCCCTAGCTTTTAGCCATGTGTCTTTTAACTTTGATCCTCACAGAGACAACTGCTTTTGATAGAAACATTTATTACTTACAGTTTCCAAAAGTATGGGACATGTCATGTCAGACAGGGCCACATGGGAATGCACCAGAGTTGGTCCAGAGGCAGAAGGAGTAAGGGGAATTCATTCATGCAAGTTTTTATTGAAATTTCTGTGGGAAAGGCAAAGCAGAGAAGGGTAAACAGATTAGAATTGGCTGGTTTGAATAAGATCATGGTGCTCCTTGTTGCAGGGTCTTCCCATAGGTGCCTTGTACATGTTCCTGAGGTGATATTGGGTCAAGGCAATAGTGGCTTAACTTATGGGTGCTCCATAAAGGAGAGAGTTGACTGATATGGGCTCTGGACTGGTTGGCGTGCATGTGAATGGAATTATCATAAGAGAGGAATTACCTTGCCCTGGGAGGGGCAGTCTCTTATGGGCAGCAAAGCACCAAGATGTCAAAGCATCATAAAATACAGAATGTGTAAAAAAGAAAGAAAGAAAGAAAGAAAGAAAGAAAGAAAGAAAGAAAGAAAGAAAGAAAGAAAGAAAGAAAGAAGGAAAGAAACATGAATAGCCCTGGCTGGTGTGGCTCAATAGATTGAATGCCAGCCTGTGAATCATAGAGTTGCCAGTTCAAATCCCAGTCAGGGCACATGCCTGAATTGTGGGCCAGGTTCCCAGCAGGGTATTATGCATGAGAGGCAACCACACATTGACCTTTCTCTCCCTCTCGTTCTCCCTCCCTTCCCCTCTATCTAAAAATAAATAAATAAAATCTTTAAAATAAAAACAATGTGAATAATATACTCAGTGGATGTAGTCACTGGGGATAAGAGGTACAGGCAGGCCAGAGGCAGTCAAGAAGGATGCTGCACAGAGGAAAGACCCTGGCCTCAAACAACTCCTGTCAGTCTGGGTCCAACATGGGAAGTAGAACTGGTATGAAATGTAGATGATTAACACATAGATAGATGGATAGATATTCATTATAGGGATTTTGCTTACATAAATATGGGGGCTAGCAGTCCCTAAAATGCTGTCTCTGCATCTAATATACATGGTTGGAGCTCATGGGGCAGGAAGGAAGGAAATATGAAAAGGCAGGAATTCCATGAGCACAATCTGGAAGCCAACAAGGTGGACTAATGCCCATGTCCATTCTCAATACCTCTGAGTCTGGTGGTGATAGTATCCTGCCTAGGCCAGGGCCCTTCGTCATGGAGCTACAGTATAGCACACATAATTGACTCAGCTGTTGCTTCATCCTGAGATGAGTCAGCAGATAGGCAATAACATGTTACAACAGGCCTGCTGCCTCCCTTCCACCTTCTAAAATCTTAGGAGAATCTTCCTTGTGGCCTACCCTAACTGTAAACATATAACATATGAAATTCTGGGACATGTAGTTCAGCCTAGCAAAATGTATACATTGTAAAATCCATTGATAACCTCCATCCCTGCCATCATGGTCACTATGTTCATGAACCCACTGGGAAATGATAGACATGGCTGGTGATGGAGTCTGAGTGATATCCACAGAGTAGGCCATCCTATCTATGTACCTGAGTAGTAAAATCCTCCTCTGGTCACCCTTCGGTGAATATTTGCATGGGACACTAACATATTCACATTACATGTGGATTTGGAGTTTTCTATCCACATATCTCCTCCCCAGACTTCATCTCTGATTTTCCAATGTGTCCCTTCCAAGTTCTGGACCAACCAGTCACACCGCTGTTGACAGCCCCTAAGTTGTTGTAGACTTTGTGCAGGTCTTGGTATGGGGATTGAAGCTCTTGGCTTTTTCTTTCCCATTGTCTCCAGAACAGTTAAGAGCAACCAGCCAGCTGCATATATGTCATATTTTGATTAGAATATTCTAAGGTAGTAAATATTTAGCCACTTAGAGCCATGCTTTGTGTACCTACCTGATTATAGATATCTTCGTTTTTAAATATTTTATTTATTTAATTTTAGAGAGGGGAAAGGGAGAGAGAAAGAGAGGGAGAGAAACATCAATGTGTGGTTGCCTCTCATGTAGCCCCTACTGGAGACCTGGCCCACAACCCAGGCACGTGCCCTGACTGGGAATTGAAATGGTGACCCTTTGTTTTGCAGGCCCATGCTGAACAGGTCTGTGCTCAATCCACTGAGTTACACCAGCCAGTGTTAATTATAGACATTTTAAAGTAACATTCTAAATAATTATTTACTTACATTTTGACATGGATTTCCACTATGTTATTGTTTGTCATTGGATATAGATTAATTAGTGCCTTTGGATCTAAACAGATTAGAGAACCAATTCCACAAAACCCAGCACTGGTTAAAATAAATTTGTCTTTAAAGTCCTTTCCCTCTAGTACCACCTTCTTGAACTGTTTACTTTATCAGTTATTGTTCAACCAAAGAGACAGAACAAGTAAGCAATATGTAAATATTTATGTGGAATTGTTGTAGAGTCTAGTTAAGCAGTCCCTGTGATACTCTGTCTAAATCTGATTCTGTAGCTCGAAGTCTGCAAGGCAGAGAGGTAATCAGGAAAGGAAGACAATAAGTAGGCTAAACCATAAAAGTACAGACTAAGATTTCACAAGGAAATAATGTCTGTTCTTGACCTTGGAGAAGAGGGTAACACACACAGCCTTACCCAGACCAGCTTCTGTTTGATGGCAACAAACTGAGTCAGCAGATCAACAATAATGTGTACATGTTACAAAATTAATGGAAGTGTCTTTCCTGCCTTCCTAAATCTCATCATCCTCTCTTGTGTAGCACAATCTAACTGGAAACACATGAGAAAGATAATTCTTGGGCATGTAGTGAAGCCTAGCCACATTGACATATTACAAAGCCCTCATAATTCTTTTACAACTGTCTTCTTAAAGTCATGTTTTTCATTCCCTTTGATAATCAGAGTGACTTCCTTTTACTAAAACTATTCCTTAATCCTGGCTGGCGTAGCTCAGTGGATTCCCAGTCAGGGCTGGGTTGCAGGCCACGGCCCCCAGCAACCACACATTGATGTTTCTCTCTCTCTCTCTCTCTCTCTCTCTCTCTCTCTCTCTCTCTCTCTCTCTCTCCCTTCCCTCTCTAAAAATAAATAAATAAAATCTTAAAAAAACTATTCCTTAAGCTTCTCTTAAAAATCTATAAATAAAACTAATCTTTCTACCTCCCAATAAAGAATACACAAGTGCTTTCCTAGAATCTGACAACTGCTAACAGGGCCTCCGAAAAAAACAGCCTACAATATAGTGGAATCATTGAATACTTCCCACACACAGAGGGCTATAGATGCCAAGAAACACATAAGCTATTGTAAAATCTTACTAACAAAATAGTAATGAGTCATTCCCAGCATTTATGTATATATTTGTATGTAGAGGATTACATGACCATACAGAAAGGTATGGAAGGATTCACTTTGGAAGTGTCAGACTGGAGGTATAATCATGGTGAGGGAAGTTACAAACAGAATAGAAAGTGCCATCAAGGAAACAATGAGCACCTATTAGTATATACATAACAAGACATTTTAACAGAACACCATTAACATGGCTATGGTTGTCAGCACAGGGTGAGAAAATCTCAGTTGACTATTATTTTATCTGCGTTTTGGTCCTCATTACTTATTTTTTCAAAAAGCTTATATTTTCATAAAATCAGCTGTTTTGTTAGAAACAAAAATGTAAATGTCTATAAACAAAATCTGACAAAGTAAAAAGTGGAGAAAAATGTGTACTATATAAAACAGACAAGTAAAATTTTCAAACAAAGAGAAAAATAACCCAGAACAAAACTATGCAAAAGCGAGTAGAAAATTTACTAAGAATGAAAACAAAACAGTCAGTACACATGAGTAATATGCTTAAGAACAATTATCAGGATTCCAAGATGGCTGCAGAATAGGTAGGAGCTACACTCACCTCCTCCTAGCTCCAAACTGGATTTACAGCTAAGTTACAGAGCAAGCATCCAGAATAACCAACTGAAGGACAGCTGAACTGAAGTATTATAACCAAGGATTTAAAGAAGAAGCCCCACAGAGACTGGTAACAAGGGCAGAGACATAGAAAGGGCTGGACCTCAGATCCATGTGCAACAGTTGAGAATCTGGAGGGATATCTTGGCTGCAAATGTCCCCCCAGAGGAGTATGGGTTCTCACCCCCATGCCAGGATCCCTAAACCAGAGCCAGAAAGAGGAACCCACATAACATCTGGCAGTGAAAACAGCAGGGACTCTGTCCACCTGGAAGAGAAGGGAGTCTGTTAGAAACCAAAACCAAGGTGCTCTCTTAAAGGGCCAATACATGGAATCTTGCTGTGGAAAACTCATCCAAGGCTCTGCTAGAGGGAAGGTGACTCAGGGCATGCTGGAATCAATAACAGAAGGTCTGGGTAGAGAGATTTGGAGGATCAGCCACTCAGCTTCCTGTGCTAAGTACCTATCCCACACTACTCTCAGATGCCACCTTCCCAGGGTCAAGCACTCATATTGTGACAGTACCAAACTGGGGAGTGTACTGCAACAGTCCCCCAACTACTGGCAACAGCACCCTGCCAAGCTCAAGTCTAGCAGAAAAGACTGGTGGCTGAACCCAGTAGGGACCTTTGGTGCACTCCTTTTCTGGAGAAGCCCTTAGGAGACACTCAGACAGTCATTGAGCTGAGTAGTTTTGGAACTGGGGCCATACTAGACTCACACATGTGTGCAAGTGGCTCTGGCCCCCACCTCCTGGGGATTCTCTTGGCCAGTCCTTTTAAGCCCCAATTCCAGGTGATCCTGCCCTGCTGAGCTCAGTCCTGAAGGGTGAAGGGAGTGTTCCTCAGAGCTGGGACCTATGGAGCACATCTCCACTGGAGGCTCTTTTTGGGGATACAGACAGCCACTGGGATATGTGGCTGTGGTGGGGGGTGGGTACTTTTTTTGCCACTCCTGCAGGCTTATTGGTGCCACTTACAAAGATAAACTCTTTTAATCTGTCCCCCACCCAGTCCCAGTGACCCCTCCCTGCCGAGCTCAGTTACATGGAAGGAAGTGCTACTCAGAGCTGGCACTTTGGAGCACAACTCCCTCAGAGTCTCAATTTTTAAAAATATTTTATTTATTTATTTTTGGAGAGAGGGGAAGGGATGGAGAGAGGAAGAGAAACATCAGTGTGTGGTTGCCTTTCACACACTCCCAACTGTGGACCTGACCTGTAACCCAGGCATGTGCCCTGACCAGGAAATGAACCGACAACCGCTTGGTACAGCCCTTTGAGGCTGGCACTCAATCCACTGAGCCACAGCATCCAGGGCTCAATTTTTTTAAACTTTATTTTTATTGTTGGCAATATTACAGATGTCCCCATTTCCGCCTCCCCCTAGCCCCCAGCCTGGCTATCGTCACACTATTGTCTGGGTCTGTTTTATATATGTGTTTTGGCTAATCTCTTTACCTTCTTTCATCCACAAACCCCCTTCAACCTCCCCTCTGACAGCTGTCAGTCTGTTCCCTGCATCCATGCCTCTGTTTCTATGTTTGTCAGTTTATTTTGTTCATTAGATCTACATATAGATGAAATCATTTGGTACTTGTCTTTCTCTGACTGGCTTCTTTTACTTAGCATAATAATCTTCAGGTCCATCCATGCTGTCCCAAAGGGTAACAGTTCCTTCCTTTTTACAACTGAGCAGTATTCCATTGTGTAAATGTACCACAGCTTTTTTTTATCTACTCATGTACTTATGGACCCTTGGGCTGCTTCCACATGTTAGCTATTGCAAATAATGCTGCTATGAACATAAAGGTGCATATATCTTTCAAACTAGTGATTTGGGAATCTTATGATACATTTGTAGAAGTGAAATCATTGGATCAAGAGGCAGTTCCACTTTTAGTTTTCTGAGGCATCTCCATACTGTTTTCCACAGTGGCTACACCAGGGTGATTTAAGCTATGTATTGTTTGGTTAGGAAAGAGAGGTATAAATCATTTGCTCTCAGGTGTCCTTGCAATTCACCAGCTGGCTGTAAGTTGCTCAAACTATTTGGTCTTATTTAATTTTCTTGTCTTAGTTCCCCTATTCCACTTGCCCCGGAATTCTCCTACCTTTTTACCATCCTGTCACAATTCCATTGCTAAAAATGGGCCTTTCCTCTCCCTGATACCTCCTGTGCCTTGTCTCATCAACCCTACATAATACTTGGAATACATTGGGAAGTGAGTTTTTAATTTCCAGTAATGCTATGGTGAGCTCTAATGTCATAATAAAAACACAACTCCCACTTCCAGAACATCCCACAATGTATATTGTATTCCAAAACATGAATGAATCTGAGGATACCTTGTTTTCATCTAATGTGGGGGAAAGGATCAAGTGACAGAGATAAGTCCTCCAGTCCTATTTCCACGAACCTCATTGAACCTCCCATACATCATGACCTTATAAACATATAAAAGCCAGCACCAAAACCTGCTGATGCCCTAGGTTAGTGGTTTTGATATTATTATTCTTCAAACAAGAACTGCATGTGGAAATTCAATACATATATAAAAAATATAAACTGGGCACTCTTGTTAAAATGAGGAGTTTCCTGAACCACTTCCACTGAAGCCCTAGCACTCCATAAAGCACAATTTATTTATTTTTTCCCAAGACTGGAAGGTTTTTATTTTTTCACTATGTATGTAGAAGATAAAAGTGCCATGAATCCTATTCTGAATGGACAAAGGCACCTCATGAATATTTGTTTAGAAGCAGAGATATCAGTTA
The DNA here is from genome assembly GCA_004024845.1 of Tonatia bakeri. Lineage (NCBI taxonomy): Eukaryota > Metazoa > Chordata > Mammalia > Chiroptera > Phyllostomidae > Tonatia > Tonatia bakeri. The sequence continues at coordinate 20,408 of PVIA01002516.1, forward strand.
CACTGATGACAATTACAACATGGCAACTGGGGCACAGAATCATCAAAACCACCAGCGTTACTGGTTGCTTTTCAGAGGTTATCCTCACAACATGGTAACAGTTTCCATTCTGAAGTCCTACGAAACCACTATATTCAAGCTACTTCTACATACAGGGTTATATTATCAGACCACGACAATTTGATAACAATGTGAATAGCCACATAAGTCCCCAAGTGACATAAAAAATTACAATGAGCCCTGGCTGGTGTTGCTCAGTGGATTGAGTTCCAGCCTGCGAACCAAAGCATCACAGGTTCAATTTCCAGCCAGGGCACATCCCTGGGTTGCAGGCCAGGTCCCTAGTAGAGGGGACTCGAGAGGCAACCACACATTGATGTTTCTCTCCCGCTCTTTCTCTCTCTCTCCATTTCTCTCTAAATATAAATGAATAAAGTCTTTTAAAAATTACAATGTCATTTTGTAAATGTTCTCAACTAAAAGCAACAAGAAGGCTTCAAGAACTCAACTTCCCCAGTGGGTAGAAATGGAAAAGGAGATGCATAGGGTCTTGCCTAAAAACAGTGAAATGAAAAACAGCATTAACTTTCAACAAACACAAGCTTTTATCTGGATGGAGGGACACACTAAAGTTGCAGTGTTCTGTTAATAGTTCTAATTTAAAACATGTATTAGTGAGCCAGAAAAGTTAGGAAGAGTCAGGGGGCTTCTATTCCCTCTACTCCACCAGCTCTCGGGCAGCCCTGTCTTTCCAGCTGGCTCTGGTTTCTGTTGCACTCCCACATGAGCACACCCCTGTTATTTTGTGTCAGGTTCTCCCTAAGTCCTGTGGAGCAGAAGCCAAAGGCCTTGCATGGAATGGGGCCTGGATATTGTCATGCCCAAAATAAGATGGAAACAGCCACAAAAGTCTGGGAAGAAGAATTGAGGGGCAGCTAAATTCATACCTGCAGGATCCCAGGAGCATGATTGGACCTGGTAGAAGAAAGTAGAGTTGGGCTAACATTAGTCTTTGCATAAACAAACCAATGAACTATCCCCACTTCTGGGGGCTCAGACCTCCTGGATCTCTGTTCAGCAGTCCTGCACTGTCCCCCTTTGAAGATTCCAGGCCTTGCTGAAGAGGGAAGGGGATGACAGCAGAGGGGACAAAGAGAGGCAAATTAAACAAGAAAGCCTGTCTCCTCAGCTGTTTATTAAAAAACCTTGCTTTTTCAGGTGTTTCTTTTGTTTCTGAGGGGTTGCTTTAAAGAAAATAAAATATGTGAGCTCTGAGCAGGTGTTTCCCCAGCACCTGCAACCTGGAAGCCTAAAAACAGGTAAAGACCAGGAAGCTGGCTTCTGAGGGAGTCCAATGACTAGGGCTAAGGAAGGTAGGCTTCTGGAAGAGACCCAGGCATTTCCCCTGCTTTGAGCACACGCCCAGGTATGCCAGCATAGCAGGGTTCTTAGTGTTTGAGGGATCTTTTGCATTTGCACCTGGCCCACTGGGATCCACAGGCAGCTCTTGAGGTCCTTATAGACCTGGAAGCAGGAAAAGGGTTGGTAGCAACCTGGGAAAAACTGATAAGGGTGATGGTCAAACATTGGTAAGGTACAGACAGCACAGACCTTCACAGATAGCAGGCTGTGAGGTAGGACCAACATGAGTAAGAGCAGTGTGATCACAAAGAATGTGTTACCCACTGCTTCATGTCCTTGACCTCACACATTCCCAACAGCTGTCTGCTGTCTGCATAGCCATTCTGCCAGATACCCAAATAGTCCAGTAGCCTGGGGTAGCCTGGCCCATCATCTTGAAGCTCTGAGGTGCTGGAATGTCCAAGTCCAGTTGACAGCCAGCACAATGTATCCACTTCATCATGGATGGAAGACTCAGCTGGCCACATCCAATGTGCAGAATCAGCATAAATATGAAGCCCAGCATGTTGTGGCCTTGAAGAGGCACTGGTCCTTCTAGCAATGACTTGTGAGTGCCCATCTCGAAATGGGTGGGAAGGCCATTTGATCAAAGATGGGCCAAGAAGATGATAGCAGTACATGTCCATAGCATTGGATGCTGGGATAGACACTGGCATGCGATTCCCATGATGCATGAAGGCCACATGGAAACAGAGGAGCTTGGCTGTGAAGACCAGAATGTGGAGCTGTATCCACTGAATGTCCAGAAGGGCCAGAGTGCATGGAGGAGAAAGCAGATGACAGAGCACCATTGTTGGCCTAAGCAGTAGTCCACAGGAGGTAGAAGGGAGTTTTATGTAGGTAGGGGCCAGGTCCTAGAGTAGGACTTAGCCAGAATGGAACCCATAAGGCCTAGAAGGGGCCTCTGTAAGCCACCTTGCTAGGCTTCTCCTGGCTCTGTGGGGCCTATATAATCAGGTAGTACTGCAGGGGGTTGGGCCACAGGTACTCTTTAATCATCTGGGCAACCCTGTCAGCCTCTGGGAGCCTATGCTGTGAGGTTTCCTTGTGATCCCTGGTGAGTCTTTGGCAAAGACAAGTAATCAGTTAGTCTACGTATAAAGTCTCCTCTTCTCTCTTTTTCTCTCTCTTGTGAAGGTTTCTTTAATATGTTTCTTTTGGTGGCAGTATTGCTCCACTAAAACAAACCCCTTCCTTCCTCCCACCTTTTGCTTTTGAAAAACACCTACAACTGAAACAAGTGTATTTTACTTGCAAAAACTGACTTGCATATGGGTATGGGATTTGCATCTAAGGGAGATTTCCTGGAAACTATCTCTAATGATTCTCTGCTCAGGTTTTCTTGATTATATAGGAAAAGAAGGTCAAGCAGATCCCATGATCTCCTCTCCACTCCTTTTCTTCTTCTTCTTTTTTTCTTTTCAATAACTCCACGGTTGTAAAATATACACCTGCTCATTATAGACCATTTGGAAAATACAGAAAAGTTTAATGAAAAATAAATATCATCCACAGTTCCATAAATATGAGAGAGAACTACTGCTAACAGTTTGAAACCAGTCTCTCCAGTGTATTTTCTGTGTTAACATTTTAACATAATTATAACAATATGGTATATATAATTTTATATTCTAGTTTTTATCACATATATCATAATCATGTTTACTGCTCTTTAAATTATTTTTACATTTTTACTGCTCTTTAATTTAAAACATTTTTTATATTATCAATCTTTTTTAAATTTATTTTTAGAGAGACAGGAAGGGAACGAGAAAGAGAGGGGGAGAAACAACAATGTGTGGCTGCCTCTCTTGCGCCCCCTACTGGGGACCTGGCCCACAACCCATGCATGTGCCTTGACTTAGAATTGAACCGGCAGCCATTTGGTTTGCAGGCCGGCACTTAATCCACTTAGTCACACCACTGAACTGTATGGCTAGATATCAATCTTAATGACTGGAATATTTCCTCTTTTTTTAAAGATTTTATTTATTTATTTTTAGAGAGGGAAGGGAGGGAGAAAGAGAGAGAGAGAAACATCAATGTGCAGTTGCTGGGGGCTGTGGCCTGCAACCCAGGCATGTGCCCTGACTGGGAATCGAACCTGCGATGCTTTGGTTCACAGCCTGCACTCAATCCACTGAGCTATACCAGCTCAGGACTGGAATATTTCCTCTTAAATGAGACATTTAGATTGTCTCTGAAATATCATGATTTTACATAGAATTTTTATGACAGGAATAAACTGGATGTTCCCTTTTTGAAATGGACAAAATGCATCTTTGAGGAAATAGAACAAATGACAATAAGCTTCTACCTTTTATTGAAGAACAATAATATTTCAGGTATTTCTTCATACTGCCTCAAAACTCACCTATTTAATGAAGAGAAAAAATTCTTCTAAAACTTATTGAAAGCTGAAAAAAACACTTTTATTTATTTATTTATTTTTTATTTTTTTTAGAGACGGAAGGGAGGGAGAAAGAGAGAGAGAGAGAAACATCAATGTGCAGTTGCTGGGGGCTGTGGCCTGCAACCCAGGCATGTGCCCTGACTGGGAATCAAACCTGCGATGCTTTGGTTCGCAGCCCACGCTCAATCCACTGAGCTACGCCAGCCAGGACTGAAGAAAAAAAAAACACTTTTAAACAAATCTCTTTAATTATGGTATACTCTGAAACAATCTAGCTGTAAGTCATTGAAACTGATGCTCTCCATCCTATGATAGGACCATGCCTTTCCAAAAGAGCTCAAATCCATGGGTGTGGCATTTTTGTACATGTTTTTAAAGAAAATTGCTCTTCTCCTAGCCAATAAAAAGTATCCTCCTGTACCCAGGAAATTTTGGAGATGAGAGTCACCTTTAAGGAATAAGATATTAATTGTCAGGTGTCTGACACCTGGAGCAGACCCAGCTAATCAGAAAGTTTAATCCACTACATATTATCTGGGGGTTTTTGGCTGTATTTTATCCTAATTTAATGCAAAAACTGTCCAAATTATCAAGCACCATGACTCTATCTTCACTATTTGTAAGGATCTTCTTGGTCTTCTATCCCTCTTCTGTATATAGTTCACGAATTTCCACTATACCATATTCAGATGTCCATCCCAGACAGATGAGGAAAAGGAATAGTTAGTAAAGGAAGTATAGTATTCCCACTATTGCCACAATAACCAATTGCAATACCTGGTACAATGGAATATGTGTGTCTTTGTGGTGAGTGTGTATGCAGGTGACTGTGTGTGTGTGTGTGTGTGTGTGTGTGTGTGTACACACACACAAAAAGTATAGCCATTGGACCACAAGAATTACCCAAATAGGACTTCCGGCCAAGATGGAGGCATAGGTAGACACACTGTGCCTCCTCGCACAACCAAAATAAGGTCAGCAACAATTTAGAAACAAGATAACAACCAGATCTGACAGAAAATTGAACTATATGGAAGTTGGACAACCAAGGAGTTAAAATATACACACTTATCTGGATCAGTAGGAAGGGTGGAGTTGGGCAGCTGGGTGGAGAAGGGTCGTGGCACAAAAAGCAGTGACACCAGGCCTATAAGGCATCGCGGGTGCAAGACCACAGCGGGCGGACCCTGGGTGTTCAGGCAGCTGGCAGACCCAGCAAGGCAGAGACTGTGAAGCGAGGCACTGCGTGCAAGGTGCCTGGCTATCCGGGTAATCCCACATTTGTGCACAGATAAACCAGGAAAAATTGGACAGTGAGACAGACCTCGCAACCCAGGGTCCTAGCGCTGGGAAATAGAGTCTTGGACACTGATTGAAAACACCTGTGGGGGTTGAGGCGCAGGGAGAGACTCCCAGCCTCACAGGACAGTGCATTGGAGAGACCCACAGGGTCCTAGAATGTGCACAAGCACACCAACACAGGAATTAGCACCAGAAAGGCCCAGTTTGCTTGGGGGAAGCAGCGAAAGGGACTGAAATCTGACAGAGAGGAGCAAGCACCATTGTTCCTTATCAGACCCCACCCCCACATACAGCATCACAACATAGCCACATGGATTGCCCTGCCCCGGTGAACACCTAAGGCTCCGCCCCTACTGCATAATAGGTGCGACAAGACACACAAACAAAAAAAAAATTATCCAAATGGAAGAACAGATCAAAGCTCCAGAAAAAATACAACTGAGCAACCAAGAGATAGCCAACCTATCAGATGCACAGTTCAAAGCACTGGTGATCAGGATGCTCACAGATTTGGTTGAATTTGGTCACAAATTAGATGAAAATATGAAGGCTACAATAACTGAAATGAAGGAAAATGCACAGGGAACCAATAGTGATGGGAAGGAAACTGGGACTGATATTAATGGAGTGGACCAGAAGGAAGAAAGAAACAACCAAACAGAAAAGAATGGAGAAATAAGAATTCAAAAAAATGAGGAGAGGCTTAGGAACCTCCAGGACATCTTCAAACATTCCAACATCCAAATTATAGGGGTACCAGAAGGTGAAGGGGAAGAGCAACAAGTGGAAAAAATATTTGAACAAATAATAAAGGAGGACTTCCTCAGTCTGGCCAAGGAAATAGACTTCCAGGAAGTCCAGGAAGATCAGAGAGTCCCAAAGAAGTTGGACCCAAGGAGGAACACACCAAGGCACATCATAATTACATTAGCCAAGATTGAAATGAAGGAGAGAATCCTAGAAGCAGCAAGAGATAAGGGGAGAGTAACCTACAAAGGAGTTCCCATCAGACTGTCAGCTGATTTCTCAAAAGAGACATTGCAGGCAAGAAGGGACTGGGAAGAAGTGTTCCAAGTCCTGAAAGGCAAGGACCTACATCCCAGATTGCTCTATCCAGCAAAGCTTTCATTTAGGATGGAAGGGCAGATAAAGTGCTTCTCAGATAAGGTCAAGTTAAAGGAGTTCATCATCACCCAGCCATTATTATATGAAATGTTAAAGGGGCTTATCTAAAAAAAAGAAGATAAGAAAATATATATAGTAAAATGACAGCAAACTCACAATTATGAACAACCACACCTAAAATAAAAACAAAAACAAACTAAGCAATCAACTAGAACAGGAACAGAACCACAGAAATGGAGATAACATGGAGGGTTATCAACAGGGGAGTGGGAAGAGGAGAGAGGGGGAAAAGGTACAGAGAATAAGTAGCATAGATGGTAGGTAGAAAATAGACAAGGGGAGGGCAAGAATAGTATGGGAAATGTAGAAGTTCAAGAACTTATGACACGTGGACATGAACTAAAGGGCGGAATGTGAGTGGGAGAGGGTGTGCAGGGTGGAAGGGAGTGAAGGGGGAAATGGGACAACTGTAATAACATAATCAATAAAATATATTTTAAAAAAGAATTACCCCAATAGTTACCCAGAATGGTTCAGAACATTCCAAAATGCAAAGAAATACTAAGTCACTTTAGTTTCTGGTTTACGTGTCAGTTAAAGTTCTCTTTAACTCAGTCATCCTTATGTCCTTCGTAAATGTAGAATCTACCACTCCCAGATCATAGCATGTATATAATCAGAGCTACATTACTAAAAATATTTTTGGAAAGTCTCTTCTTCTTTTATACTATACTTGGATGAAAAGTAGGGCTATTTATGCAACTTCTGTCTCCCTTCCTATCTCATCAAATAAGTTTATTGATCCTTTGTTTTAAGGCTATTGACCATTGGAAAATGACAAGAAACAAAAACAACAGACTTGAACATTGATAAGTTTAAGATTAAACAAAATTACAAAAATCCTCACGTAGTCTTCCTGAATGTTTTTCTACTGATACCATCCAAAAAGCTTCATTGTACATTTAGTTGTTTTGTTTTGTTTTTAATCCACAAACTTCCACTCCAGTCCAGGTATTCACTTTCTATAGATTATGTAGACCCTTTTTTAATGAAGTTACACTTTGTTAGACTTTTGGTCTGAAGAGGCAGTAGAGAATAAACATTTAAAGGACATGCTTGCAGACTGATCTCAGTCCAAATTCCAACGCCAACCATTTAATATCCATGTGTCTTTGTGCAAGACACATATTAATTTTTGCACCTGTAAAACAGGGTAGACTTTATTACTTTTACATTTCCTTCTGTGTTAAATTCAGCACTCAGTGTGGACTGTGAAAATCTAGAAAGTCCGAAATGTCAGAAGGGAGGAGAGTGTGAGGTAAGCTACTAAAGCATGGAAAAGTTTTGGAGAGAATACAACAAAATCAGTTGCTTACAGCATTAGCCATGTCTTCTGACTTCCTCAGACTTCTTGACTTGCTTTTCCATTTGTTATTACTCTATTGTTTGATCAAATATTGTGTAATTGTTGAGCAAATATTTAAAATAAATGAGTGAGACAGGTTGTCAGTATGAAAACAGAGCAATTACAGACCAGGTTGTATAAGAAAAAGACAATATTGCCACAGATAAAAGCTGAAGAGTCTTTGAGCTTCGTACTCTGGCTTCAGTTTTTCTGAAAGTTTATTAACCCATTCTAGGCAAAATCTTGAGTGAACCCCAAGAAATTTAGACTCACTAATATGGGCATATATAGCAGGGCAGACACTGGACATCTGACAAGGAGTGAGGTGGACCAATCACGGCCAATGTCCTCTCAGGGGCTGGTTGAAGCAAAACCTTTTATTTGGAAGTTTATTTGTCAGGGTAGGGTAGTGTCTATAACCAAATTTCAGAAAATTAACACAATAAAATTTTATTTTAAACACATATCACAATCTAATGTAGATAGGCAGGGTGAGAGTTCTAGGTCATCATTCTCAATTGATCCAGACAGCATGAAGGGGGAAATAGAAACTTCAAGAGTACTTAATCTAGGGAAGTCAAGTACTCAGAAGAACCTGGGATAAACCCACCTAGATGTTCTGCTCTCAGATTACAAAAATAAATGGTCTCATGGCAGCAGGAATCTTGACAAGTCTGTCCTGAATTCTACTGCACCAGTCTAGATTGGTTGCCTTCTATACTTGGTGAAAAGCTGGGGTCTTCCTTCACCAGCATCCTAGGGCTTACCTTTGACCCTTTCATGTGTTGGATTTCCAGTTTCCTATATCACTATGTCTCCCTTTTTTATGATTTAATTTTGGTGGGGTACATCTCCCAGTTACTACATGAGAACTGGTACATGGTAGGTAAATTTTTTCAAACTTCATATATTAGTTTGCTGGGGCTGCCATAACAAACTACTATAAACTGAGTGGTTTAACTGACAGAAATGAGGTGTCAGCAAGTTTGATTCCTTTTAAGGATTGTGAGGAAAAAACTGTTCCAAAGAACTGTACTATCTTCTGGTGGATTGCTGATATCCTTTGGTATTCACTGGCTGTAGGTATATTACCCTTATCTCTGCCTTCATGTTCATATGGCATTGCTATTGTGTGTGTATCTGTGCCCAAATTTTCTTTTTTTTATAAACACATCAGTCATATTGGATTAAGGGCCTACCCTATTCCAGTATGATATCATATTAACAAAAATTATATCTTAACAACCTTATTTCCAAATAAGATCATGTTCTGAGGTAGTGGAGGTTAAGGCTTCAACATATGAATTTCAAGGAAAACAATTCAACCCATAACACTTTGCACATCCTAAAATGTTTTTATGCTACCATAAATTTGGTCATAAATTCAATGTTGGTAATATTTTTCCTTGAAAATTTTGGAAGTATTGTTTTAAAAAATATTTTATTTATTTACTTTGAGAGAGAGGGGAAGAGAGAGAGAAAGAGAGGGAAAGAAACATCAATATGTGGTTGTCTCTCACACGCCCCACACTGGGGACCTGGCCCACAACCCAGGCATGTGCCCTGACCAGGAATCGAACCAGTGACCCTTTGGTTCACAGACTGGCACTCAATCCACGAGCCCCACCAGCCAGGGCAAAAGTACTGTTTTTTTTATTGTCTAGCACACAGGTGGGAAACACAAGGCCCCTGGGCCGAATCCAGCCCTCCACTTTATTTTATCCAGCCTGGCACCTTGTTTCTACCCAGAAGCAGTGCCAAGTTCCTTGCCCCTAGTTATGGAGTAGTTACATTTATACAGTCCTAAAATTACATTCAACCCTTTGAAGGCAACTGCAAGTCTAATGTGGCCTCCGGTGAAAATGAGTTTGACACCCCTGGTCTAGCATCTAGAGTTGCCTATTGAGCAATCTAAAGATGTTCTAATTCCTGATTTTTAAATTTGTGGCCTGTTTGTGTCTCTCTGGAAGCTTTAACATATTTTCTTTTCTTCAAGCATGCTAAAATTTTTAAATGATCTCACTAAGTGTTGATCTGTTTCCATCCATTGTTATGGGCACTTTGTGGAAATTTTCTAGAAAACCATGGCTTTCAGTCCTGGGATATTTTCTTGAATTTATCAATGATTTGATGATCTCTCTGTTTCTATTTTCATTGTTTTCTCTCTATGAGACTCCTATTATATGGATGTTAGATCTTCTCAATTGGTCCTCTAATTTTCTTATCTTTTTCTCCTATTTCTTATTTCTTCATTGTTTTGTTCTATTTTCTGGTAGATTTTCTAACTATCTTCAAAATTTTCTATCAAGATTCTCTAAAAAAATTTTTTTGCTATCATGTTTTTTAATTACTATGAGTCTTTTTGTTCTTGAATGCTCTGTTTGTATAACATACTATTCTTGCTTGTATCTCTTCATGTATAATCTCCATTTCCTTTTCTGTTTGTTAGTCTTCTTAGCCTTTCCATAATTCTTAGTGGTATGCTCTTAATTCTTTTTGCTGACTGGGATACCTGAGTTCAAATTTGTGACTTGTTAAACATGAAGACTATTTTAAGGTTTTATCACTGCATTGTCAATATAGTTATAACCTTTATTTAAATATGGTCATATTGCACCCAAAATATTTTTCCAATCCCCTGCTAAAAAAGGCAAAGGCCTATCTTCTAAGTTTCTGAGAGCACAGTGGAGTAAGAAAGCTTGTGGAAGGTAGTCTGTATGCAGCACTATCCTCAACTAGATCCACAACTATACCTGATGTCATTCTGCTAGATATATTTTGTTTTACCCTTCCCCCACAAATACATGCCCAGATTTCTGCCAAGGTGGAAGAGTGGAGTTGTCTAGCACCATGGCAATATGCAATAGGAAGAGAATCTAGGACTCAAAATTGTTTGTTAGTTTTCAAGTAATAGTACTTATTTTTGCCTCCGTCCTGATAGACATTAAAGCAATACAGCAATAATTCAACCTCATTTCACTTTTCTATCTTCTTTGGAGATTAAACACAGCCATGTCAGTTGTTTTGTTCTTTAGATGTGAGCAGAGGTCATTTCCAGACCAGGCAGAATGTTTAAGAGTAAATGTATGACTTGCCATGTCACTTTTTCCCTGCTATGGCAGTTATGGAAGTACAGGGATTGGCAAAAGTAGGTTAAAACTAATACTAAATAACTAAATAACTAAACAAGTAAATAAAACAAGAATAAACTGTGTTTATATACTCAGAACTGTTCATCTACTTTTGGTCTTCTGTGTATGTTTCAAGATGGAGCCCCCATAAGCTTCATTCCCTTAGTGATTATGCTGGACATGTTATGTGAGCAATGAAGAAATCTTTTTATGTTTCAAACCTGTGAAGTTCTGGTTACCACAGTATAACCTACCCTATTACTTACAGACTGTCCTTCATTTTTACTGCCAAATTAATTGGTGTGGAGTTTCTTGGAGGCCTCCTGAGGAGGTTCAGTGGACTCTGGTGTCAGAGACTGAGCTGTGTGGCACTGGGGTGAAAGCCATTCTCCCCACCCCTGCATACCTGATCAGTGACATTGTCTCCAGGAGATCCACCAGCCCAACATTCCAAACTACCAGTGTCCCTGTGCTGCCAAGCTCACACCCTGCACTGGAGGTAGCTGGCTGCCATCATCCTGTGCCCACAGTGCAGACTTTCTTAGAAGACTCTCAAAAGTTCTGGGAAGACCTGAGCAGAGATTGAGTTGTATGACTTCAGGGTAGGGGCTATTATTTCTTTACATACCTGACCAGTATCACAGTTCAAGTTCAGAGCTGTCCCTTTACACAGCCAAATCTTAGTTTATTTGAGCTGGATGAATTCTTCTGTCTTCACTCAGAAGTCTCACTCAGACCCCACCCCACAACAATGGTCCACAGGCACCCGGAAGGTGAGGATGGCCTTGTTGTACCTGGAGGCTTTTGTTGAGTGATCTCGGACCAAACACTGGCACCAAGCTTGAATATGTATTAATCCAGTGAATATCACTCACCGCTACCCAGTTACTCACTGAGAACCTATATCACTCAAGTTGCATGCCACCAGAGACTCTTTCAGCAACTGAGCATGGAAAGGCAAAGGTGGATCTCACAGTGAAATGGGCCTTTTGCTCACCTGACTCTGGACTCAGTGATGGTGGAAGCCAACTTTGGTGCACAGGTTGGCCCCTCCTATGTGTACCCAGGCCCCCCAGAGGCAGCTACAAACTGTGGATCACTTTGTATCACCAAACAGGTAGCCTGGGGCCAGTCACAGGCAGTGTCATATATTGGTATGCATCACAGTCCCTTCTTGAGGCCCCAGAACCAACACACCTGGTGGTGAGCTTCAGAACACATCAGCCCAATCCATTTAGCTCCACAAGCAGCACACACAAAGAGAGAGCTCAAAATGTACCAGAACTTTCTGAGCTGAATTTGGCATCATGGAGGTAGCCCACATAGAACAGCTCATAAACCATGATGAGAGTGAATCATCAAAGTCAGTCAGCCTAAGGGTTAACTCCATGAACAAATAGGCCAACAGTAATCAAGACTCAACTACAACAGGGAAGTTCCCATAACTCTTACGAGGCACATTCCTGGAGAACCTAGCTCAGGTAATCAGGGAGATTGCGTCACTAAGCCCCAGAAGATACGTACTATATAAGGCCATATACCAATGGTGGAAGACATAAATGATCTACCAAATACACAGAAACAAATACAAGGAGGAAGCCAAATTGGGGATACAAAGAAATATGCCCCAAATACAACACAGGAGAATTTCCCAGAACAATAAATAAATAAAATAGAGGCAAGCAACCTAGCAAATACAGAGTTCAAAAGAAGGGTCATAAGGATGATCAAGGAACACAGGGAAAGAATGAACTCAGGGTGAACTGAAAAAAGACATAGTAAAGAATGAAAAAGGATGTAGGAACAACAAAAAAGAACCAGTCAAAAATAAAGAATAAAATATCTAAAACAAAGTGTACACTAGAAAGAACAAACACTAGACAAAATGAACCAGTGGGTCAAATCAGCGATTTGGAAGACATGGTAGCAGAAACCAACCATAGGAGAATACATACATACATACAAATAGTTTAAGGAACCTCTGGGACACCATGAGGCATAATAACATCCTCAGTAAGAAGTACCAGAAGGAGAATAGGAGAACAAGGGATTGATAACTGATTTGAAGAAATAATGATTGAAAAATTTCCTAACCTGGTGAAGGAGAAAGACACACAAGTCCAGGAAGCTCAAGAATCCCAAACACATTGGACCACAGAGGCCCACACCAAGACACATCAAAATAAAAATAGCAAAGGTTAAGGATGAACAGTAAATTTTAAAGTCAGCAAGAGAAATGCGGTTAGTTATACACAAAAATACCTCTCATGAGACTGTAACCTGATTTCTCAGAAACATTTCAGGCCAGAAGGGATTAGCACAAAATAGTCAAAGTGGTAAAAAGAAAGGACCTAAAACTAAGACCAGCCTACCTAGCAAGGCTATCATTTAAAATTGAAGGAGCAATAAAGAGCTACCAAGACAAGAAAACGTTAAAGGAGTCCCTTATCACCAAACCAGTACCAGAAGAAATGTTAAAGGGTCTTCTTTAAGAAGAAAAAACAAAAACAGAGGAACACAGTTATAAAGAATAAAGTGGCAATAAATACGTACCTATCTGTAATTACTTTAAATGTATATGGTTTTAATGCTCCAATAAAAAAATACGGATAATATAGAGTGATATCAGAGGAATCTGGCATGAGAGCTACTCTTCATCTTTTCCCTTAAAATTTCAACAACTTGAATAGCTAAACTCAACAACACATTTCCTGCTCAACATACAGGCATGCCTGATTCACGCATAGAAGCACTGAAAGTTGGACAAGTGGGAACAAATGGGAGAAGAGAAGGGAGAAGGGCTCAGAATGACTACAGACGGATGCAGCCATGCACTGGGAGCTCATGGCAGGCTCACCTGCAGAGAAGAGGAAGCCAACTGTGACTGGTGCTTCCTTCATCTAGGCAGAGCAGAGAGACTAGGTGGGCACTTCTGCAACAATGAGCAGTGAGAGTTGTAGCTGAGCCAAGAGACCTGGACAAGGACACAACACAGGGGTTCTGTGATGGCTGTCAGGTGGTTGGCATTCCAGACAGAAAGAAAGCCACAGAGCCCTGCTGCCCTGTAGACTCCCAAAACTCACTTCCTGTTGCCCTTGGTGTCAGGTTGCAGAATATATTATCTGCAAACCCCAAAACTATTACTACATAGTCACTATTTCCCCTGAGTAAATGATGCTCTCTGTATTGACCCCTAACTGGGGCACATGGAGTGGTGGGGGGGCACACAGAGGTCTGAGATTGCCATTACCCTGGGGTCAAACAAAGTAGGCAGCGGGATTTCCCCAGACAACCCCACCCCCAAGCACCAGGGCTGGCTGGCTGTACTACTGATGGCAGCCACAGGGGTCAATTTTGGGATTTCACAGACCTAAAAAATTAGTGATTTAGTGCCACCTACTGGAAAATACTAGAAAGACCTCTTCGGACTACTAATATATAGAGGTGTAGATAGGAAAGGATCCCATCAAATACCATGAATAACGAAGGTACTGAGGTAGCTTAGAAAGAAAATGAAAAAATCTCCAGAAAGCAAATAGGAACACAAGAAAATAAGTGATATAAATCAGGCCCAGGGCCTCAGACCGGTACCGGCCCACGGCCTGTTAGGAACTGGGGCCACACAGCAGGAGTTGAGTCCACCTCCTGTCACAGTAGGCAAATAAGTAAAGCTTAGTTGGCATTACCCCCTTATCCCCATCTGTGGAAAAAACGTCTTCAACGAAACCGGTTCCTGGGGCAAAAAATGTTGGAGACTGCTGATATAAACGACAGAAAATTCAAGATCGCAGTTCTGAAAATATTCAGTGAGATTGGGAAAATAGAGACAGACAATTTAATGCACTCAGAAAAGGAATTGATGAACAAAATGAGAACTTTACCAAAGGGATTAAAACTTTAAAAAAGAACCAAACAGAAATCCTGAAGATGCAGAATTCAACAAAAGAGAGAGAATGAACTAGTGAGCATAGGAAAGAGAGCTGACTAGATGGAGGAAAGAATTAGTTATCTCAAAGATAGAAATCTAGAAATGATGCATATGGAAGAAAAAAGAGACCTCAGCATTAAAAATATGACAAACCTCTATGAGAAATATCTAGTTCCATCAGAAAGAGCTATATAAGAATACTAGGCCCTGGTTGGTGTGGCTCAGTGGATTGAGCACTGGGCTGCGAACCAAAGGGTCAGTGGTTGGATTCCCAGTCAGGGTACATGCCTGGGTTGCAGGCCAGGTCCCCAGTATGGGGTAAACGAGAGGCAATCACACATTGATGTTACTCTCCCTCTGTTTCTCCCTCCCTTCCCCTCTCTCTAAAAATAAATAAAAAATATTTTTAAAAAGAATAATAGGCATACCAGAAGAAGAACAAAGGAGAAGGGAACAGAGAGCCTATTCAAACAAATAGTTGATGAGAACTCCCCAAACCTATGGAAAGAGCTAGATCTTCGAGTCTAAGAGCAAACAGTACACCTAATTATGTCAATCAAAAGAGGCCTTCTCCAAGGCACATTGTATTAAAACTGTCAAAAATTAATGACAAAGAAAGGATTCTCAAGGCAGCCAGGAAAAAGAAGAAAGTGACCTACAAAGAAAAGCCCATGACTTATCATTGGACTTCTCAGCAGAAACTCTACAAGCTGGAAGGAAGAGAGTGGAACCAAGTATTGAAGCTACTGGAAGAGAGAAATTACCAGCCAAGAATAATATATCTAGCAAAGTTATCCTTTGAATATGAAGGAGAAATAAAGACTTTTCCAGACATGCAGAAGCTGAAGGAATTTGTCACTAGATGACCCCTACTGCAGAAAATACTCAAAGGGACTATTCTATCTGAAACAAAGAATAAAATATCAAAACACTATGAGTAAGATCACCAAAAAACTTTCAGCATAAATGGATAATTTGTGACAACAAAAACATAAAAGGGGGGTAAAGGTCTGAGTTTACAAAGGAGGATGGCGATCAAATGCATTCAAAAGAAAAAACTTCTTAATGAAACTTTCTCTTTTTTAAAATATATTTTATTGATTATGCTATTACAGTTGTCCCATTTTCCTCTTCTTTCCCCTCCACCTTGCACACCCCTTCCCACCCACATTCCGCCCTTTAGTTCATGTCCATGTGTCATAAGTTCTTGAGCTTCTACATTTCCCATACTATTCTTGCCCTCCCCTTGTCTATTTTCTACCTACCATCTATGCTACTTATTCTCTGTACCTTTTCCCCCTCTCTCCTCCTCCCACTTCCCTGTTGCTAACCCTCCATGTGATCTCCATTTCTGTGGTTCTGTTCCTGTTCTAATTGTTTGCTTAGTTTGTTTTTGTTTTTGTTTTAGGTGTAGTTGTTCATAATTGTGAGTTTGCTGTCATTTTACTATATATGTTTTTTTAATCTTCTTTTTCTTAGGTAAGTCCCTTTAACATTTAATATAATAAGGGCTTGGTGATGATGAACTCCTTTAACTTGGCCTTATCTGAGAAGCACTTTATCTGCCCTTCCATTCTAAATTAAAGCTTTGCTGGATAGAGCAATCTGGGATGTAGGTCCTTGCCTGTCATGACTTGGAATACTTCTTGCCAGCCCCTTCTTGCCTGCAAGGTCTCTTTTGAGAAATCAGCTGACAGTCTGATGGGAACTCCTTTGTATGTTACTGTCTCCTTGTCTCTTGCTGCTTCTAGGATTCTCTCCTTCATTTCAATCTTGGCTAATGTAATTATGATGTGCCTTGGTGTGTTCCTCCTTGGGTCCAACTTCTTTGGGACTCTCTGACCTTCCTGGACTTCCTAGAAGTCTATTTCCTTGGCCAGACTGAGGAAGTCCTCCTTTATTATTTGTTCAAATAACGTTTCCACTTCTTGCTCTTCCTCTTCCCCTTCTGGTACCCCTATAACTCAGATGTTGGAACATTTAAAGATGTCCTGAAGGTTCCTAAGCCTCTCCTCATTTTTTAAAAATTCTTGTTTCTCCATTCTTTTCTGTTTGGTTGTTTCTTTCTTCCTTCTGGTCCACTCGATTGATATCAGTCCCAGTTTCCTTGGCATCACTATTGGTTCCCTGTGCATTTTCCTCCATTTCACTTAGCATAACCTTCATTTTTTCATCTAATTTGTGACCAAATTCAACCAAATCTGTGAGCATCCTGATTACCAGTGTTTTGAACTGTGCATCTGATAGGTTGGTCATCTCTTGGTCGCTCAGTTGTATTTTTTCTGGAGCTTTGATCTGTTCTTCCATTTGGGTCAATTTTTTGGTTGTTTGTGTGTCTTGTCGCACCTATTATTCATTAGGGACGGAGCCTTAGGTGTTCACCGGGGCAGGGCAATCCATGTGGCTGTGTTGTGATGCTGTATGTGGGGGCGGGGTCTGAGAGAGAACAATGGCGCTTGCTCCACTCTCTGTCAGATTTCAGTCCCTTTCGCTGTTTCCCCCAAGCAAACTGGGCCTTTCTGGTGCTTATTCCCATGTGGGTGGGCTTGTGCACATTCTAGGACCCTCTGGGTCTTTCCAACGAACTCTCCTGTTAGGTTGGGAATTTCTCCTGCTGCTGCCTCAACCCCTACAGGTGTTTTCAATTGGTGTTTTTGAGGCTTTATTTCCCCATGTTGGGACCCTGGGTTGCTAGGTCTGCTTTGCTCCCCAGTTTCACCTGGTTTATCTGTGTGTGAATGTGGGACGACCGAGTCCACCAGCCGCCTTGCATGCCATGCCCCTCCACAATCCACCGCCTTGCTGGGTCCACCAGCCACTGCCTGAGTGCAGGGGTCCACCAGCTGCTGCTTTTTCTGCTGCAATCCCTCTCCACCCAGCCGCCCGACTCTGCCCTTCCTACTGGTCTGGATGAATGTGTCTACTTTAATTTCTTGGTTGTTTGACTTCCATACAATTCAATTTTCTGTCAGTACTGGTTGTTTTTTGTTTCTAAATTTTTGTTGTCCTTCTTTTGGTTGTGCAAAGAGGCACAGTGTGTGTACCTATGCCTCCATCTTGGCCGGAAATTCATTTACTATGAATTTACAGATACTTGGCTGTGCACAAACTGGCCTGACAATTCTTATACATGTAAAAGAAAAGGATTGACAGTGCCTAAACAACCTAAAAAAGTAAGGAGACGTTGTTGCAAGGAGTTTTTAAAGTATTATTATCCTCATCTTCTAGATTGGACTAATAAGAACCTAATAAGTGCAATGAATTTCCTAAGGTTATATACCTAAGTAGTACACAGAATACCTGGGATTAGAACCCAGAATTTTTGTTTCCTGGTAGAGTGCTCTTTCTCTACACCTCATAACAATTCTCATACTATACTCTTAAACTAACAGCTAAATATAATTATACTTAGATTTTTTAACTCTTCCTATTGATAGATTTGTAGTATATAAAATTCAGTAATATACTCACTCATAATTTCAATAAATACATACTGAATTCTTACTATGTTGCAGGCCCTAAGCTAAGTAATATGGAAATATTTGAGGTATTCAAAGAGTAATCACTCCTGAATAATTCTCATTAAATAAATTTCTAGGATCACTCACAGATATGAGAGTCTGAATTTTTATAAAATACCTATTTATAATTCTACATTTAGAAGGGATTGCCAAAGCTCACACAATCCATTTCCTACCTCCAAGAAGAGGTACATTCAACTTAAGACAACTATAATCTTAGTTAAGGCTAATATAGTATTAAACACTAATCTAAGCAATACACACATAGTCATTTAATCTGTACAATAATTCTAGAAGATAGGCATTATTACCTCCACTTTAGAGATGAGGAAATTAAGGTATAGGGAGATTAAGTGACTTATCCAAGACCATATAGCTGGTAAGGAGTCAAGTCAAGATTTAAACTCAGTCTGTTGTAAGAGTTTACACCCTTAATCACTTCACTCAACAGTCCAATATTATTCTGTGGGCATCTCCACTAACCTAAGCTGAAAGACAGAAATCAAAAAGGAGGAACAAAATAGAAATCTAACTGAGTACTCTGTACTTACCTTTAAACTCAGAGAAACTTATCCCACCATGGGAAGAAAAAACAGAGGCCAGAATTTTCATAAAGGAGAGATGGAGAGATGAAATTTTTATTTTTATTATATTCCTTTACAAGGTAGTGCAATTGAAAATGTTCTTGCAGGGGGGGGGAGTTTCTTGGGGTTTTATTTTTATATTTTGGTCTCTTTAATATAGTCTCAAGTAGACATAAAATGGAAAATATGTAGCATTTCCACTGAGCTTTTGAGTCCTTTGACATATGCTCCAAAAGTGTTACTCATCCTACCTCCACCCCCCACTCCCACTGCCACCCCCACAATATAACAATCCAAGAAGCAGTACAATGTACCTTTTGGGAAAAGTGACTCTTTGCAATAGTTTTGGATCATAAGAATGTATTATTTTCTCCCCTGATGATTTCCCACCTCAATTTCCCAGCAAAGAGTATTTCCTAATGCCTAGACTGTTGGCAGTATTTCCACCAAGAAAAGCTGCTTCCCCGTCCTGCCCTTAAGACTACAGTCTCAAGTGGACAGTAATGCTGTAAATCCCAACAACTCTGCCAGCAAGGAGGACAGAGAGGTAGGATACCTAAGTGTTTCTGCTGCAATTGCTTCTTGGCCTTCATCTAAGTTCAAGTGTAAGGATTTCTGCTGCAATAACATTTCTGTGAGGGATGTTATTCTAAAAGGACACATCCACCAGACTTACCTGTGTTATAGAATATAAAGAAAAAATGTTAGCATTGGGCAGGAGATGGAGGAGAATAAACAGCACATGAACAGAGGGCTGTTTCAAGACTAAAGAGAAAAATGGAGGGCAACAAACTCTGTCCTGCTCCAAAGAATGTGATGACAGTTTTGCAGAGAATTTGACTTATTGAATATATTCCACCAGAGAAGTTACAATACAACTGATCCATCTATCACAGAAACCTAAGACTAGGGTGTACATCTTCTATTCCCCTTTCAGCCAGAGAGTATTAGAATATAATATACTTGTCATGCTATGTAAAAATGCTGGCCTATTTCTAAAAACTTACAAAAAAAGGTTTTGTCCTTCCTTGCTCATGTCAGAGCCAAGTTCTTCCTCTGGTCAAATAGACATTTCTTTTCGATGCCAACAAAGCCCAGTTCCCTTCCATTGGTGTGCCAGCCTAGGCTTTGGTTTGAAATTTGGGAACACTGTCATGCCACAGAAGCTCCCTTGACTCATCCTTCAGATGATTCCTGAGAAGGAGTGGGCCTCCAGTAAGAGTTTGGAAGAGGTTGACTCCAGGATGCTTATCTCTACTGACACCTTAGGTAATCCACCCATACCCTGGAAACAAAGCCCCCATTAGTCTGGCCTTATCTGGCATAGCTACCCCTATTGATCTTAGCCAAGATTAAAATTACAACAAAATATTGCCCTGGCTGGCATAGCTCAGTGGATTGAGCACGGACTGTGAACCAAAGCATCGCAGGTTCGATTCCCAGTCAGGGCACATGCCTGGGTTGCAGGCCATGGCCCCCAGCAACTGCACATTGGTGTTTCTCTCTCTCTCTCTCTCTCTCCCCCCTCCCTTCCCTCTCTAAAAATAAATAAATAAAATCTTTAAAAAAACTGTTTAAAAATTACAACAAAATATTTCAGTTTTGAGCAGGCTCAGCAGTGAGGAAAAACAAAGGCTTATGGCACAGGCATAGAGAAACTAAAGGTAGAAGATTCCAGCCACCACATTCATAGCACACATACAGTCAATTTGGGTGTTAGACGCAAGGAGTGGCAACTAGGAAAAAAGATCAAAACTAACTTTTTAAAAAACCTTTTTGCTAATTGCTTGAATAGCAGAGAAATAGTTTAAGAAACTGCTTTTTATCTTGGAGGTAAATCCTCCCCCAAAAACATTTATATACCAGACCCTATATGTGTTTCCAAAAAAGAGATAATACAATGATAGAATTGGGAAGACATGACTCTGCAAAAAACAAACAAACAAACAAACAAACAAACAAACAAAAAAACAGACTTTGAAGAGTCAGGCCCAGTTGGTTGAATCTGAGCTCCAGATAAGTTAGCAAGCTATCAAAAAGATAAATGTAAAGTTAGGTTGTATCAACAGGAGCATAATGTTCAGAATTAAGAAGGTGATAGTTCAACTGTATTCTTGGCTGGTAAGGGCATTTGAGATATTGTTTTTACTGCTAGAAACCATACTTCATGACTGATATAGGTAAATTGGATCATGTTACAAAATAGTGGCCAGTATGGTGAGTGGGAAAAACCTGAAAACGATTTAATGTGAAAAAAAGAAAAATGAACTAGAGATGTTCATCATAAAGATAGACTTAGCTAAACTTGTCTGGGAATATGCCAGAACTCAAAGAGGTAATTCTTAACAATCAGTTCAATTGACTGGCTACAGGGATTGCTTACCAATGGCAGGTACAAGCACCAGTGAGCTGGCAGAAAGAATTATCAGAGGGCCCAAAACACTGATTAGAAAAGCTATCAATTTCACTGAAGTTAGGATAAAAGTAAATTCAAAAAGAATCAAAAAGTCAGAATGGGGAGAAAAAGCCAAGAGTAAAGGAGAAGAAATGATATTATAGTAATCACAGATACAGATCAATTAGATCTTTGAGAGAAATAGTAGCCATGGCCAGGATCCAATGGCAATTGATTTTTACCTAGCAAGCCATGTCATGGCTCCTTCCGAAACTGAAACTTTTTGAGAGAGTGACTCAAAATGACAGCTGACTATAAAGGTCACTGCACCCAACTGAGTGAGGAATCTTAAAGCTAAAAGACATGTTAGGCAGCATATAGTCCATCCTCTGTTTCAGTTCTACCTTTGAAAATTTACATATTTTTGATTTTGTCATTTTCCCCTTTTTTATTATTGTTCAGTTACAGTTATCTCACATTTTTCCCCATTGTTCTACCCTGCCCCACCTACCCACTCCCACCAGTTCCCACAGTCAATTCCCTCCCTGTTACCCATGCCCATGGGTCCTCTATATGTGTTCCTTAGGTCTATATTCTTCAATGATGTATATAACATGCTTGTTTCAAGTTGACAACCAGGCACTGCACATAAGTTTCATATTTGAGCAGCATCATTTACCTATAAGACAATTAGGTAGCCTTCCTCACTAGGAAGGAAGTGTTTTACAACATTGCAGTGTACTTCATCTAAACACTACTTGGCATGCCAACTACAGGTCAAATGTCAAGAACTTCCTGTACCCTATTTCCAAAATTTTCTCCGTTGTGTACAATAACTTTAGATATTCAAGTAGTATATGCCTACCTCCAATTATTCCTTCAATAGCCAAGGACTTATATAATGACTGGATGGAAATAGTTCACCTCAAGGAATTATATTACCTAGGAATAACATGTTGTTGCTTAACCATTTTCTGTTCCTCATGATATAAATTCCATAGCCTTTTGATTAAAGCTATTACAATACATATTCTCAACATCTATCTCATCTTCCACTGTTCCTCAGCCAAAGTCAGTCCCATACTCTAGTCACCATAAAAAGGTCATTTTTTTTTGTTCAAGTACAGTAAAAATGGGATATATACATAGGACTTACTGTCTGGAAAATAGTATAGACTCATGTCTCCATCTTTTTACTCCAAAATGTACAATTTTAAGTGACAAACAAAGGAGAACTCTGAAAGGTAGAACTGGCTAGGGACTCCTAGGTTTGCAGGAAAAACACAGTGACAGGGTGCCTTACATCATGCTACTCAACAGAAGAAAGTAATCCTGGCCTGGCATTTCCTGACCCCCTACTTAACAGCAGAAGGTGGTTCAAATAGACTTATTCTTAACACAGATTACTCAGAGTCCTGCCTGCAATCCCAGGCCAAATTAGCACAATAGGCAAGGGGGATTGATAACCCCACTGAAAATAAGTCAACAGGAGAAGCACTCTCCTTCCCTGTAGGCCCTGAAATTCCCTCCCCCCCACTACCAAAAGATACTGGGTAACTAGGTGACACTTACAAAGAGATCCACAACAACCACCTGCATAGGAAACACTCTTTATACCCACAGACTAGAGACTCCATTCATCCACTTAGAAGCATGAGATCACCTTGCTTGGGGAAGCCCCTTCTGACCCTTTAATAAGCACCAACTGACACCAGTTGGAGCTCCAGTAACAGAAGATAAACCAAGCAAATAACACTAGAAAGGTAGAGGGCAACATCTATGAAATAATATAAAGTATATCAGAATATGTTCTATTCAAGAAATAGGGAGTGGTTGGGTATGGCTGGAGGATTGGGAATATGGGAGTGATGGTGGGAGTTGAACCTAAGGTAAATTAGATCCAGACTATGAATGCCCTTGGATGCAATTCTCAAATTAGAAATTAATTCAACAAGGTTAATCCCAATGGGTAGCCTCTGTGGATTTATAAACTAGGGAGTGACAGAATCACATCTTTATTTGAGGACAAAACCTATGATTACAGTGTAAAGTTTATATTTAAGAAAAGTAGACTGGAGGCACAGGGGCTTGTTGCAGAAATCTAAACAGAAGGTGATGACAGCCTGAATCTCTCTTTCTAGAAGAGAATAAGAAGGGTAATGAGCAAATAAAAATTTGTGGTACTTTCAAGGGAAAGTAATATCAATTTAACCATGCTGTCGTCCCCAGAGCAAGAACAATGCCATACACTCTCTCCCACAATGCCCAATTCTCTGCTGGACTCACAATAAACATAGGAGATACATTAATCTCCAAAAGCTGAAGACTAGGGTAGTTTTGCTCTACTAAGCCTTCTACATTAGCTTTCATTTGAGGTACCACAGAACTGCACATGGAGGAGTCCACACAGAAATGCTCCAAGTGAGTCAAGATGTCTGGTACAGAGAACCCTAAGCTCTTGCTTTCTTTATAGAGAGATTTGACGGTCTCTACCAATGTGGCAGGACTAGGCTTTCATAAAAGGCTTGCAAAACCTCCTGGGAGATTTTGTGCATCTTTCAATTAGAACCCTTATTTCTTGGACCATATTACCTACTTTACTCTTATCAAAAATTATACCTTAATGTTTATTTTATTTAACTACTCCTCATTGCAGTCTAATACAAGAACACCCTCCATAGCATCCCTGACAAGTGTCATCCAACCCAGCATCTGCCTAAAATACCCCAAGGATGGAATACCTGCTACTTCCCAAGGCACCTAGATTCAGAACCCAAGGGCAAAGTTTAGGTATTTTATGACCATGTACTACTTTTCCAAAGCCAAGGCAATAATTTTGAGCATGCAAAATTTTGTTGACATGCAGTTTGTTTTCAACCCTCTACCTTCCACTTTAATAGCACTCTTTATATGTTAGTAGCAAATAACAAACATATTTAAAACATTCATTATTTTGGCAACACTTATTGAACTCTTAGTATGTGCATGGTACTGCTGTGGATAGGTGGGAGGGAGGGAAAGGTGGCAGAATTCAGATAAAGAAGGAAATTAGATACAGACATTACTCTCAATGAGTTTAACATCTAGTAGGACCAGATCACTGGTTCCAAATACAGCATAAGCCTTTAGTGCCAAAGATCATTTACAAAGGTAGGTATGATTAGGAACATGGCTAAAACTCCTGAGAAGGGACAAAATCAACTTTTCCAATAAATTTCATAAATTTACCCAGTGATGAAGAGAGTTTATGTCTTGCTTTCACTTTTAGTTGGCAAACAACCACTTACCCTATGGGTGGCTTGCAGATTATCATAGTGAATGATGCCTTCCAAATGCTACCCTCACTTGGGCCTATTAATTATGAGTACTCTCTAGTAGATAAACTGGATTATAAAATGCTTCCTTAAGGATTCAAATATCTGTTGATGATATTCAATCTAAGGAATATCTAAAACCATTTCTCCCTTCCTGCTTGGACCTCCAGGGTCTCTAGGCTCATGAAATGCCAAGAAGTGCCATTGGCATTTCACACAAGGAGCAAAAGAGCACTATACTGCCAAGTTTCTGTTTGCTACCTTTCAAAGTCAAATAGACTTTATTACCAAGAGTATTCCATCCTGCCTTTCATCCTCTGGACTGTTATTGCCCCAAAATAATTTCTTCTTTTGCTTGAAAATCATTTGTCTCATAACCCTCTCTCTTAATATGAACAAAATCCAAGGTATTGTGGTGAGGCTTTCCAATCTGACTAGGAAGAATACCATGGAGACCTATTTGTAAGAAACATGAATTCCACGTGAACAAATTAAACAAAATATAATTTAAGTTTGTCTTAATGCCTCAAGGTTACTAATACAAGCATGAATTGTTGTACTATGGTATGCTATTCTCAGGTATTGAATATAATTAAAGTACATAGATGAATTAGCCTCTAAGCCGACTCCAAATTATGGCACTAGTCTTTTTGTAAAGATTTTATTTATTTATTTTTAGAGAGGGGAAGGGAGGGAGAAAGAGAGGGAGAGAAACATCAGTGTGTGGTTACCTCCTGTGCACCCCCTAACTGTGGACCTGGCCCGCAACCCAAGTATGTGCCCTGACTGGGAATCAAACTGGTGACCCTTTGGTTTGCAGCCCATGCTCAATCCACTGAGCTACACCAGCCAGGGCAATAGTACAATTTATAAATAATTCTCTCCACTTTTATCTCTTCACTGCAAGCAACCTGTCTTGTTGCTGTCAGCATGTTTGATCTAGATGAAATGGCTACTCTATGCTCCATAATGAACTAACTAGTTTTCTTCTACACAATGGTTAACCAGTTACCTTATTAACTAATTGAGCTAAAAACTAATAGATAAAATATTATAATAGCCTTTATGGATCCTCCAGCCTTCAATGAACCTAAACTTCTCTCCAAACAATGTTCTCAGCCTGCACAACCTCTGAAAATAAGTTCCATGTGCTTATCACCCCTTTTATTTTCCTTGAAGCCTGGGTGTGCAGAAATATACTGCCCAGTGAAAAATTCTAGAATTTTGTAAACAAATCCATTTCACCCAATCCACATTCTTACAGATTGCAGTGAAACCTCTCTGATTTCTGCCTTTCTGAATAACAAGGTCCCATCTTTTTACACCATCCTTATATAATGTCTTATATGATACAACCTTTTTATAATATCTTTTGCTATTAGAACCTTCTTTGTTTGACTTTTTTCCTTTCCCACATATTTTTTTCTTTTTCAAGATCATTACATCTTCCCTCATGCACAGTGATAAGACATTTGGGTAATGCTTGTCTGTACTGGAAACTGCAAAGAATATCAGTGTCCTACATTTGTAACTTACTTGATTCCACCTTGTATCCTTTATCCCTGCATCATCAATAGTAACCAATATTGAATATTTAATAGGGGAGGGACGCAGAAAGAAATAAACATCTGTTCTTTAGGATACTGTAATTTCAAATAGTCTACCTAAATTTTTAGATGTGCTCGAAGTTTTGTTTAGAAAATATGGTCACCACAAGTACAAAGCATACATGAGAAATATTGCATGGTAAATAATTAGATTAGCACAATTCAGTGATACAGGGAAAATTAAGATAAATAAGGGCTAGAGGTGTTCAAAGAAAAGAGACCAGTATGGTCTGAAGCAACTAGAAGGGCTTCATAGTGGAGTGAGAGAGGACTAAAGGGAGTCCGTGAGAGATGGGTCATATCTGCATATAGTGGTGATGGAAATGGGGGTGAGGGTCAACATCTGAGCAGATTAAGGAGTCCATTTATAAAATGTCAAGTTCTGCTTAGCAGTATCTTCCCATACCAACCAGCTCCTTGGCACCTATACTAGATTCTGTGGTCAATTCTCAGAAGACCCTACCCAGCTATCATAAACCAATATGTAGACCATCTGAAAATCGTAAATCAAAATAAGATAAATATGTCCAGGAACCAAATAGGTAGAATTAAACAATTATACCATGTATAGACCCAGGCCCAGGGACAGGCAAGAAAGTTTCATCTTTAGACAGATTGAGGTTAGTAAAAATTATTATGGTGTTTCAGGGTTCGTTGTTTTTTGTTTTTGTTTTTTTTTGAGTTGTGTAGGATAGCTTGGAAGGGTTAGAGTATCAAAAACTACTTGGGTAGAGTCTAGTGAGCTAGAGAAAAAGGCAATGGTGTTGGGCTAAAGCTTGTGCTCAAGAATAAGAAAATTTTGATGGAGTCTTAGAATATCTGACAAACGAGATTCCCTTTATTTTTATATATTGGTTTCTTTATTTCCTAGTGCCTCTTAAAATCAGCATTTCCAAAGCCCTGGATCACCAAACAGCTGGTAAAAGTTCAGGAACCCATGAGAGCTATAAAAATAAGGTAGTCATTACTAGAATTATGATTACTATCTATACATAAACAGATAAATAAGTAGAATTGTTAAAGCAAATGTTACAATCCAGGCATGGCAGAGGAATGGCCAGTTAGCATCTTGAAGGTCTCCTATATATTTCAGGCATCTTGTTAGTTGCACATGTGTTACAGGCATTGCAAACAATTTCTAGGAATGACTTAGAAAAATTAAACACATTGGCTAGGAATTGTTTACAATTCCTGAATTAACATTCTGCTTGTAACATAAATACTAATTAAATACAAGGAACTTGATCACACACTGGCATCAAATCAGAAGGCAGTATTTCCACAGGACTGTCATATAACCAGAAGGTTGAATTGCATATTACAAATGTAATATAACATAGTTAATGGCCAAATAATTATATTGTATTTTTAAGAACCATATACAGAAGACTATGTATAAATGACTGAAAGAAACTAAGTGCAAAGAAAAATTTGATTCAGTGCTTTTAAAAGTAAGCTAATTATATAACTACTTACTGAATTATAAAGCTTTAAGTCCAAATATAGTATGGATATATAAAAAATAACTGTTTTTTTAATTCAGGCTTTCTTTTTTTACTTCACTGTTTTTAAACAGATTAACTGCTACCTTAATATTTAGTTTAAGAATATACTAGAACTTATACATTCCAATTCATACTATACTTTTCAAAGTAGTCCCCTTGGAAGAAAATATGTATATATTTATATAAATAAGTATATATCATATACCTATTCTGATTATGTTGCTGTTTCTCAGAATATTTTTTGAAATGCAGCTTTTGAAACTGCCTTCAGAGCAAGTTCATGAACTGCACAATTAAAGTAACATTACATTTTTGTATTTCAAAGGTAATGTATACAATATATATCAACTATACAAATATTTATTAGCTGTATAATTTACATAAACTAGATTAATCTAATAAATCAAAATACAGTCACATTATTATTAAAACCCCTTTTCCAAATCACCCTCTGAGCCTTTTCTCAGGCTAGATTCAAGAATATCTCTTTCCTTTTCGCACAACCCCTCCTTTCAGAAGACACACCAGGTTGAAAAGTATTGACCACCATTTGTTTCAAAAAGGTAGCCTGAACTTACTCCAATACAACTTCTTAGAATATTACATTTGGCCAGACTAAGCAGCTAGACTGTAAGACTCACGATAGCAGCACTTTGTGAATGCTGTATCCCCAGTGCCTAAAACATTGTCTGGCAGGTTGTATTTTCTCAATAAACATTTGTTGAATGAATGAATGGAATTCCTATAAGATTCTTTATGAATTAATAAATGTAGATGGACAAATGTAAAATACTGAGGTGATGGCTATATTGAAAGTAAGACCATGCCTCCACCTGACAACACCAAGAAGATTACTGCTTGCCTGTAGTTAACAAAGATTCTGGTGGTGGTTATAGTATGTCTTGGGATTAGGAGCCAGTTATCTTAGTGTTACTTTAGAGGCTGATACCATGCTCCTTGTGGACTAGTTTGCATGCATCACATTCTGTTCACAGATTATGCCTCTGGTACAGTGCAGGTGGATTACAAATAAGTGCCAAGGAATTTTATGTTCAAGGCAGTTACTGAAACCTAGTTATCGGAAGTGGCTTGGGTTAGGTCACATAGCAAACAAATGAAGAGTGAAGGAGCTTGGGTGTGAGACAATCCGAGGTCCCGGCACTACTATGGTATTTACCCTATTCTAAGGTAAAATTACAGTCCTACAGTCTTCCTCTTTGATTTTACCACCTTCCACATAAGAAAATCATGACCCTGAGGCCCTCTTCAACTCCCCAAATCATTTAAGAAAAGACCTGATTGCTACTATTACTGGTGGTAATAGTAATAGTAGTAGTAGTAACAGCAGCAGCAGCAGCAGTAGTCATAGTAGTTATATAGTCTTAGCAGTAGTAGAACAAACAGTAGAGGTGAAAGTACTTCTAGTAGTAATGTTAACAATACTGTCTAGCACTTATTCATTGTTTAACACATGATATGCATTACACAAACTCTTTATGTTATATCTCTTTTAGTCCTCTTCACAAATCTATCAAGTAAGTAATGCTGTTGCCCCCATTTTACAGTTGAAGAAACTGAGGCTCAGAGAGGTTAAATCACTCAGCTGGTAAGGAGTCTAAGCCCTTGCCTGCCTAACTCTGAAACCAAAGCACTGAAGCGCGCGCGCGCGCGCACACACACACACACACACACACAAATGCTGCCTCCTCAGCATCATCCTCTGTTACCGAAGCCATCCTTCCCCTGGCCCATACTAAAGCTACAAGAAAAAACTGAGGAGCCACCGTAACTTAAACCTTGAAGTGATTTGATTCTACTTTTAGCATTCAATAATAATGGCTGCAAAGCAACACAATCCTAGAGCCTGAACATCTGTTTTAAGACCTCAGTGAGTATGTTTTTCTGAAATATCCCCTTAGAAATGTTTTTTTGAACATTTGTTCAAACAAGTTGAGGTCTGGACACCCTCTGATGCCTTTCTCAATTGGTTATGTGCCAAGTATGACATGATCCTTCTGCATGTGGTTTCAGTTAGGTGGAAGCGTTATACATGCCTGGGACACTGGGCAAGCCCTCCAAAGCTGCCCCTAGACCCTGACAAGCAGGCCCACTGAGGAAATGACAGCCCTGGTGTGACTGGGCTGGGACCACTGAATGGCTAGGTCACATCAGCACCTCCACTGAAGAGGTAACTTTTGCCTGAGAGTTAGGATATTTGTGTTCTTCTAACCTTTCCTGTGCTTTCTGCCTGGATATTTTCTGGTTTTTGGAACAGGTTCCAGAGACACCCAGTGGACTTCTTTTGCCTTGTGGCTTAAGAGTTTTCAGAACTCTGAAACTACAAAACTAGCCCATGGCTGCTTTGTCCTTATTTTCCTGCTACAAGCCACCTGAACTCTACCTGCTGTACTATGAAATCATTAGGAAACTGATTAATGTCATTGGCAGGTGCCTCAGTGCACATAACTGGAATGGACTACAATTCCAGATAGTTTTACAGCTTTGGCAGGATGGAAGTATACTCTGTGGATAGATTGAATGTCACCTCTTGGCCTGCATTTGTGGGAGATGGCTGCAGAGCCCATCAGCAAAGCTGCCATGTGGCCAAGTACATGTGAGTGATGGAAACATGACTGCAGTAAGAGGCCAAGGTTGGTAATGAGGGAGGAGACACTAAAACCTAAGGGGAATCCCTGAATCTTCAACATCTGTGAGATGGATCACATGAAGCTAGAGGGCAAAAAGCAACAGAAAAGCATTCAGCTGACACAGGCATGTAAGGAGAGAAGCAAAGATCAAATCTTACATTGTGGCCAAGGGAAAAGCTATAGATGTTGGGCACACTTTAACATCCAAATTAGGAGATAAATATACAATTGGAGTGTTTCAGAGTTAGACATGAATCTAATTATGGGAGCCTCTTTGCTTAGCGCAACATGAACTCCTGAAATTTCTTCCAACTATTCCAAAAAGTCCTGCAAACTGATGCTATTTCATCTTCTTCTCTCTCATTGCAAAATGCACTCGAACCACTCAGATCTGAGAATATCATCTCCCTGTAAACCAGCTTTAACATCACTGATGGGAAAAGAAACTAAGCTAAAGGTTGTAGATTTTTATTGACGGAAGTTGATATGGTTTACAGGGAATGGAACAGACAAGAGGTTATTACAATAATTTAAATGAGAAGTTATGAAGGCACAAGTGAGGGTGGTAGAGTGAGTATGAAAAGGAGTTGCTGATTGTAAGAAAGATTATGAAAAAACACCACATGTCTTGGGAACTGACTGGATTTATCAGGGCAATGGAAGAATCAGAGATATTGCCAAGATTATTAGTCTTAGTGATTGGCAAAATAAAAATGGTGGTGCCAGTAATAGGAACAGTAAATTCAGGAGAAGAAAAACTCTTAAAGATAAATGAGTTTGAAGTGCCAAATGGAGAGATAGACCAGGCAATTTCAAATTCGAGTCTCATGTTCAGGAAAAGTTTAAGCTGGGGATGAAAATTCAGTCAGGCATCACTTGCCTGCTCTTTCAGCTAAGTCCAAATCTTCTGGCTCCCAATCTCTACACAGAGACCATACACAAAGGATATTTGAAACTACTCTTCTTCTCTCTGCTTCCTGCTGCTATTCTTCCCCACTCCACAAGTTCTTTTGCCTCTAATTACCTCCAGAATCTTACAGTAGAGAAAACTTGTTGGCTTTTTTCACTGTATTCACTGTAAGTGTCTAGTTTTAGAAATGTTTTTTGTAGCCCCAAATACATGTCATTTGTGATTAATAAGTGATCCAAGATTATATTTGTAGAAAATTAAAAAAAATATTTATACCAATAAAAAATAATATGCATGAGAAAAACCTAGCAAGTAAAGATGGGGTGAGTGCTACAGAGTTAATGTGACCATATTTTCTGAAGCAAACATTGAGCATTGGTATATGATAAGAAAAGTTGATGTTCTGAAGTCCTCTATGATTAAATGAGGCAATTTAGGAGGTGCAATTGGAATGGTAAAACATTTGCAGTTATCAGAACACTTGGATTCTTTCTAAGGATAATACAAAAATACTTATCCTGGGAAATTTGAGAAGTACATAGAGTGGTGCACTGGTAACACAATGCATACTTAATGTGCTTGTGCCTAAAATCATTTTCCTTTTTTTTATATTCCATAACTTTCAGTTTGGGGTGCCTGACAGTCTTGGTATTTGCCCCTTCTCTGGAGAACTTTGAGGACTCAAAGGTATTGGAGGTCAGAGTGAGAAGTTACCTTGGAGATAAATTAATCCAACTACATTTTTTAATATAAAGAAACTGAGGGTCAGAACTAAGAAGTTAGTTGCCCAAGGTAACACATCAAGTCAATGACAGAACTGAGACTAGAATCCAAGTATTCTGACCTCCCAAATGGCTTTTTTTCCCCATGTACCGAGACTCAGTTTTGCAACAAACTTTACTTTCCTTCTTCTTTACATATCATCCCCACTCTGCCTTTGGAATCCCTGGAGAAATGGGGCCCACTGCTAAGAGGGTACAGTATAAGAGTGCAAAACTCCCTCAATGCCTATCACCTCAAATTTCCTTGATATATAGCAGTAACAACTCCTCCCTTCACCCAGACATCTTTCCCTCTTCTGAGCTGAAACACCAACAGCTCTGTTATAGATGTCTTAGGGCTGAATGGTATATCAAGTTGAAACATAGGTGCAACTTGTATACCTGAAATCCCCAGCATTGTATTGTCAGATAGTTACAGGTTGAGAAATGTGCACATATCCAGACGGCTGGAATATTAGCATATTGCCTGCTTTCCAAGCTTCTTCCAAAATTGTTGGAAGGGGTAAAGCTCCTATTGAGGTGCAAAGATTTGCTACTGGGAAAATATCTACTCATGGTTATACCTCATTCCTTGAGGTTTGTTCAATTCCTCCATATGGTTAAGCAGGATGATATTGCTTTGTATATATCTTAGAAGAAGTGACATGCCAAAATCAACATAACAGGGCTAGAACCCAGGATTTACAATGCACATGTCTGACATGTTTTCTCTACTTCCCATTGTCTCCCAAGGCTATCAGAAAAAAAACAGTGCTCAGGAATGGAACAGGGGTGGCTCACATTCCCTCATCTATGACATCTTTATACAGAGTAAGCACCTATAATTCCATTAACCATGCATGAAACTTTAGAAGTGTATCCTCTGAGACTATGAGCTTTTGAGCTTTCTGAAGAAGGGACTATAGCTAGATTGGTCTGTCTATCCCCAGAGCCTAGGATGTGGCTAGTAAGTATATCACAAACACTCAGGCAAATATATATGAAAATAAACTGAAAGAGTAAGTACAATAGATTGGAACTTAAAAGGAGGTCAGGACCAGAGTGTGGAGGATTTTGAATGACACTCCTGGAATCTATAATTTCAAACATAGTCTGGAACTATGCATCTTTTTGTCTTGTGCAAAACAGAAAGCTTTCAACATTAGGATATAACTTTATGATAAGTAGGAATTTTGAAAACTATCCCCCTTTACTTCAGTGCCTGTAGAAGAAGTATTCAGCCTTTCTTTAATATTTAAGGAACCTATAGTCCCCAGGCACTCACTCCAACATGTCGCAAGTAATTTGATTGAAGTATTGCATATACTTTGGGCATGAGACCAAGTGTGAGAAATTTTACCCCATCAGACAAACCATTGAGGCAGCTTAAGGTAATGGAAACTGGTGCTTTGGACTAAATCTGTCTCTTTCCATCTCTGTTTTGGTGCCTTTGAAGAAAAAAAAAAAAAAAGACAGCATATAGCATTAGTACCTTGCAGTAAAAGAGAGAAGAAAGATAAAATGAGGAGGATGTAGAGATATGTTCTAGTCTATAATTTGGGTCCCAACTGAGATGCATGCAAAAGTAAAATACAAAAGAAAACTGTCAAACCAGACATACTCCATAAGCCAGTATGTTCCTTTGTTACAATCCAAGCTTAGAATATCTGATATTTAGGCTGAAATACAGGACTATGGCTTTTCCACTTTCAAAGATCTTTTGCTTAGAACTAATGTTCACAATATTTAGAAGTAGGTATTTGTATTAGCCTTCTTGGGCTGCCATAAGAAAATACTATGGATCCTTAAACAAAACATTTATTTTCACACAGTTCTGAAGCCAGAAGTGCAAGACCAATGTGCCAGGAATGGATTCTGCTGAGACCTCTCTTCCTAGCTTGTACATAGACACCTTCTTGTCTGTCTTTACGTGGCCTTTCCTGTGTACTTGTGCAGAGTGAAAGAGATGTACAATGTCTCTTTTGCTTCTCATGAGGTCACCAATCCTATCAGATTAGGAGGCATTTATGCCTCATTCACCTTCATCACTGCCAGTGGCCAGTTCCAGCCACTTTCAGTTCAAAACTCTTTATTTTTTCTTTCAATTTTTAATTGAATTTATTAGGGTAACACTGGTTAATAAAACTATATAGGTTTCATGTGTACAATTTTACAATGCATTGTATGTATATTATATCATGTATTTACCACCCAAAGTCAAGTCTCCTTCTGTCATCATTTATCCCCCCTTCACCCTCTTCTATCTCCCTCCATCCCCTTTCCCTCTGGTCATCACCACACTGTTGTCTGTGCCTATGAGGTTTTTTTTGTTTGTTTGTTTGTTTTGCTTAATCCCTCCACCTATTACACCCAGCCACCCAACACCACCCCCACCCCTCTGACAGCTGTCAGTCTGTTCTCTGTATCTATGAGTCTGTTTCTCTTTTGTTTATTTATTTTGTTCATTAGATTCCACATAAAGTAAAATTATATTGTAGTCATCTTTCTCTGTCTCATTTCACTTAGCATAATAATCTCCAGGTTCATCCATGCTGCCTTGCTCCATTACTAGTTTTGTTTCAAGTTCAAATAACCAGCTATGTCTGTATACTAGTTCTAAGTCCTTGTTTATGTACTTTTTAAAATTCCCTATAGAATTTGGCACATAGTAGGTGTGCCACAATTGGGGATTGTGTTTCAAATATTTTTCTAATGACTAAGGCAAATGTTATAATACTTGTATGTATGATGAATTCCATGAGTTTGGAGAGAGCCTCATTTTTTGAAATGATCAAGAAAGGCTTCCTGGTGGAAGCTGAAATTGAATCCTGCTCTGGAAAATGAGTAAGATTTATATTTACTGATAGAAGAATAAAATGGCTTTTCAGATTTTGGGCAGAGCATGAGCAAAAGTGCAGAGAGAGGATAAGAAAAAAACATCTGCTTCTATCTGCTGTTAAGAAGACCTATTATTGGGCCCTGGCTGGCATAGCTCAGTGGATTGAGTGTGGGCTGCTGAACCAAAGCATCGCAGGTTCGATTCCCAGTCAGGGCACATGCCTGGGTTGCAGGCCATGGCCCTCAGCAAACGTACATTGATGTTTCTCTGTCTCTCTCTCTTTCTCCCTCCCTTCCCTCTCTAAAAATAAATAAATAAAATCTTCCTTTTTTTAAAGGAGACCTATTATTGGGATGGCTTGGGTGACCTGAAATCTGTGAAAATATTAACATACTCCAGAGTTGAGTATGGTTACACAGAGCAGGTCTACCCTGTTTGGAAGATATTGACTGAGTTAAAAACAAGCAATGACGAAAGACTTATCATAAAAGTACTTGATGGTTAAGCATTGATACTCTGATTTAAGTATGTCTTATGATATTGAGAAAGTGTCAAGTTCTTTTGTGGGCCCAGGTAGAGGTATATATATGGAAGAATTTGATAACTGAAGTTCAGAGAGATAAAGCAACTTCCTCAGTATTATCATATAAAGTGTGGGGTCAGGATTCAAATCCAGATCTGTCTGGATTTTAGAAGATTGCATTATTTAAATAATACTGTGCTTTGTCTAAATAAGAGAATTCTAAAAATAGAATGGTCTTCCTTTTAAGGAAGTGAATACTTGAACTCTGAGTGTAGAGAGAGGCTGAATCACTGTCAGGAAAAGATTTTACAGGGGTGATTCAAACATTGGTGGGGGCAGGGGTAATGAATGAGGTGTACTTGCTGCTTAACTATTAAAGATCCATTGTAACTTGGAGGATCTCTGATCCAATTTAAATGTTTTAAGGGCACTTTTTACTGTTATACTTTCAGATGATTACACACACACACACACACACACACACACACACACACACAAATTAAACAGTGAACAACTTTTCTTTCCAGCAAAATTTCCTTCATTATCCTTCCTTGGAACTTACATTTCAGCTTTCCAATATTCTCAATCATTATCATCTAATGTTTTCTGATGAGCAAATGTCAGTTTTTAGAAGACTGTTTTTACTGTGAAGTAAATCATTGGGTCCTCTACTAAAAAATGTTGATCCTGCAGAGTCTTCCAGATAAAACTCAGTTTGTCATAGGTAGAGCAATGTAAAATGGATGTCTTGTGAGTACCCTGGAAGTGTACAAAATAGCTGAGCTTATCACTGCAGTGATTTAGAAACATCATAAAAGGAAACTGGCCTCTGTTGCTTGAAATCTAATCGAATTTATCAACGATGTCATTGTACAACTTTGGGAACTATTAAATCTTACAATGTTGTTTCTTTTACTTAATATTAGTGTGTTCCACTGAGCAGTGTCAAATAAAATGAACATTATATCACATGGTAAACATTGTATTCTGGTTACCAAAGTATCTGTTAGGAAATATCTTTAGTGATAATGCCTCTGATTTCCTCCACTATTTCCCAACCAAACTGTAGAACAGACTGCCATTTTGTAGTTATAATGATCAAACAAATTTCAATAAAATGGATTTTCTGCTTTAGACAGTCAGACAGAGGAAGACAGCTTGAATAAGGCCTGAATAGCTGTCAAGTAAAACATCTTACTTCATCACTCTTATTTCCCACTCTCTGGGTATAGGGTCAATCACCTAATTGGGAATATTGTTGGGAGCAAATCTTTGGTTCAGACAGCAAGAGGGGAATTTGTAATTTTTAAGTGATAATAGGCTTACGTTTGCTTAACATAGCTTCATTGCATTATTCTATTCGGATATTCTCCCTAATTTTTTGTTTTATTTCTTTTGCTTTTGATTGAGTTGTAGAAAGTTCCCTCCCTCCCTTCTCCTCTGCCCTTTGTAACGCTATCCTTCTCTCCCCCTCTCTCTCCATATATATTCTCTCTCTCTCCATATATATTTCTCTCTCTCTTCCCTCCAACTAGAATAATGAGAATAACCCACTATTCAGGTAAGCCAATTAAACTTCCTAAACTTCCTTTTATAATTATTCAGGAGAGATGTGAAATATTTCTCCCCTATTTGAAAATAAATTCAAAAAAGACCAACCACAATTTGATAGCTTGAGAGTCACCAACTGATAATGGGCCTTAAAATAATAATATTTTAAAAAAACATAAACTAAGCCTGTGCCATGGATTTTCACCCTCATTGCATTTCTACTAACTTTATCCTCTTGCAAGAAAGCCAAGGATATAACACAACCTTCATATCTAAACGTAGGAAAAATATCTGGGTCAGAAATCACCATTTGGCCATAAATTAAAGGCAAGCTGGGGTTATAAGTTACAGCCCTGTGGCAAAAGCCTTTGAATCAGGACAAAACAAAAGCAGTTGTCCACAATCAGCAGTCTTTTTTCAGAACTGAACCTGACTGAAAATCTTCCAGAACAGATTTTGAGCAGATTTCTTTGAGGAGTCAGTCTTAAGATTTCCTAAAGGGCTATTGCTAAGTCTAAAAGAGTGAAATCAGTTCTATCTCTGTCAGGCTGCAATTCCTCTACTGGATATCATCTTAATATTAGGGAAAAAATGAACTTGACTTTTACAGCCTGTTCTTTAGAATCTTAATGGTTCTAAGTTTATGTAGCATGAAATTCTACCTAGCAAGGCTCTCAAAACCAAAAGGAATAAAGACACAGTTTTGGGCATCTAATAAGGGGCCATATCCAATGTGCAACTGAATTTTTCCAACTACTATGTATATTGTATTAGGAAAAGAAGAATGAGCCATAAAAGAATGAAGTATTTTTATCTATGATTTCATACACTTAACTTTACCAAGGAGTGAAAAGGTTAGCTGACATGAGAACTAAGTCCTAAGCTCCCACTACAGGGCTCATTATCAGTGGAAATGCTAGACACTAAATAACAATAACAACAACATATTTTTACTGAGCTCTAACTCTGTATCTGCACTCTTTTTAATGGATATAGGAAAACAAAAGATGTTCGTGTGACCTCAATGAGCCTTTACAGTCCGATGGAGTAGACTGTCTCCAGAAATTTCAGTTTGTGCTTCCGTATCACTGTATTTACAGGACAATGAAAACTCTTATCGTCAGAATTTTGGTCAAGATAGCAGAGTAAGTAAACATTGTGTGTACCTCCTCCCATCATCGCATCAAAATTAAAACTAAACTACAGAACCATCACTGAGAACCTCCATATGCTAGCTGAAGAAAAGTCCCATAACTAAGAATGTACAGAAGAAGCTACTTTGAAACTAGTAGGAAGAGTGGAGATGTGGACTGGTCACACCTTACATTAAAGGTGTGGTGATTAAGAAATGAGATGGATAGCTCAACTGTGGAGGTCCCTCCTGAGGAGTGAGGGGTCCTAGCCCCACACTGGGTTTCCCAGCCCAAGACTCCAGAACCAGGAAAAGAAGTACCCATCAATTATGTCTGTAAAAATTAGTGGATATTTCATTAAATGAGACAGAGGGCTGCTACAGTCCCAGGTATTCCTCTTAAAGAACTCATGCATGGATTTACTCATAGACAGACTAACTCACTCTGAGCTCCAGAGCTGGGGCAGCAGCTTGAAACCATGAGGTGAGTACAGGAAGAAACAGAATTGCCTGGCTTCAGGGCAAGGGGTGGAAGGGAAGCTGTGTCCCAGCAGGCACCATTGTTTCTTTGCTGGGCCCACCCCCCACCACAGCCTACAGGCACAGGTGGGCACTAAGTCTGAGTCTCCATCAATCTGGCTAATGTTGATTGCCCCCACCCTGGTGATTCCCTGAGATCTTGCCCCACCCAACTTGTGGGCCCAACCAAGATACTTCCAGAAACTTTTCCATACAAATGACCTACCCTGGCTTATGTTGTGGATTTCCTAAAATCTCTCAAAGATTCACAAACCACGAACAAGTAGCATCTGTCTCAGTGTGCTCCATAACTCTTGCTAAGCAGCCCCAAGCCCAGCACTAGTGGCAACCAGCCTTGGTTCACAACTTAGCTTCTCCTGGGTTCCTACAAGACCAGCACAAGTAGCAACCATCTACAGATCACTTTGAAGATTTTATTAGGTAATCTTCAGCTGAGCACACACAGCATGTGACCTAGGCTTGTACCAGACCTCCTCCCAAAAGGTCCCAGAAACAACATACCTGGTAATCAACTTCAGACCACACCAGAACACCACCCAAACTCCTCCACAAATGACACACCTAAAGGATCAGTTCAGCAGGCACCAGAGCACTGCTAAAGCAAATCCTGCTCCAGAGGTGCCAGTCACTACACAATAGGTTTGCCACTCTAGTCATGGCCATTCCTCACAGACAATCAGTCTGAAGATCAGTCCCTTCCAATGAGGTGCCAACAGCAGTTAAGGCTCAACTACAACAAAAAAGGCACACATGACCTATACAAGGGACATCCTTGGAGTACCTAGCTCAGGTGACCAGAGGGACTGCACCACTGGGTCCCAAAGGACACCTACTACATAAGGCCATTCTACTAAGACTGGGAGCTATAGCACATCTAACTAATACATAGAAATAAACACAAGGAGGCAGCCAAAGTGAGGAGACAAAGAAACATGGCCCATATGAAAGAACAGAACAAAACCATACAAAAAATGTAAAGAAAATGGAGACAAGCAATCTACCAGATGTGGAGTTGAAAACACTGGTTATAAGGATGCTCAATTAATTTAAGAGAAGAGAAGATGAACTCAGTGAGAACTTTAAAAAATAATAGGAAACATAAAAATGGAGATAGAAAACATAAAAAAGAACGAGGCAGAAATGAAGAACACAATGACTGAAATGGAAAATATATTAGAGGAAATCAACAGTTGATTAGATGAAACAGAGGATCAAATCAGTAAATTGGAAAATAAGGTAGTGAAAAATACCTAAGTCAGAATAGCAAAAAGAAAAAAACAATAAAAAATGAAGATAGTTAAGGTGCCTCTGGGACAATATCAAGTATAACAACACTCATATCATAGGGGCACCAGCAGGCCAAGAGAGTGAGCAAGGGATTGAGAACCTATTTGAAGAAATAATGACTAAAAACTTCCTTAACTTGGTGAAGGAAAAAGTCACACAAGTTCAGAAAGTACAGAGGGTCCCATACAACATGAGCCCAAAGAGACCCACACCAGGACACATTATAATTAAAATGCTCAAGGTTAAAGACAAAGAGAGAATCTTAAAAGCAGCAAGAGAAAAAAAGTGATACATATTTAGCTGAATTTGTCTGCTTGTTTCCTCATTCATAAAAGAAAAATAATATTATATTTATGTTTTACCTTACATATTTTAAGCTGACATACTTTCTGGAATGTGGTAGAGTATAAATAAATACCTACATGCACAAATGTTGTAAAAAGCAAAAAATGTAATTAGATAAAAGTAAAGTGGTAGAGGGGTTTCCAGGATAGCTTTTGAGTAGCTAGAAGCTCTGTCTACTTGCTCCCAGACCCAGACTGAAGATGCAGCTAAACTGCAGAGTATTTATCTTGAAGAACCAGTTGAAGTGTAGCTGATTTGAACATTTAAAACCAGAAGCATGGAGGAAGGCAGGAGGAGACAAGGGCAGGGTGAGCACCCCTCATGCAGATGCAGCAACTAGGAAGCTATGGGATAATGCAGCAGGGGAACTCCCTCCCCATTCAGCCCCATGCAGGGTTCCACAAGCCAGAGCAACAAGAGATGGGAAGGGGAGCATGTGTAGATTGGGTTGGGGGGAGCAGTGGGGATTCCATCCACCTGGGAGACTCAGAGAGCACCATCCAAAAGAAAGAGAAAACCCATTGTTACAACACTTGCTTTGGAAGTTTGCCTCATCTGTGATTGCAGGAGGGGCCATGCAGCAATTCAGGGCCAGAGGAGGGGCTCCCTCCATACAGCCAGGAGTGAATTTGAAGGGCCCTCTGTTCTCTGGAAGGACTTCGGGAAAATAAACAGTTGGAGTCAGGGTAGTGAAGTTTGAGGAAGAAGATTGCTCTGGCCCACATTGAGCACATGGGCAGCAACCATCTCCGCATGCTGGGCTGGAAATTTGGCCCCACTCTGTTGGTTTAGACAACATGAGGGAGTGGGATATTTGGCCCATTCTAAGACCAGGTGGAGTGGGAAGTTTCAGTCCTGCCCTGCTGTCACTAATCATGAAAAGAAATTTTTTTCTTTTCTTTTTTTATCCTCTCCTGGTTAGGTGGGAGGTATGGAGGTGCCAGTGAGATACACACAGCTGGATTTTTGTGACTGCATCTCCCAGGTGGGCTTTTATCAGGGAGTCAGATGGGCATGGGCTGGGCTCTGCAGCTGCAATATGGGGAAGCAGAGTGATCTCTCCAGAGAGTTCAACCCCTGCAGCCACAAAAAGAAGAGAAAGTACCTGCTCATTCATCCTACAGAGTGAGGGCACCACAACCAAGTCTGTTTGAAACACCTCTGCCAGGTCCTGGTTACTCCCAGTGAGCACATTTCTGTAGAGGAAGAGACAGCAACTGAGAGCAGGGACATTCAAAGGGCAAGATCACTGGCAGACACAACCTCTGGGTTCCAGAGGCCCCAGTCACTGGCCTACCAGAAACTCCATCTTGAAAAATTTGCTGATGGGTGGGCAGGGACAGCATCTGACATTGGCTTGCAAAAAAGAACCTCTTAGGAGGCCTGAGATTGGCGCAACAAGTGTCCAGCTTCAGACAATGCCAGAGTAGGATTCAAGGAGTTCCACATTCAGTGTATCCAGAGAATGATCACACCAGGCACAACAAACTGCTGAGGCAAATCACACTTTTTTTCTTTTTAATCATTTCTTTATTTTCTCTTTTTACTTCATTTTTGTTCTTTCTTTTTGTGCTTTCATATCTCTAATTCTTTCTTTCTTATTCTCACTCTATTTTTCTATTTTTATTCTTTCTTCTTCCCATTTACCCTTTCTTATTCTTTATTTTAGTTTACTTTGATATTTTTCCCTTTCTCTATATATTTTTATTGTTATTTTTACTATAGTCTTTTCCTTTTTTTCTTTTCCTTCTTAACTTTTATAGTCTTTTTTGTTTCTTTTTTCCTTCTCTAATTCTTTTTATTTCTTGTCTTTCATTATCTTCTTTTCTTCTATCTCTATATTATTCTTTTTTGTCTCTTTTTTTCCTTGGGGGGGGGGTTCCTCTTTTTTTTTCTGATTCATTTTTTTGTGGTGATGGTTTCTGTTGGTGGTGTTTTTTGTTTAGTTGTTTTTAGTTTTGTTTTGTTTTCTCTTATTTTATTCAGTTAGCACATGTACAACAATTTGCATGATGTGGTAAATGTTGAGCCTCACAGTCAATTAGCCCAAAGGTTGGGCTAACCCATGAATGGGACAAATATCAAGAACCAGTTACAACAGGAGGGCTCACATAACTCACACAAGGGTTGTTCCTAGAACACCAAGCTCAGGTGATCAGGGAGACTGCTCCACTGTGTCCCACAGGACAAATACTACATAAGACTACCTACTCTGGAAGGCCACCCCATCAGGTCTTGGAGTCATAGCAGTTCCATTTAATACATAAACACACACACACACACACACAAAGAGGCAGCCAAAGGAGGGAGACAAAGGAACAAGCCACAAAGGAACAAGCCACAAATAAAGGAACAGGAGAAATCTCCTGTTCCTTTAAAGATCTAAAGAAAAAAGAGCTAAAGAAGATGGAGGCAAGCAATTTATCAGATACAGAGTTCAAAGTAATACTTATAAGGATGTTCAACAGCATGAAAAAGGACATAAAAACCATGAAAAATAACCAGGCAAAAATGAAGAATAACATATCTGAAAATGAAAAATACACTGGAAACTATTATCAGAAGGTTAGATGAACCAGAGAATCAAATCAGTGAACTAGAAGACAAGGTAGAAAAAAATCACTCAGTCAGAGCAGCAAAAGAGAATAAGAATTAAAAAGCAAAAGGATGATTTAAAGGATCTTTGGGACAACATGAAACATAACAAAATCTGCATCACAGGGGTACCAGAAGAAGAACGAGAGCAAGGGACAGAGAACCTATTTGGAGAAATAATAGCAACAAACTTTCTTAACCTGGTGAAGGAAAAAGTTACACAAGTTCAGGAAACACAGGAAGTCCCAATCAAGATAAACCCAAAGAAACCCACACCAAGACACATCATAATTAAAATGTCAAAGGGTAAAGACTAAAAGTGAATCTTAAAGGCAGCAAGAGAGAGACAGTCACCTACAAGGAACCTCCTATAAAAATGTCAGCTGATTTCTCAGCAGAAACACTTCAGGCCATAAGGAATTAGCATTAAGTATTCAAAGAGATGAAAAGCAAGGACATGCAACCAAGAATACTTTACTCAGCAAGGCTATCATTTAAAATTGAAGGTGAAATAAAGAGCTTCCCAGACCACCCCCCAAAAAAAGGCTAAATGAGTTCATCACTGCCAAACTAGCACTGAAATAAATCTGAAAGGGCCTGCTTTGAGAACAAGATAGAGAGAGGAACAATGTACAACAAAAAATGGCAATAAATAAGTACCTATCTATAATAATCACAAATGTAAATGGATTAAATCTTCTAATCAAAAGACATAGGGTGGCTGAATGGATGAGAAAACACGACCTTTACATATGCTGTCTACAAGAGACCCACCTCAGAACAAAGGATTTACACAGGCTGAAATCGAAGGGATGGAAGAAAATATATCATACAAATGGAAACAAAAAAAAAG
Source organism: Tonatia bakeri (assembly GCA_004024845.1). Classification (NCBI taxonomy): domain Eukaryota; kingdom Metazoa; phylum Chordata; class Mammalia; order Chiroptera; family Phyllostomidae; genus Tonatia; species Tonatia bakeri. The sequence continues at coordinate 64,044 of PVIA01002516.1, forward strand.
TGGGATAGCAATACTTATATCTGACAGAATAGACTTCAAAACAAAGGTCATAATAAGAGATAAAGAAGGTCACTACATAATAAAAAAGATCAACTCAACAAGAGGGTATAAACCTTGTAAACCTTTGTGCACCCAACATAGAAACAGCAAACTATATGAAGAAAATCTTGGAGGACATTGAGGAAGAGATCATTAGCAATACAGTTATAGTATGGGATTTTAACACCCCACTGTCATCAATGGATAGATCTTCCCGACAAAAAATTAACAAGGAAACAGTGACCTTAAATGACATACTAGATCAAATAAATTTAATTGATATGTATAGAACATTTCATCCCAAAGCAGCAGAATATACATTCTTCTCAAGTGCACATGGGACATTCTCAAAGATAGGCCACATGTTATGACACAAAATAAGTCTTAATAAGTTCAAGAAAAATGAAGTCATATAAAGCACTTTCTCATAGCACAATGGCATGAAAGTAGAAATCAACTACAAAAGAAACTGAAAAATATTCAAAGACATGGAGGGTAAATAGCATGTTCTTAAATAATGAATGGGTTATCAATGAGATCAGGGAAGAAATAAAAAATGACCTGGAAGTGAATGAAAATCAACACAAAACAACCCAAAATCTATGGGACATGGCTAGAGTTGTCTTGAGAGGGAAGTTCACTTGAGGTAGGCAGTACAGGCCTACCTCAAAAAGCAAGAAAAATCTCAAATAAACAATCTAACCCTATACCTAAAAGAACTACAAAAACAAAAACAAAGTTCAAAGTAGAAGAAAGGAAATAATATCAGAGTGAAAATAAATGACATCAAAACTAAAAAGTAACACAAGACATCAATGAAACCAGGAGCTGGTTCTTCAAAAAGATCAAGAAAATTAACAAACCATAAACCAGACTCATCAAGAAAATTAGAAAGAAGACCAAAATGAATAAAATCAGAAATGAAAGAGGAGAATTAACAACTGATATCACAGAAATAAAAAGATTGTAAGAAAATACTATGAACAACTATACGCCAAGAAATTGGACAATTTGGGCAAAGTGGATAAATTTCTAGAAACATACAATTATCCAAAACTGCATCAGAAAGAATCAGAAAACCTGAATAAACTGATAATAACAAATGAAATTGTTGGAGTAATAAAAAAATTTCACAGCAACAAAAGTTCTGGACTGAATGGCTTCACAGGCAAATTTTACCAGTCATTCAAAAAAAAGAACTAGCACCTAACCTTCTCAAACTTTTCCAAAAAATTCAAGAGCAGGGAATACTTCCAAGCTCTTTTTATGAGGCCAGTACCTCCTAATTCCAACAACAAAGAAAGAAAATTATAGGCCAATATCCCTAATGAACATAGGTGCTAAAATCCTCGACAAAATATTAGGAAACCAGATCCAGCAATACATTAAAAAGATTGTACACCATGATCAAGTGGGATTTATCTGGGGGATATAAAGATGGTACAATATTCACAAATCAATAAATGTATCACATAAACAAATGAAAGATAAAAATCACATGATCATGTCAATAGATGTCAAAAAAGCATTTGATAAAATCCAGCACCCATTTATGATAAAAACTCCCAGCAAGATGGGAATAGAGGGATCATGTCTCAATGCAATAAAGACCATATACAAGAAACCTACTGCCAATATCATACTCAATGGGAAAAAAACTAAAACTGTTATCCTTAAGATCAGAAACAAGACAAGGATGTCCACTTACCACTCTTATTCAACATAGTACTGGAACTCCTAACCACAGCAATCAGGCAAGATGAAGAAATAGAAGGCATCCAAACTGGAAAGAAAACGAAAAATTTCATTATTCACAGACAACATGGTATTGTGCATACAAAACCCTAAAGACTCCACCAAAAAACTACTAGATCTAATAAATGACTTTGGCACAGGAGAAGGATGCAAAATCAATACTCAGCAATCAATGGTATCTCTATACACCATTTCTGATAGTAATGAACTATCAGAAATAGAAACTAAGAAAAACTTCCATTTACTATTGCAACAAAAAATAATTTACCTGCAAGACTCAATATATAAAATCAGAAATGAAAGAGGAGAGATTATAACTGATACCACCAAAATACAAAGGATTGTAAGAAATTACTATGAACAACTATATGATAAGAAATTTGAAAACCTGGGTGAAATGGACTAATTCCTAGAAACATAATCCTCCAAAACTGAATAAAGAAGAAGCAGAAAGCCTGAACAGACCAATAACAGCTGACAAAATTGAAGCAGTAATAAAAAAACTCCCTACACCCAAAAGCCCTAAACCGGACAGAATTTTACAAAGCATTTAAGGAAGAGCTAACCCCTATCCTTCACAGACTATTCCAAAAAATTCAAGAAGATGGAAGACTCCCAAACTCTTTTTCTGAAGCCAGCATCACCCTAATCCCAAAAACAGATAAAGACATAACTAAGAAAGAAAACTTCAGGTCAATATTACTCATGAACATAGACAGTAAAATCCTCAACAAAATACTGGCAAACTGCATCCAGCAATACATGAAAAAGATCATGTATCATGATCAAGTGGGATTCATCCCAGGAATACAAGGATGGTACAATATTCACAAATCAATAAATATAATACATTATATAAACAAAAGCAAAGACAAAACTCACATGATCATATCAACAGACATGGAAAAAGCATTTGATAAGGTACAGTACCCATTTATTATAAAAACACTCAGCAAAGTGGAAATAGAGGGAACATTCTTCAAAATAATAAAGGCCATATACAAGAAACTTACAGCCAACATCATACTCAATGGGCAAAAACTAAAAGCTTTCCCCCAAAGATCAGGAACAAGTTAAGGGTGTCTGCTTTCACCACTTCTATTCAATACAGTATTGGAAGTCCTAGCCACAGTGATCAGAAAAGAAAAAGAAATAAAAGGCATCCAAATTGGAAAGGAAGAAGTAAAACTGTCACTGTTTGTAGATGACACAATAGTGTACGTAGAAAACCCTATAGACTCCACCAAAAAACTACTCAACCTAATAAGTGAATTTGGCAAAACAGTGGGATATAAAGTCAATATTAAGAAATTAAAGACATTTTTGTACACCAACAATAAAATATCAGAAACAAAAATCAGGAAAAAATCCCATTTACTATAGTAATAAGAAAACTAGAGGAAAGAAATTAAGGAAGACACAAATAAATGGAAGCATATACCATGTTCATGAATTAGAAGAATTAACATCATCAAAATGTCCACACTAGTCAAAGCAATCTAGTAAGAATATACAATTCCTACTAAAATATCAATGGCATACTTCATAGACCTAAACAAATGTTCCAAAAATTTATATGAAACTAAAAAAAAAAAGACTTTGAATAGCTTCAACAATCTTGAGAAAAGAATACAGTTGGAGGTATTTCAATGCCTGATATCAAACTACATGACAAGACCACTGTAATCAAAACAGCCTGGTACTGGCATAAGAACAGATACATAGGTCAATGGAACACAATAGAGAGCTGAGAAACAAACCCATGAATCTATAGTCAATTAATATTCAACAAAGGGGGCAGAAGCATAAAATGAAATAAAAATACCCACTTCAACAAATGATGTTGGGAGAGCTGGACAGCTACATGCCAAAAAAATCAACCACCAAGTTACACCATACACAAAAATAAACTCAAGATGGATAAAAGACTTAAATAAAAGTCATGACACCATAAAAGTCCTAGAGGGGAACATAATCAGGAAAAACTCAAATATTCCACGCAGTAATATTTTCACTGATATGTCCCCTACAGCAAGGGACATAAAGGAATGAATAAACAATTGGGACTTCATCAAAATAAAAAGCTTCTGTAGGGCTAAAGAAAACATCAGCAAAATGAAAAGGGAACCAACCATATGGAAAAATATATTTGCCAATAATAACTCAGACAAGGGTTTGGTCTCAAATATATAAAGAACTCACATGATTTTGCACCAGGAAGACAATCGAGTTAAAAAATAGGCAAAGGACCTAAACAACACTTCTCCAAGGAGGACATACAGAGGGCCTAGAGACATATAAAAGGATGCTCAGCATCACTAGCCATTAGAGAGATGCCAATTAAAACCACAATGAGATACCACTTCACACCAGTCAGCATGGCTATCATTAATAAACTAACAAACAACAAGCACTGATGAGGTTGTGGAGAAAAGGGAACTCTAGTACACTCTTGGTGGGAATACAGACTGGTACAGCCACTGTGGAAAGCAGTACGGAATTTCCTCAAAAAACTAAAAATGGAACTACTTTTAACCCAGCAATTCCACTTCTGGGAACACCCTAAGAATCCTGAAACACCAATTCAAAAGAACCTATGCACCCCAATGTTCATAGCAGCACAATTTACAATAGCCAAGTGCTTGAAACAGCCTAATTGCCCATCAAGTGGATCAAAAAAGCTATGGTACACTTATACAATGAAATACTACACAGCCGAAAGAAAGAAGGAACTCCTACCCTTCATGACAGCTGGGATGTAACTGGAGAGCATTATGCTAAGTGAAACAAGCCAAGTGGTGAGGGACAAATACCATGTGATCTCACCTTTAAGTGGAACCTAATCAACAAAACAAACAAGCAAGCAAAATAGAACCAGAGACATTAAAATTAACAATCTGACAGTAACCAGACAGGAGTGGGAAGGGATAATGGTGGGGAGGGGGCAAGAGTTTTCAGGAACAACTTTAAAGGACACATGGACAAAACCAGGAGCGGGTGAAAGCAGGGGAGGGAGGTGGGGATGGCTGGGGTGGGGAGGAGTGGCTGGGGTTAAATGTGGACAACTGTAATTGAACAACAATAAAATAATTTAAATTTTTTTTAAAAAAATGCTTAAAATATTACCTGCCATGTGAAAGATATTCAACAAATGTCAGCAGTTTTTCCACTGATTGGTAACATGACTGTAGCAGTGACCATCGAGTTACTCATCCAGTAAAGACATCAGCTGTCCACATCTGATGGTTGCACAAGCCCTCAAAGTTAAAACCCAGCATCCTTAGATAGATGTGCCTCTAAATTCTACCCAAAATGTCATATATATGTCCAACTCTTGAGAACTTTCCAAATACTGAAGGTATATCATCTGGTCCTCAAGATTGAGTACACTTTCATTTATTTGGAAACTTTGTGAATTTGCCCCAGTAACCAGGGACAGTTCCAAATTTACATTTTTTTTAACGTAAGATCCAACTCCCCCCAAGTAGGTGTGATATGAGGGGTCCCCCAAAACCTTTTTCCAATTAATTCCTGGTGATCTCTGTTCCACTGCCCTCCTGCCTGATAACAAAGCCAATTGTCAAAGCTCCATTGTGTCAGCAAGAGATCCAAAGAACAAGAAATTGGGGAGAGCTTTTTATGCTTATCACCTCTCAGAGTTACACAAAGGGTGAATGAACTCCCTTGAGCCAGTTCATCTTGGTTAACATATCTTACTACAGTTTCCCAAATTCTGTTCAAAGGTTATCATAGAGAACTTGACATGGAAGGGAAGTCCAGAAGGGACAAGCTGTATGCAGAAAGTAAATGTGTTTGATTTCTAGACATTTGGATTTGTAGTATAGGTGGAACCATCAGTCCTTATTAACCCTAAAGACATAGACTACCCAGGATGAAAGATATTTCTTATCTCTCAAAATAACAGAGGATTTCAAAATGACTATTTGCATGTAGGGTTAACTATGAAAGGATGAAAAATTCTTGAGTCCTTTTTTTTAAATTCTGGGAGAACGGACCTAGAAAGGGAGAGGAAAAGAGTTCATCCAATGACTTCCTCTAGAAAAATTGATCCAAAGATGAGAGTTCACTACATTGGACTAACACTGATTGCCTCATCTGTATCCCAGCCACTCATCTGCCAGCAGATAGAGTAGTTGTGTTCAGTTTTCAGCAGTCTGTTAAGATGAATTTATGCTTGCAATAAATTCTAAGTATATTTTTAACATGTGTTTTTCTATATCTTCCTCTGATGCACTTATTTCTAACGTTACTTTTGAAATGACTTACTTCAGTTGCTTCTGCAGATCACACACAATTCCCAATAACTAATTTTAACTTTTCATCTGGTTCCAAGAATAAGCCAGTGCCCAGCAGAGAGCTGATGTTGCTCTTGGAAAACTGCACTCTCCTAAAAGAGAAGTGCGGCACAAGTCTCCAATTCATCAGATCAATGGGTTTCTCTGTGTACAGTTAATAGGCCTAGAGAGAAGACATGTGGTTTCTGGAATCCCAAAGTTCTCAATCAGATTATCAGTTCAGAGTTATTCCTTTTGACCTCCTATACTCCAAGGAGATTAAAATGTTGAATTATGTAACTCTTTCCCAAGCTTATGGTCAACATAGTGCTATCGAATGAACCATTCAGATTGAACATATCAGTTGGTTGTTTCCAGCAAGGAAAGAGGTGATTCAGTCCTACAAACAGTCAAGTACATTTTTCAAGTCAATATAAGAAATTAAGTCAGTTTGGTCAAGGAAACATTCTGCCTTTCAATTCAATCAAGCAATTACTTCAGTCAAACAGATAATTCAGTCTAAAAACAGGTTGGTCCTGCTTTACATACAACTGATTAATTCAGTATCACCATTTATAAGTTCTGTCAATTAGTCAAGTCATTTGGCCTATCAAAAAAATAGGTTTGAGGACTTCTGGTCACCATGAGCATGTGGGTGGTGAGTCTTTTCAGATAAAATACGGCTAAAAGCTTATGGAGTAAGTGGAAAAGGAACATGTATTCTGAAAAGAGAGAAAAGGATGCACCAAAGGAGCTTAGCAGACTTATAAGTATTATTAAAATAGATAATGATGTTTTGATGAAAGATGTTCAAGAGATAGCAACAGTGGTGGTCCCCAAACATGAAGAGAAAACCCTATATTTGGTGAAAGATGAAAGAGATTATATGAAAATGGAGACTAATATTAGGAGAAACAAAAAGAGTCTTCTACACCAGCATGGACAGTACCCTGTATGGATGAACCAGAGGCAAGGAAAAAGGCTGAAGGCAATACGAGAGAAAGGGAAGGGGGAAAGCAAAGCAAAAACAGTGAAGTCAACTAAGGGTTTGGCCTAACAATTTTAAAAAGTTGAAGAATGCCACATAAGACAGATCTCTGATTAAAATGTATACATTGATTTCAGCTCCACCAAATGAAAATTTCATTTTCATATTTTAACTGGGCCTTTTTCTTTCATTCAAACCCAACATAACTCCTCAAATTTGTTTTGGGAGCTTGAATAAAATATTTTCTTTGATGAATGACAACTATACTTATATGTTAATTGGCTGCTGTCTGACATGTACAGAATGTCAGACACTAAAATTCTATCAAGTATTAATGTTGTTGTGGTTGTTTTTGGTATTAGTAAAGATAAATATACTATATTGTACTAACTCAGATTTAAAGAAAACTAATTAAATAGTGTTATTTTAAAATATAATATCAGTGGATTTTATAAGCTGTACTTGTTTGGAGTTTTGATTTTGTATAATTTATAATAAAAGGCATTTTGTTTAAATCTTGAAAAAAAAGAGTTTACAGATTACATTCACTGTACTGGATGAGCTACCCCACTGGACAAGAATAGACAAAAATGCTTAGGGGTGTAGGGGAGAAGGGGGTAAAGGGTTTCTGAAAGATTCTACATCTAAAGTAAGAGGTTACTCTCTTTCCTGGTAAGTATTGAATGTGCTTAGCCAAAGCTAACTCATAGAAACCCTGAATGAAGGGTTAATTTGAAGGAAAATAAAATTACAAATAATAGCACTTTCTTAACATGATATACTCAAAACAGACTGTCGGGAACATTTTTAGATGTTTCATTCATGCTTTGAAATGTTAGTTCAAAGTTTTCAACTCCACTGTGAGAAAAGGTTTGTTTTATAAATATTTTTATCTTCACAGGAGGACATGCGTACCGATTTTATAGAGAGAGGAAAGGAGGGTGATCCAGAGGAAGAGAAACAGCCATGTGAGAGAGAAACATCGATCAGCTGCATCAATCATACTCGCCCCAACCAGGGACTGAACTCTTAACCTAGCCATGTTGCCTGACTGGGAATTGAACTGTGACCCTTCAGTTTATAGGATGGTGCTCCAACAGACTGAGCCACACCAGCCAGAGTCACGGTGAGAGAGTTTTATCAATTGTATCCTTAATAGATCACTCCATAAATGACTATCAGCGTCATCAGTAGCAACAAAATGCATTTAGTAAGAAACTTACCTCACAGGGATTTGGAACCAAAATTTACACAAGATTAGGCCAACTCACTGGCAGTTTCTACTCTGAAGCTGAGTCAAATGCATGTTTATAGGAAGTATATACAGCCAGATCAACACATTAAACCCAGGATGAACAAGCACTAAGGTATATGCATCCATGTCAAAGTTAAATATACCCTAGGAATAAAGATAAGGTCAGTAGGAAAGTTTTTCCATTCAAATGACATGATATGCAGAGGTTTCACATCTCCTCTCACTAATTTTAGAGGACTTCATAAAGTTGGAAACTGACTTTGACTTAATCAAATCCTCTTACATACTAACTTCCCCTTGTCCCCACCATATACACACCACATGTCCATGTGGTACAGACACTGGAACATTTCTGATTCTCTAAAATACAACTTTTTGCCTCCTCTAGCCTCACTCCCCCTATAGTACATTACAATATCCAGTTAAGATTCAAATTATAAATTTATCACTAAAAGCCTTTATTTCAGGGCACATGTAGTCTCCAAAAATATGTTCTTCAGTAGCTGCAAGGAAATCTCTGTGTTTCTAAGGTGTTCTTCTCAGATGCTGAACAGATAAAAATAACATTCTTCAGAAGAACACAGGAATTAGTAATATAGAGTCTTCCTTATACAATTATCTTTTCTTTTTTCACTCTAAACCAAAATAATATGAAAAAAGGAAAAAAAATTAGTTCAACATGTATTAAGCTCCTGCTATGCCTGACTCCAGCTTTTTGAGACCAGGAACTAGGCATTTCCATTTTAAGGTCCCCAGCACCAAAATCTTTGGAAACAATATAGATTTTACACATTTGATGGCTAAATGGATTAGTGAAAGGTACTTTGTAGCAAGCTAAGATGATTAAGACATGGCTCATGCTCTTAAAGAGCTCATAATATAATAAGAGTCAGTTGTGTAGATGGTTTAATGAAACACAGCTATTATAATGGAAGTACAGAATAATGACTATGGGATTAAAAGGAGAGCAGTTAATTTTGACCAAGGGCATCTGGGAAAGCCCACAGAAAGAGTCAGCACTTCAGCTGAGTATCAGTTCAGATTTTTGTGTGGCCATTTTGACACCAGGAACTTTTTGACCTGTCTACTTTAACCCAGACATTTTGATGTGGCCTAAAACAACAAACGATTACACTTCCAGCTGTTTTATAAATTACCAAGTAATGTGTAAAACAGAAGACCTTACCCCATTCCCAACACTCACCCTAATGCCAGCCTCTACCCCAGGGAAGAGTGAAGTTCAAGGATGGAGTGGGAATTCAGCATATTTGTTTTTCATGTACCAAAAATGGATTATTGACCACCTTTGGTCATTTTATAAAGAGCCACCAGTCATACTCAATTAACTATCATCTCAATCTCCAATTTACTTGTTTTTTGATAAGTACTTCAAAATCCTGATTTTTCCTTCAAAGTCAAACACAGGAAAAGAAGGTATTTTAGCTACATTATGGTCTCTTATTCTTAGATCCAAGTTATACAGGAAATGGTTAATTGAATCTAAAAGTAGTCTCAGGCATTTCAGTAATATACATATATTTAATATCATAACATTCCTTTAATTGAAGGTTTTTTAAAAAAAATGATTGATACTTCCTTAAAAGTTAACCTGGCGGGCTCCAACAGATATTTATTTTTTAATTCTTTTTTTCTCAATATAAAGGTAATACGCATCAAACTTTTTAAATAAGGAAATTTATAAAGGAGTATGTGAAAAACTCTGCTAACTAGGATTAAAGTTAGGTAGAAATGTGTGCTCTACACATAAACTGATAAGTTCAAAACAATAATAATCATTCCTAGTTGGAACAGTTTCATCAATATGTCCTGCTTTAAATTTTTGACATTAGGTAATGATGGCTAATTTAGACAAGACGGGGAACCAGAATAAAAGAGACTGATTAGCCAGTAATAACTAAGAACATTACCAAAATGAGAAAAACTATGTCATCAAATAAGACCCTACTAACTTACAGAGAAATGCATAGGAGTTTGTAAAATGGACAAGTGGAAATGTTTTAATATTCCATGTAAGTGAGAAACAACGTAAAGCATGAAAGTAGGATGAAATTAGATAGACATAAATTATATAAGAAAAACTTTAAAAGATTTTATTTATTTATTTTAAAGAGAGGGGAAGGGAGAAAGAAATATCAATGTGTGGTTGCCTTTCACATGCCCCCCATACTGGGGACCTGGCCTACAACTCAGACATGTGCCCTGACTGGGAATTGAAACGTCAACCTTTCAGTTCACAGGCCAACACTCAATCTGCTGAGCCACACCAGTCAGGGCAATATTTTTTTTTATTTTGTATGTATGTGTTTGCTTTTCTGTAAACCTTACTGTACATTATATACTACAGCATATCTAAAGAAAAATAAATATTGATGTTTATGACTTTTTTAACCAAAAAATAATATGCTGAATGGTCTCTACACCCAAATGTTCTGAACCAGAGTATGTCTACTCAGTGGGTCTACATAGCAAATATGTAAGATTCCACCATTCCCACAGCACCCAATACCTAAACACCAGGAGAAATTAACCAGGGCCAAGTCTGTAAGTTGGGATCAATGTAACAGTGTTTCTTACCTTTGGATGGATTTTAGATCCTTAGAGAATCTTATCAAAGCTAAGGACTCCAGAAAAATGAATATATGCATATACACATGAATTTTTAACCTATAATTTCTAGGGTCTCATAGACTTAAGGTTAAAGGCCTCTGTCTTGGTTCCTTTGGCCCTGAGCCTGGTGTTACCTTTCTTGGCTAAAGAAACAACATTCTCACCTGGATATTAATGGGGTCACATTACAGAGACATTCTCCTTACTTTTTCTGTGCCACAGGTACTAAGCTCAACTACACTTGGGGTCCTTAGGAAACTTCCATGCTGCCACACTGGCAACTGTCTTGGAGACTAATCTGCCAGTTCATGTATAACAATAATATAGTAAAAATAACAGAGCAGGAACCCCCCAAACATTTTTTTTTTACCCAGAACATTGACAGGCATGCAAAACCCAACGAGAAGTTTAATTTTTTCGCCTTCTTTCTACATTAACTTTTCTTCCTGATTTCAATTAGCCAAACTTGAATGGAGACATTACAGACAGTTCAACCCCACCTCAGAGCTGTGCAGACAGCTCTTGCTGCCAAGCTGTCTATCACCAAGACAACTGGGCCAATGTGCTTTTCTCTGGGTAAATACCTCATCAGGGCCAATTGCAAAAGGAGCCTCTTTGCAGTGACCTCCCATCAGATCAAAATCCTTACTCCTAACAATCCAAAATATTTTTGAAAGCACATGAGGTGTAAATAAGCATTAGTATTGTAAAACAATTATTTATGCTGATTAACAGGAGGCTTATTTCCAGAGATAATCTTACTTGAAAGCCAGGTTGATTTGGGGGAATCTAGAAAGCTCTTTCTTTCCCAGTAAGTCTGAAGTTCCTCTATTGGTGAGTCATTATTATTTTTTTCCTTTTCATTAATCATAACTTTCTTCCAATACCTTTTTCTAAACCACAAATTCCTCTGAAGTGGTCATTGGTAATATAACAATTTTCTGTCCCTAGTTTATTATTTTAAAATATTTTTAATAAGAAAAGATGATAAAAGATGAGATGGTTAGCATTCTTTCCTCAAATGAAAAATGGAAGAGATGGGTTAATTCTTTTGACACAGTGGCAAATGAATCAAAATCAGGAAAAGTCTACTTCCAGCAGAATCAGTGAGATTTTTAAAATCTCAGAAAAAGAAAAAAGCTGCATCTTTAGTCCGTAGGGACCTCAAAGAGGTGCCAAATCATTGTACTTCTTCAATATAGTCTCCATTACCACTGATCCACCCTTTCTGAGAAGCCCCTCACAGCTTTTATTGTTTGTTGGTCTCCTTGGTGGCAGGTGTCTGCTAATCAAAGGCTTAAGAAGGTGTGGGGTTTAGGAGTCAGACCTGACTGGAAGGAAAACTTTCCATTCAGCCTTGGGCAACAATATTGAAGCTTTTTTTTAAAATGTTGTAATCAACTCTGTGCCAAGTGGGGCCCAAACTCCCCCTACACAGCCCCAGGAATCCAAAGAAAGAAGTGTTTTCAATTCTCTTCAGAACGTCTGATCTCCCACACTGCAGACCAAATAAAAACAGTCTGGGCCAATTGTACCTCCTCCTACCCCCATGTACTGTGAAATCTGCCTGGGAGAAACTCAGGAAAGTTGGCCTCATGCCAGCACTGGCCTTCTGTAGAGGCAGAAAAATCCCTTACCTTCTCTCCATGGACTTTCTTGGACACCAAAGAAAGAGCCCCCACCTCACATATCCCATGGAAAGGAGTGGCTGTGGGGGTCAGGACAGGACCTAAAATGATGTAGCTGGAATATCAAGACCTAAAAAGTTCTAACACTTCAGGTGGTATTTTCTGTGTGTTTACTATTTTGTTGGTTATATTTTCTCTCATTAAGTAGACTTGGAGAAAAAGTAGAAAGAGCTGCTTTGGATTTGAAATGCCTAGGGGTTGAATCTTAGCACTTACTAACCCTATAACATTAGATAACTTATTTTACAGAGCAAGGCTCTCATGTCGGTTCTGCCACTGACTAGTTCTGTGACCTCAGCCAAATTGCAAGCCCAAACTTGATTTCCCCATCATAAAAAAGATCTCTAAGGGTCTCTTCAAGTCTAACAGTTTAAGTCACTTCTGGGGTCCTGAATTTAGAAAACACTCAAATGGTATTAGTTATTTGGAAAATATTGTTCACCCAATCCCCAACCTCCACAAACCTCAACAGGTTTTGGCCATAGCTCTCCAAGCCAGGTGTGTCAGGGGCTATAGGCCTAGGAATGGGAATGAGGAGTAGGAAATGAAAGGCTAAGTCCACAACAAAAATCCAGGTTCCCATGTTCAAAGTGAGAGCAGCTTGAAAGTACAGGTTTCCAGGCTAGAAATACCGGTTTATGAGATAAGATACAAGAAATTTTTCCCTAAGAATTTAACCAAGGACAGCTTGTCAGGTGGTTGAGAGATATCCTGGAAAACATGGCTAAAAACCACCACATTCAAGGCTCAGGATGGGGCTACAGCTAATGCATCCCAAGCATGTTAAGGTGGAAGCGAGTTGTTCAGTGGAGGGGAGTCAGGAAACATGAGGCCAAGAAAGTTCTTGGGGACAAAATTATAGAAGGAAACACCTGTAAGACCCCCAACCAGAGGATACAAGGACAGATAACCCTTTCATGCTGCAGGCATTATCAACAATGTACCAGACAAGATATCAAAGATCTGGATAAACCACAGAAATACAGTATTAGAATGAGGACTCTTGGAAACTAAAACTCCTTTAAGGACCTAAATGAACAAAACATTGAAAAGGTAATCATGAATCCTGGCCAGGTGGTTCAGGTGGTTGGAGCACCATTCCATACACCAAAAAGATTGCAGGTTCGATCCCTGGTCAGTGCACATACAGGGCACAACTGACCGATGTTTCTCTCTCCCCCTTTCTCTCTCTTTAAAATCAATAAGCATATCCTTGGTAAGGATTGGAAAAAAATACTAATCATGCAATTTAAGATACTGTCATAGTTTGTTAGGGAAAACAACTGGGAGAGTGGAATGGGATAGTGATATTGTAAAGAATTCCAAAGAACTATTTTTTTTTTGTTCTTAAGAGAGAATCATCACCAGTGAAAGCTGTTGGGGTTAGAAATATGAAGGAGAATATAGTGGAATTTTAAGCAATATGATGTTTACAGTGAAATATAGGCTATTTCCATAGTCAAAAATTTTTAGTCTGAATTTATTAAAATAAAACTAAAGAAATAAATCTAAAATAAAACTAAATAAAAACCAAGCCTAAATTCAAAATTTTTTGTGTTCATGCCACTAAATAAACAGATTTCAGTAAATTCTCCTTTTTAAACTAGTTGATCGGTGTTGTATAGATGCAGCCAGCATTTAATATGCTTTCAATTGTGTCCTCAGCCCTCAAGACCCTGGGGGTCTGAAATCTCAGCCAACTTTGCAATTTAATCCAAAACCCAAAGCAGTTCAGATTCCAAGTAACCTGTTACCCTCTGCTAGCAAAACATCACTCGTGGTTTGAAAAATACCATTTTTAATAACCTCTTTTCAGTTTCCTGGCAGACCCCCAGCTTCACTTCAAAGTTGATTTTCCCCAGTGAGAGTACAGTTGGAAGAATCCAGAAGTGTATTGTGCCACGCTCCCACTACCCCAGGCTGTGAAGGCCCAGCTCTAGGGCAAGAAGGCTTGGGTTGGAACGCAGCCAGGGGGAGGGACAGGCTGTGGATCACAGGCAAATAGCCTCAGCTCAGAGCTTTCCAGAGACAAAACAATGCATCACCCTCAACAGTGACCAACTGAAGAAATTGAATCTAAATAGAATTTTGGATTATATCATGTTGGCTTATTTTGAAATAAATTTGATAAAAAAAGAAATTTTTTATCATTATAATTTGGGCTGCCTAGAAGTGCCATGTTTTTTCCCCAGTGATTCACATTTCAGATGTCACAGACACAGATGTCAAGAAAACAGTCTATGAAGAGAGGTGCTGGAGGCAGGAGTGGAGGCAAGGAAACAAGTACTTCATCTGTGGAAACCTAGGGTCTCTTAAGACAAGTGCAGGCTGAACTCTTCTTAAACTCCAAGACAGTAGCTTTGAAGTTCAGAATTTTCTCTTGTATTTCTTGCCCAGGACTAGTGAAGTTGGGGTTGCCAATAAAATGACCACTTTCCTCAAAATGTTGTATTTAAAATCCAAGTCTTCTTGAAACAGCAGAGTAGGATTTTGGCCAGAAAGTGCTTTCTAGTACAAACACTAGTGCACTTTTACAAGGCAGGTAAAGCCCAAAATTATGTCGCTAATTAATTTTACATTTCCTCCAGCTACCTAGAACCAACTGCAGCTCAACGTTCCCCAATTGGGATTTTGCCAAGAATTCAGATAATGCCATTTATGGACCATGCCAACAGCTGAGGTCATGCTTTCTGTCTAAAGGGAAAAAAAGAAAGAAAAAATAAATAGGGAAGGATTCATGGAAAATACATATTAGGGGGTAGGGGCAGAGGGAAAGAAAAGAGACAACATAGCAACCAACGCCAAACAGACACACATACCAGAGGAGGGCCTAAAGACTTTCAGTTTGTATTATTTGGGGGTGAAAGTGAAGCAAAACAGGAGAGCACAGTGATTGTACAGAATGTTAGAGAAGGAACAATTTGATCTCAAAGAAATAAATAATCTCCTCCCGCCAAATGTTAATGAATATAAAAAGTAAAAGGCCTAATGTCTTGCATTATGGCTGGTGCAGATGTTCTGTTATGTGCATGCCAGCAATGTGAATTGCTTAGTATATGATTTTAGGTTTTGTAAGTATATCCTCTTTTCTTTCAGCACAAACTCAGATTCTAAGGACTAGAAAGAACCTCTACAAGTTACCGTATGCTGAATGTTAGAGGTGGAAAGGACTTTGTATTTCATCTAATCCAATTGTTGCTATTCTAGAGATGAGGTAACTGAGAAAAATTGAGAAGAAATTGGCTGAATATCAATAATATACAGTAAATTAGTGGCAGAGTCAAAACTAGAAACCAGATCTAGTTGTGTGATTCCTAAATATCAGTTCATAATGAGCATTTCACTGGTCCAAGGGAAAAATGAGAAAAGCAAGGATATGGAAAAGGAAAGAAGCACATGGCAGAATGTGGAGAAACAAACTGGTTGGTGATCAATGCCTCTTCCTGTTTTTGTTATGGTAATTTCCAGTTACCACAATACCCTCATTTAATAGGCAATAGCTCTTCTAATATATACTGATATTTTTTATTTGTTGCTTAATTCAAATTTTCATCATGAGGAAAAAGGCACAGGCACTCAATGTTTATAAGGTAGGCATGTTGTACAAAAGAACGTCAGAGAAGTTAAGGACTTGCTCAAGACAACTTGGTTCATATGGGATTGAGCCAGGAATAAAGCCTAGAACTTCATTCTAGATCCATAATCCTACCTTGAGTCCACATTTCTATCTTATGTCCACCTACACTCAGTTTCTGGGTATGAGCTGTCAGCCTAACCCAGACATAATTTTAAAGGTAGAGTAAGTAATGTTAACCCAAAATACCACATTATATATTCTAAAGCCAAAACCAAATGCCTCTGAGATTCCTGCTGTTTAGAACTGTCACTGTTAGGGATTGCTGCTCTTTGGGATTCTGGCTGTTTGGGACAATCCCCATCTCTGTACCCATTTACACAGGCAAAAATCATGGGGTTTGTTTGTTTGTTTGTTTTAAAAGCAGATGGCAAAGCCTGCCTTCTGGATCCTGCTTAGGTTGGTGGTTAGCAACTTCCAGAGTCTTGACTCAGCCCAGTACATATTAGTCACTTACGTGTGGCCCAGCCAGAAACTGCCTTCATTCATAATAAATAATCTTTGAAAAATAAACCAGTATCTCTATCTGAACAAGCACACCACAATGCAGATCTCAGATCCAGCCCATCAATAAATGTTTATCTCTCAAGACCCTGGTAAAATAAAACAGGGCTCAGGGGCTTTGGGTAAAATAGTCAGCTTCCCAGACTCACAAGGGAAAAAAGTTAATATGGTGGTAATGAGCCACTTAAATGCCTGTCTGCCTATGTTACAATAACATGCCCTTTTCATTCCTTCCAACAGCTCCCAAAGGACACTGTGGACAGCCGCATTTTGTGGGTACTTCTCCCACTCCACACACCTACCCACAGAAAGCAAATTACTCTTATTTCTCCCAAACTGTTTTTTATAGTTGTTAGGGTTTTTCCTTTTCTTTAACCTTTTTTTCTTCTTGTTTTGTTTTTCTTCCTTTTGTGCTTTTTGTCCTTTGAGAATTTCTTTCCCTTTTTAGTGCTTAAGGTATTTTTTTCTTTGTTGTTTTTGTTGCTGCTGCTGCTGCTGATAATGTTCATTTTCCTTTCCTCCCCCCTCTCCATTTTTCTGGGGGGTTTTTTCTATTGTGTTTTGGGTGATTTCCTTTTTCTTCTTGGGGATTTGTTTTACTTTTTGGTTTTTCTTTTTTGCTTTGTTGTTTATGTTTTCTTAGAGATTTTCTATGTTTGGTTTGCTCCTTTTATAAGGAGGTATATTTTAAATCTTTCAGGTTTTCTTTTTGTCTTCTTTTGTTTGTTTCTTTTGTTATTTTTCTTTTCCATGCTTTTTTTCTTTCTTTGGGTTTTGGATTTTATTATGTTTTTCTTTTTGTTTTGGTGTTTGGGGGAAGGTTTTTGAATTTTTTAGAGTTTGGAGTTTTTAAATAGTTTTTCCCTTTTTCTGTATTATTTCTTTAATTTTCAAAAAATCTTTTTAATCTCTTATTTCCCATGTAAGTGTGTTCATTATCTTTCACTTTTGCCTCTTGTCTTATTTTAACTTCTTAGTAATATTTTTACTTTGGAAATATTTTAGATTTAAAACAGATTGCACATATAATACAAAAAGTTCCCATATACTCAACATCCAGTTTTCATGATATTAACATCTTACATTAGTATTGTGCACTTGCTACAATTAATGAAGTAATTCTAATCTGTTATTGTTAACTAAAGTCCACACTTTATTAAGATTTTCTTAGTTTTGCCTAATGTCCTTTTTTTGTTCCAAGATCATCCAGCATACTATATTACATTCTGGTTTTCATGTCTTCTTAGGCTTTTGCCTGTGACGGTTTCTTAAATTTTCCTTATTTTTGATGACCTTCGTAGTTTTGAGGGAGTGATTATGTATTTCATAGAATGCTCCTCAGTTGGGATTGTCTGATGGTTTTCTCATGATTACACTAGAGTAATGTGTTTTGGAGAGGAAGACCACAGAGGTGAAGTGTTCTTCTCATCACATCAAGAACAGGTACATACCATCAACAGGACTTATCACTATTGATGTTAACCTTTATCACCTGGCCAAGTTGTATTTGCTAAGTTTCTTCACAATGAAGTTGCTTTTTCCCCCATTCCACATTGTACTTTTTGGAATCAAGTCATTAAGCCCAGTTTACACTTAGAATGGTAGAGATTAAGCTCTACCTCCTATGGGAGGGGCAGGTACACAAATAAAGAATTTGCAATTTGCCCTGGCTGGTGTAGCTCAGTAGATTGAGCGCGGGGTGCAAACCAGGCATCGCAGGTTTGATTCCCAGTCGGGGCACATGCCTAGGTTGCAGGCCATGTCTCCCAGCAACCGCACATTGATGTTTCTCTCTCTCTCTCTCTTTCCCTCCCTTCCCTCTCTAAAAATAAATAAATAAAATCTTAAAAAAAAGAATTTGTGTTTCTTTAAAAAAAAAGAATTTGGAATTCAGTATCATGTTATTTATTTTGTTACTGTAATTGTTCCAACTTTAGACATTGGAAGTTTTTCAGGTTTGCTCCTGTTTCCTTGACATGCTCTCTTCTTTTGATTTTTTTACATGCTTAACTTTTAAAAAATTTCTCATCCTCCTTTTCCCTTAGCATTTCCTTTAGTTTCTTTTTTTCATTTTTATTATCCGTCTATTCCTACTTTCCTTTCCTTGTTTTTTCTCCTGTTAGCTTTTAATATTTTCTCCTTCTTCCTTTTTTTAAAAAAATTATTTATTTTTAGAGAGAGGGGTAGGGAGAGAGAAAGAGAGGGAGAGAAACATCAATGTGTGGTTGCTTCTTGTGTGCTAGGGAGCACACGCTAGGGAGCTTCTCGTGTACTGGGGACCTGACTTGCAACCCAGGCATGTGCCCTGACTGGGAATCAAACCAGGGACCCTTTGCTTCACAGTCCGGCGCTCAATCCACTGAGCCACACCAGCCAGGGCTATTTTCTACTTCTCTCTTTTTCCTTTTCAGTTATGTTTTTGAAGTAATTTGCTCCTTTCCCAACATTTTTTTAATCTTTTTAAATTTTACATAATAGTTTCTTTATTAAAATTTTAAACACATTCTACATGATGGTCTGTTTGTTGTAATTAATAAAACAATGAAAAGAAGCAACAAAAAATATACCCTTGTTCCCATCCTCTCAGCCTCACTTCCAATATCTTTGGTCATCTACTGGTTTTATAGAATGAGCAGAGAACACTTTGTAGTAACCTTCTGAAGGCCTGTTAGCTTCCTTGACAACTCTATTCCTCTGAAAGTCACAGTCATTAAACTGAAGATTGGCTGAAATGCCAAAGCAGCGATCAGATATTTAATGCCTTTTTTGCATAGAAACATCTACATTAAAATCAGTTGGGCTGGCTATGACTAGAGGAGAATTGTTCTACAAAGTCCTTCTTCAAGACCTTCTAGCTCCTATCAGCAAGATGGTGTGTGTATGTATGTGCACACATTGCCAAACTCTCTGCCTCCAAATTCAGGGGGCTAATGGAAACCAGGAATAAGACATGAGTGGGAGCCTAGGGAACTTGGAGAGAAATGATTTGTAAGAAATGAGATACTCATGTAGATAGAGGGCACCGGGGAGACACCAGAAGCTTTACAACTCAGGGCCAAGAACAGTGATGACTTATTTGAAGGCACTATTCTGTTTTCACTCTTTCATCTTAATTGTTTCCTTTCTGACTATGTATATTTTCTGGGAAGTTGACATATCAAGCCTAATCCCATGTACAACCAGACTTGCAGGTGAAACTGGGTCCCCAAATTCTTTTTTTTTAATATTTTGTTTATTTATTTTTAGACAAACAGAAAGGGAGGGAGAAGAGGAGGGAGAGACGCCCTGGCTGGTGTAGCTCAGTGGATTGAGTGCGGGCTGCGAACCAGGCATCGCAGGTTCGATTCCCAGTCAGGGCACATGCCTGGGTTGCAGGCCATGTCCCCCAGCAACCGCACACAGATGTTTCTCTCTCTCTCTCTCTCTCTCTCTCTCTCTCTCTCTCTCTCTCTCTCTCTCTCTCCTTCCCTTCCCTCTCTAAAAATAAATAAATAAAATCTTTAAAAAAAAAAAAGAAAAGGAGGGAGGGAGAGAAACATTAATGTGTGGTTGCCTCTTGCATGCCCCTCACTGAGGAACCTGGCCCACAACCCAGGCATGTGCCCTGACTGGGAATCAGACTCATGACCCTTTCCTTCACAGGACTGCACTCAACCCACTGAGCTACACCAGCCAGGGAAAATTCCTTTGTTTTTTGCACTCCAGGTTCCATGGATAGAAATGGAAATAGTAATCTTATAGTCTTTCCTGATAAGTCCTGACAAGTTCAGCAGTTAAAAGCATGTTTCAAGTATAATCATGCATAGGAGCTAGAGTGAGGGAAAGGAGAACGAAGTAATTTAGATGACTCCTAGAACCCCTATTTGATGGTGTGACTCAGTCATCTGAGGGCTTCTGCATTGTCAGTTGAGGTTGAAACAAGGGGTCAGGCAGACTCGGACCTATGATACAAGTGAATCACTCTTGGAGCTGAAGAGAGAAAAGAACATCATTCTAGATCCTGCCAAAGGTTTTTACTGCTCTCTTTCATTATCATGCCATCTGATTAGAAGAGAAGTCAGAGATAATTCCATTAAAAAATGTGTCCTATCTTTCCATGGAAGGGATCCCTTCCAACTCAGCCTGATTTACTTCAGTGTTCTGGGTCTCAGGCCCTGGCCCAGAACACAGTTTGCTGAATGGTAGAAATCCACTCCCCAGTGTGAGAGAACTGTACTTCCTATCTTTTGTTTTCCACTATATCAATGCAGGTCTGATATTGGCACTTGGAATTGAGACCATTTGACTTTACATTCCATAAACATTATATTGATTTTCAACAGGAAAGTAAAAGAGAGTGGTTAATAGAAATCAGGCACTTAAGGGAACAAGAGGGATAGAGTTTTGCCTTAGGCAAAGCATAAGTGTTTGATTTTTCCAGAATTCTAACCTTATCCTGAGGTCAGTAGCAACTAATTTGGGGGGCAATACAAATACATGAAGTGAAGACTTCAACCAGGACCTGGAAACTGAGAACTCACTAGTTCAACAACATGGTGGCTTTAAACAGTCTGCACGCTGGAGGCTTTTTCAACAATGTGGCCAATGAGCAAAGCAGCTCCAGGAGGTAATGCAAAAGGGGAAAGGTAATACTGTAATGTGAGGGTGAAAGAATATAAAAAGGAGTTCCATAACAATAATGGACTATCTGTTTTTTTGGTCCTATCCTTGCCTAAGGCAGAAAAAGAAAAATCACTTTTTGCAAGAGTAAATTAATGTGAGGGACAGTAGAAATGTGTCCAACTAAACATTAGCTGCTTTCAAACCAGACATTACATAGTTAATGTTAACCATTTCTTTGGTTTAAGCAATATGAATTCCTTGGGCTGTCCCTGGAAAAAAATAATAAATTCAATTCCCTACGTCATAAATCCTAAAAAAAGGTAGAAAAGGAAGGCCAGGATAGAGACTTGACCTTTGTAATATAAAATACTTCTTTCAAGCGAACCAAAAATTATAGAGCAGGAAGCAACCTTAGAGATCTTTTAATTCACCTGGAAGCTTAAATATAATAAGCAGCTCCCCAGACTAATAATTAGAAATGAGGTTAGTTTTTCTAATTTCTCCTTCTGATAATTCATTATTACTGTATAGAAACACAATGGATTCTTTTAAAAGATTTTATTTATTTATTTTTAGAAAGGGAAGTGAGGGAGAGAGAGAGAGAGACAGAGAGAGAGAGAGAGAGAGAGAGAGAGAGAGAGAGAGAGAGAGAGAGAGAGAAACATCAATGTGCGGTTGCTGGGGGACATGGCCTGCAACCTAGGCATGTGCCCTGACTGGAAATCGAACCTGCGATGCCTGGTTCGCAGCCCGCGCTCAATCCACTGAGCTACACCAGCCAGGAACACAATGGATTTTTGTATATTTGTTTTGTATCATGCAACTACTGATTTCATTTTTTAGTTCTAATGGTTTTCTGGTGGAATCACTAGGGTTTTCTAAATATAATATTATGTCATCTGCAAATAGTGACACTTTTACTTCTTTTTCAATTTAAATGCCTTTTATTTCTTTCTTTTACCTCCCATGGGCTTCCAATACTATATTGAAAAAACTGGTGAAACTGGGCATCCTTGTCTTGTTTCTGATCCTACAGGATAAGCTTGCAGCTTTTCACCATTGAGTATGATGTCAACTGTGGATTTGTCATATATAGCCTTTATTATATTGAGAAATGTTCCCTCTATACCCACTTTGTTGAGAGTTTTTATCATAAATTGATGTTAAATTTTGTAAAATGTTTTTTCTGCATCTATTGAGATGTTCAGTGTAACTAACATCATGGAATGAAAATCAAAACCACAATGAGATATCACCTTACATCTGTCAGAAGGGCTACCATCAATCAATCAACAAACAAGTTCAGATGAGGATGTGGAGAAAAGCAAACCCTCAGGCACTGTTGGTGGGATTGTAAACTGGTGCAGCCAATATGGAAAACAGTATGAATATTCCTTAAAAAATTTAAAATAGAACTACCTTACAACCCAGGAAATCCACTTCTGGGTATTTATTTTTAAAATAATAACACTAGTTTGAAAAAATATATATATTCCTATTTTTACTACAGCATTATTTATAATAGCCAAAATATAGAAGCAATGTAGGTTTCTTTCAATAGATAAATGAATTAAAAAGATATGAATATATGTATAAATATACAAGACTCCATATATATATTTATACATATATATGGAATATTACTCAACAATAGCAAAGAATGAAATCTTGTTATTTACAACAACATGGATGGACCTAGAGTGTATTATGCTAAGTGATTAAAGTCAGACAGAGACAAATACTGTATACTTTCATTTGTACATAGAATCTAAAAAACAAAACAAATAAACAAATGAAACAAAAAACACAGACCCATAGAGAGAGAACAAACTAATGGTTGCCAAAAGGGAGGGAGTGGGAGGATGGGTAAAAAAAGTGAAGGGAAATAAAAGGTACAAACTTAGAGTTATAAAATAAATAAGCCATGGAAATGTAGTGTATAGCACCAGAAATATAGTCAATAATATTGTAATAACTTTGCACAGTGACAGATGGTTACTAGACTCAGTGTGGTGGTCACAATGTAAGTTATATAAGTGTTGAATTACTATGTTGTACACCTGAAACTAATATACTATTGTATGCCAACTACACTTTAATTTAAAAATTTAATGACAAAAAAAGAAATGAAGGCAAGGATTTGGACTTGGACTAGAGAAAGAATCAAGGTTATATAAAAAAGTTGAACTAGAAAAAGGTTTTCATTTTTATGGGGGGATTGGTGTACAACTTGAAGGGTAGAGACAAGATTGTATTGAGAAAGATCAAAGGGCGCAAGCAACACTAGCTCAGTATACACACTAAGAGTGTGCTGAGGTCTAATTTTTTTTTAATTGTAATGAATTTCAAGGGTGCAGAACACTCTTTTGAATAATCAGACATGTACATGATTGTTTTCTTTTGGTCCCTCAGGCTAACTGAATGTTTCCATTAAGGCAAACACCCAGAAGATCTCAGACCTAGTTATAACCCCCATTTGAATAAGGTTATAGATAGAAATGGTAGAAAAATGTGTATGTTTTTCTTTCTTTGGAATATAAAATATAGAAGGTATACTATTGAGGTTTGTTATGGACCTATTTAGAATGTTATAGGATACAATAAGCCCTCCCAGGAAAAAAAATGACAGAAATTTCAGCAGCAAGCTCCTCTCTTCTTAAGTCTCCTTCCCCTACCCTCATTCCTGTCATATGTAGTATTACAGTGTTATTTAGAGAAAATAGAAAGATGGGAAAATTGAATTTTCAGAAGAGTATTCTGAAAGTTATTCTCTTTTGCTATCAGTGTGTGTTTTAAGTTTTGTGAGAGTAATCCATGCACATAGTAAACAAATGCATAGAAATGCATGAACACAGCTAATTTTGCTAGAGGAAAACACTTAAAAATTCCTGTTACCTTCCAGAGATAATCTATATATTTACAAGCATATATAAGTACATTATTATAATTTTGGATGTTATAAAAACGTCTGTGAAGACTTCTTCTGTCTGTCAGGCTTGCCTCAGAACAACACCTGAGTCCCACAGCATGGTTTAAACCATGCAGCCAGAACAATCTCCAAAGATTCAGCAAGGCAACAGTCTCTACATTAATGTAAATAATCCAGGATTCAAGCTACCACAGTAGGGGTCGAGTGGGAATAAATCCTGAAAAAAACAATGTGTAGTTCTATTAGAAAAAATTGGGATATTACTGCCTATCTCACAAAATTTTTGGAAGCCCTGAAAAAAAATATTCATAACATTCTTAAAACAGTGCCTGACATAGAGTAAGTGCTATATAAGTGTTAGCTGCTATCATTATCATTATTATTATTGTTGCTATCATTACTCAAAGGGGATAGCTTGGGCTTCTTGAAGGTATTCCCTATTTTCTAGAGTTTCCTCACTAGTTCTTCCAAAGTT
Organism: Tonatia bakeri; assembly: GCA_004024845.1. Lineage (NCBI taxonomy): Eukaryota > Metazoa > Chordata > Mammalia > Chiroptera > Phyllostomidae > Tonatia > Tonatia bakeri. The sequence continues at coordinate 88,836 of PVIA01002516.1, forward strand.
GGGAGTCTCTATCTGTTACTACTCTTACTCTGGGATTCCTCCTCAACCAGGACCTAGACGCTAGAGCCAACTGGTAACCAAAATGGTACCTCAAAAGCAGTCTTGTACACAAGGAAAATTAGCCTCACTGCCTGATATTCCTCTCATGGCATCAATGAGATAAACTGTTTCATATGTTATAACTACTGTTCTTATAAAGACCATGGAAACACATGGACAGACCAGCAGCTCACCACACTTTCTGGGGAATTACTCAACTCAGAACATGTTTTTCCCATCTCCTTTGTGTGATTCAGTTCCTCCTCATTCTTGTTCCCCTCATTGCAGTGTTTTACCCTGCTGGCTAGGCCTTTAGGAAGCTGGTACTCCTGGGACAAGCTGGACTCCACAATCACAGGTAAAACATCCTCTGCAGCCTGAGACTATCATCTCAATCCCTTAGAAACACTTTGAGGAAGAGAAAACAAGTTCACAGATACCCAGCATGTCTTTTCTCACCTACCTCTTTGGAAGAGTATGTGAATGACAACTGAGACACTGGCTTTCTCCTACCACTGAGTCTCATCACTGACATCTACCTACTTCCTTGTTTCTCCCAAACATAAATTGAATGTCTGGCTCCTGATGCTAGTTTTCGTACCACCATGGAAGGATTTAAACTTCCATAAAGTTAACCATAGAACACCACTTTCTTGATTCAACTCCAGTGACCTTTTCCTGCACATCAGTTGTCCACACCCATGGCCACATCCAGGTCTTTTTATCACTCAGAACTTCTTTACTTCTAAAATCTTAAGTTCATATATGCCACTATCTGACTACTTTTTCCTTTTAAGTGCTTTTATTTCCTTCTTCCCACTACTTCTATTCTTTGGTCTCCTGTTTTCTCCTGACTTAATCCGTTCACTCCAGCCTAATTTTCTTCCTTTCTGGACTTGGCCATACAATTCATTATTTCAACCACTATATTTTCCATACTCTTAACTTACCACATTTGACTTGGAACCACTCAAAAATTCATGATCTCCTGCTTCAGAAAAGTTCTTAGTGCCGCACAACAATTGTTCTAAGAATTCATGGCCAGCTTTATCTTACATTCCTTCCTACTACCTTTACTTCTGAATCTTCACCCTTGCCCTTTTTAATGGTTCTTTCTCTGCACAATATGTTCAGACTTCTCACCATCTAAGAAACAGTACCTCAGCCCTGCCTGTCACTGTTTGCTGCCTTCTTTCTTTTCTTCCTAACCAATCTTCCTAAAAGAACAATCTACATTCACTGTCTTCAGTTTCTCTTACCTCAATTCACTGTAATCTGGTTCTGCTTCTGGGGTAGGTCACCTCCTACCTTTGTTTTAACTTTTGTCATGAAATTTATCACCCTAGTGTAACCACCATTAAACTCCAGCACCTCAAAAAGTAGGAAAATGTACAACTTCTCTATGTTGTCTCAGAACCTAGCACAGTGCTTGGCTGATAGAAGGTGCTCAATAAATGAATTATGTCACAAACACTTACTGAACACCTACTAGGAACCAAACACTGTATGAGCTCTGTTACAATCCACAACACTTGAACCCCCATAATCCATCACCAAAACTATATTCAAGCATCCTTACTCTTGCAGAACCTTTCTTCCCTTCATGAGTGTCAAGTCAGTACATTTAATTAAGCCATGGAAACCCTTGCCCTGTACTGTGCCTTACTCATAGTAGTCATTTAACTGTTATTGAATGTATGCCCGCTAGATCTCAGCAGACCCAAGAACTGCTATTGTAAATATCCACAGGGAGACCTATTCTGAGATCTGGTTCCTTACAGAGGGCTTTAGGGGTTTTAAAGAACCATTTCCAAACAGCTCCTAGAAATATATTTATTTGCATCCCAATATTGCTGATAATTTTGGCAAGGCTACCAGCTGGTTTACAATGCCTCTCTTTCCTTTATCTTCAACTTTTGTTCCTTCTCTTCAGGTTTCTTGCCCTCCACCCATAAGCAGGTGCAAAAGCCACTGTTAGCCACAAATAAAGGAATACCTTTATTCGAATACCTAATTAGGTATTTGAATACCTAAATTAGGAATACCTAAATTTGAAATCTTGATTGACCCTAAGGTCCTCCATTACCTAATAACACCCTTCCTTTCTCCACTAATCTTTTGCAAGAGTAGTCTACACTTGTTAGCTCAAATTTCCTTCTTCCCATTGGTTCCCACATCAAGTAGTCATGAGGAACAGGGTATGAAAAAAGAATAGGGTATTGGTTAGGGTGATCAGGAAAAAGCACCATGGACAAGTAAGGAAAACCTCATAGGACAAAGGGGAAACTATGAGGTTAAAGTACAGAAGGTGTAAATGTACTGGGGAATTATGAGGCTTTTCCATTTTGTTTTTAGTCTGTTTTATAATTTTTGAGAGGGTAACACATACATATGTTGTACAGGTCAAAAGTTACAAAGTGAGAAGTCAGTGTTTTTCCCATTCCCACTCAGTTTCCCTCTCTAGAAGCAATCACTGTTAAAAGGTTTTTGTGTATCATTCCAGATATGGTCTATGCATTTATAGGTATTTACATAGATGGAGTCTCTATACACAATGGTAGAAAACAATGGGAAGTGCTATGAGAAGTATGAACTGACAAGTGTGAACTTCAGTAGAAGGAGGTGTTGAAGAATTAGGAAATATCATCTTCCTGCCAATATACTCTTTCTCCTGAGTACCCACTTTCATTAATAGCCTTTCCATTCTCCCAAGTTGCTGAAAGTTCAAAGCTTGTGAGCATCCCCCATTGGCACAGTGGTTTGAGGTTTACAGGATACTCCCCCAGCCTTTATTTCATCTAACTTTGGCATTACCCTTTGAACTAAGCAGAGTCCCAATAACTATCCGCACAGTACAATTAAGCTGATTAATAATCCCTCAGGGGTTGCTTCCCATCAATAAATGAATGGATCAAAAAACTATGGTACATTTACACAATGGAATTCTATGCAGCAGAAAGGAAGAAGGAACTCCTACCCTTTGTGACAGTAGGGATGGAATTGGAAAGCATTATGCTAAGCAAAATAAGCCAGGCAGTGAAAGACAAATACCATATGATCTCACCTTTGGCAGAAACCTAAACAACAAGAGAAACAAACCAGCAAAATATAACCAAAGACACCAAAATAGAGAACAAGCTGACAGTGACCAGAGGAGAGAGGGGAGGGAATTTCAGGGGAAAAGGGGAAGGGTTTGCAGGAACAAGTATAAAGGACACATGGACAAAAACTAGGGGGGGTGGAAATGGGAGGGAGGTGGGGAGGGCTGGGGGTTGGGCTGGGATGGGAGTAAAAGACAGAAAACTACTTGAACAACAATTAAAATAAAAAAAAAAATCCCTCAGAGGGGAGGATTGACTGTGGGAGGTGGGGGGGGCGGGGGAATGATGAAGAAAAATGGGGACAACTGTAATTGAACAACAATACAAAAAGAAAAAAAACAATCCTTCCACCCTTGGTAATGCTATATCTAATTTTATTTGCAAAGTATAAGTTACCTACACGTACTCCTCACAAACTCTACTATTCAACCTTCCTCTTAACTCTCATTAGTTTTCATGTTTTAAATTGGAATAATTATCTATTTTCTGGGGTTGTTAAATACTCTTATTAAAATTGGAGATAAGAGCTATAACACTGCAACAAATTTTTGTGCTCAACAAATATTTGTTCTTTTCTCCTTCTCTCCCCGATAGCTCTTCACCTTCAATCCATTCTCCACATTACATACCTGATTCATCAAGATCATGTAGAATTCTTTCATTTTTGTCCATGTCCATCCTCTGTTAATCCAAACATCAGGGCATCAGAATAGGATGACTTACCTAGATTTTGAGGAAAAGTACTAGAATGTCCTAGGTACAGCCATACCAAAGGAAAATCACTCTTAGTGCGTCATGAAGGCATTGTTTTTTCATCAAGAGTAGCATCATTGACATTTAGAAGTACAAAAGGTCAAGATCTGCCCTTCATTTTTTACCTAGAAAAATCCTGCATATCTTTCATTACTCAGCTCAAATGTCACCTTCTTCTTGATGCTTCCAAGATTCTGCCCACGTTACTTCTTCACCTAAATATGAATGAACCTTTCCTTTGCCAGCATTACCAAACATGAAGGAAGAAAGGAGGTGAAGTGAAAGAGGGAGAGGAAGGGACAGGGAATGAAAGAGACAGTTAAGAAAAAGGAAAGGGAAGGGAAAGAAAGAGGGAATAGAGAAACAGTTTAATTTCTCTTCTTCCCTGGTCTGGTACAGCCCACCAATCCCAGTCACTGTTCTGAAAACACCCATTATCCCAACTCCTGAAATATGTCCAACTGAGTAAGGTTAAAATGATGCTTACCAGGCAGTAGGTAAAGGGGATCCCCTACACCCCTAGTTTCTGGTTAGAAATTAAAGACACATAACAATAAAATATGGTTTACTGTTAAGTGAACTTACTTATTTTCAGGTTGATTTATATCTATCTATCTATCTATCATTTAGTTATAATTTAATTTTATATATTTCATATTCTGCATTTTATCAATTAAATCAAGAACATTTTCACATTTCATTAAATTTTCTTTAAAAATATTTTAATAGTTTTGCCCTGGCTAGGTGGCTCAGTTGGTTGGAGTGTCATCCCATACACCAAAAGGTTACAGGTTCAATGCCTGGTCAGGGGACATATCTAGGTTGTGGACTCCCCTCCTGGTTGGGGTACATTCTGGAGGCAACTAATCAATGTATCTCTCTTACATGGATGTTTCTCTCTCTCTCTGCCCCCCCTCTCCCTCTCCCTCTAAACATATCCTTGGGTGAGAATTAAATACTAATAACAAAACAAAAATATTTTAATAGTTTTGTAAGTCTTCTATCTTGTTTCTGTCCATAATATATCCATCCCCCTATTCCTGGACATTTACAATCTCTTTCCCACTCTTGTTTGCACAAATGTTATATTAATGGCACATAAATCTTTATCTGAACCTTTATTTCTTCTGGAAATATTCTTAAAGATTTTATTTATTTATTTTTTAGAGAAAGAGGTAGGGAGGGAGAGAAACATCGGTCGGTTACCTCCCACATGCTCCCAACCAGGAATCTGTTCCATGACCCAGGTATGTGCCCTTCCTGGAAATAGAACAGGCAACCTTTCAGTTTGCAGGAGGACAACCAACCCACTTAGTCACACCAGTCAGGGCTTCAGGAAACATTCTTAAAAGGTGAATTCCTGAGTCATAAGATATTACAATTTTTAGAGCTATTTAAAGATATCATCAAAGAACTTCCCAAAATAACATGCCAACATAATCCACTGGCAATGTACATAAATAACCATATCACTGCACTCTCACCAGAACAGAGTATTATTTTTTCCACTTTTTCTAATTGAGAGGCAACAAAAATGACATTCCATCATTGCTTCAATTTGATTTCCTTGATTACTAGTAAAATGAAAGTTTTTTCAGTAATATTAATATACATGTTTTGTTTTCCCTGTTCTGAAAATTAGATACATGTTTCCTTTACAACCATTTTACTGGAATCTTGCTATGTTTATATCAATTTACATGTATTTTTATATATTTAGTATGTTACATGGTAATAATAATTATATACACTTGATTCTTGTTATTCACAGTAGTCATGTTTTATAAAGTGACTGCAAACACTGATTTAGCAAATCCTGAATCTTTCTTCCTGGGAAAATATGTTTAGGTTCTTGTGAACCTCTGTCACAACATTTATGTCAACAAATCAATACAAAGCTTTGTGTGTGTTTCTGTTTAAAGACACTTTATTTAATATACATTGTTGATTCATTAACATTGAACTCACATACAATAGCACTATAAGTGATGTCTGATCTAAGCTTATCTTTTTATTTTATTTTATTTTATTTTATTTTAATCATTGTTCAAGTACAGTTGTCTCCATTTTCCTGCCACCACTTTCCCCCACCCATACCACTCCCACCTCCCACCCTTAATCCTTCCCCCCTTTGGCTTTATTCATGGGTCCCTTTATACATGTTCCTTAGTTTATTATTTATATTTCAATTTTGTTCATGTTTTAGTCATTCATGTTTTAGATTCACAGAGGTTTTCATTTTTTTAATATTTTCTCTATTTATTTTTAGAGAGGGGAAGGGAGGGAGAAAGAGAGGGAGAGAAACGTTAATGTGTAGTTGCCTCTCATATGCCCCCTACTGGGGGCCTGGCCCACAACCCAAGCATGTGCCCTGACTGAGAATTGAACCAGTGACACTTTGGTTCACAGGCTGGTGCTCAGTCCACTGAACCATACCAGCCAGGGCCTCATTTTTGATTTGCAGACTGGCACTCAATCCACTGAGCCACACCAGCCAGGTCAAGGACCTCATTTTTATATATGCAAATATACAGCCCTTTCCTCTGTGATATAAAGTATTATTTTATACCTATATAGAATTAAATAATTTATTCACCTATATTTTCTTCTATTTTTAAAGTCTTTAATGTTCTAAATAAAAATCTTCAATACACTTGAAATACAGTTTGGTGGATGGTATATCAAATCATTTTGAGATATAACAAGCCACTAATCACCAATCAATGAACTTCATGTCTTGATCTTTATATTATTCTGACTCTCAATGAAGTGACATTCTAAATTCAGGTCAGCCAGTTCTAGAGTATCTAAAAAGCTTCAAAAAAGAAAAAGAAAGAAAAGCAAGGGAAATAAGTCTTACCTTTTCCACTAAACTAAGTGTTAAATATCAAGAAATGAGATGGAGCTGGTAATGATATCGCACAGCCACTTTATGGCTGCATTCTGCAGTGAAGCAGGACCAGGTATGGGGCTAGAATCCAAGTTTCTGCTGGGGACTAGAATGGTCCAAGTTGAGTTCTCTCCATTCCATAAGACAGAATTTCTCAGAGTATTGCCAAGGATGACCTGTATCAGAGTCACCTGAATGTTTGTTAAAACAAGGATTCCTGTGCCCATGGCACACCTATCGAATCAGAATATTGGTGACTGGGTGCCCAGGGTCTACATTTTTATAAGACCGTCAGGTAAATCTTATGCATGCTAAGGTTTGAGACTCACTAACACAATCACTATTTCATGATTGTGGGTCAATAATATGTCAAAGCAGAAGTATCTGCTTGAAAGACACAAGAGGTTTAGTCAACAATATAGAGTATGAGTGGTGAGACATGGAGACCAAAAGTGAGCTAATAAAAGTACAGTGTCTAGAATGAAGCAGGTGATGGCCTTGCTCTTTCCCCACACCAAACCAGGGGTACTGTGTTTAGCTTTAAAACACCACACCTCAAGAGTGATAAAACCAAAATATGATATATCCTCAAAAGGACAACTTAGCTAATGAAGAAGTTGGAATGCAAGACAAATGCAGAATTATCAAAGACAATTCTGCCAAGCAGCCTAGAGAATTGAATCATCTCTTCGACATCTCTTTGATAACATGACTTTGCACCTCAAATAGCTGAAGAGATGTCATGTGAAAGAGATCCCTCTGCCTAGGCAATGCCATCCATGCATGTAATTTTATGTGCTTTTGCCTCAACTGTTGATTCTCAAATCTGTATCTCCTGAGCTTTAGCCCCTCTGAAATCTATACATTTAGAATTTCACAAGTACCACAAACTCTACATGATTAAAATCAAACAATTATTATTCCTATTTTTACAAAAAATGAATCTGAAATTCAAAGAAGTTCCTGGATTTTCCATGGGTTCCACTAAAGTAATTCAACCCAATCTGTTTAACTCTAAAGCTTATGCTCTTTCCATTTTTATTTTGCTGGCTTCTATAAAATTAGGGGGAAATACCATATGATCTCACCTTTAACAGGAACCTAAACAACAAGAGAAACAAACAAGAAAAATATAACCAAAGACACGAAAATTGAGAACAGGCTGACAGTGATCAGGGGGGAGAGGGGAGAGAATTTCAGGGGAAAAGGGGAAGGGTTTGCAGGAACAAGTACAAAGGACACATGGACAAAAACTGGGGGGGTGGAAATGGGAGGGAGGTGGGGGGCTGGGATGGAAGTAAAAGACAGAAAACTGTACATGAACAACAATTAAAATAAAATAAAAAAGTAAATTAAAACATTAAAAAAATTAGGGGGGGAAAAAACAAACCAGAGCATTACATATATATCTTGTAGCTCTGAAACAAAGTACCAAGTTTCACAGGGGAGTTGGTCCTATCTTAAAAAACAAATCTGCTCTGAGAAACTCTAATATTAAATTTACTAGATTACAGTATAAAATTAATAAACCCTTGGCAATATCAGGGGCAAAATTATTAAGTGGAAGAAGTTGGAGAAATCCCTTCCCTGTCTGGATCAGTTTTCTGTTCTTCAAAATATAGGTTTTTCTGGACTTTGAAGATCTTTATATTCTCTTACAGCTGTGCCATTCTGAGAGTCTATGGAAGACAGTGTTTTGTATAAGGTACAGACATTATGAATAAACAGTCATGCCATTTAGCCTGTGTAATAACTCAGCTGCGTTCCAACACCATCCTCCAGGACCTGCTAGACTAGAGGCTGATCATATATCTTCATATTCTCATCTACTCCAGGCACACAGCCCAGCATGACTCACTTATCCACACAGTTCTGACTCGCCTCTGGCAATACCAGCTCTTTATTCAACTGGAGAGGTGATCAGGTAGAAAGCAGAAATTCTGTCACATTTTTCCCTAAGTGGGGTTTTGATGTGCTCTCCTGAAGTCACTTAACATCTCCATGACCTTGGGCAAGTCACTTAACCTGTCTGAGCCTCCATTTTCTCATCTGTAAAAGATATGTACTTCATAATATGTAATAATATTTAATTCACCTGATTGTTGAATTCACTAGGCATACAAGATCTGTCCAGAAAAAGTCCAGCCATTGCTAATGTAACGAAAACGGTTTACACAACATTGATGTAACCTGGCAGCCAAGGAGAGTGCACTGGAATGTGCATGTGTGAGCAATGACAACTTCACTGTACTAGTCAGTCAGGGTGGTAGACGTCATTGAGCTTGTGTACTGTGTGGCCATCACATTCAAAATGACTGAGTGAGTAGAGCAACGAATCTGCATCAAATTTTGCATTAAATTTGAACATTCCTCCATGGAAACTATTCAGATGATTCAGAAGGCCACAGTGATGGGCAACTGATGATTGGCAGCTTTATCACGACAATGTACCAGCTCATGCGTCATGTCTTGTGCAGAGCTCTTTGGAGAAACATCAAATCACCCAGGTTACTCAGCTTCACTATGGCCCAGCTTTGGCGCCCTTCAACTTCTGGCTTTTCCCAAAACTTAAATCACCTTTGAAAGGGAAGAGATTTCAGACCATCAATGAGATTCAGGAAAATATGGTGGGGCAGCTGAAGGCAACTGGGAGAACTGTGTGAGGTCCCATGGTGCTTACTTTGAAGGGGACTGAGGCGTCATTGTCCTATGCACAATGTTTCCTGTATCTTGTATCTTCTTAAAAAAAAGTCCCTATTTTTCTTATTACATGGCTGGATACCTTCTGGACAGACCTCATATACATGATGCTTAGCAAATGATTCTTCCCTTCAATGCCATCATTGGCTGGGTCACACCAGCTAACCCTAGAGTTTCCTTAGATTCACTAGTTATTCTGAAGGTTTACCTTATAATATCTTTTCTTTTTTAATAATTTTTTCAACTTTATTTTTTCAAAAAAATTTAAAGAATAGTACAATGAACATCTAAATAATTCCAACTGGATTCAACACCAAAATAATCTTAACACAAAAAATTTTATGTGTTAATACAAAAATAAAATAACTTTTCAGCATTATTTTGTACTGGTTTGAGATGAACAGAATAGTGGTAAGACAATCACATACTTTACAAAGTGGTCCCCCTGATATTTTAAGTACCCACCTGGCAGCATACATAGTTATCACAATATTATTGACTATGTTTCCTATGCTGTACTTTATATCTCCATGACTATTGTGTAACTGTCAATCTGTGCTTCTTACTCTCTTCATCTCTTTCACCCAGCCCTCTTTGCTCTCTCCCGTCTGGCAATCACCAGTCTGGTGTCTGTATCAATAAGTCTGTTTCAATTTTCCCTATACTTCTTTCTGATCACCAGCCCCTCCATCAGCAGACAAAGAATATTCAAAACATGTGCATGGCAATTCTCTCAATGCACTAAACAGTGGCAATTAAGACTGCATTTGAGGTTTTGTATCAAAACCTAAATTCCTAACATGTACTTAGCCAGCTTCTGCTCAAACATTTCCTATTATTGTATAAGGAACTTGTTTCCATGTAACTAGAAGAAAAAGTGGCCACATACTAAGCCTGACAATCTCAGGGGAGGCCTGCATGGTGAATCTGTAAACTCGGAACCTAAAGTAGCAAACCATAGGATGGTTTGAAATTAAAACTTAAAAGTAGGTCATGGTGAATAGTTATATCGTATGTTGGTATCTTCCCTAACAAAGGTCAATCTTTACCCTAACTGAGCCTGTCTATTGTCTTTTTGCATCTTCCACAACATACTTTTGGAATGCCAGAGTAATTACCTTTTTTACAGACTCCTCAGGGCACAATCTGTTACCAGAGTGACCACGGAACCCCATTGTTATCTTGTTGCCCCAAAACCCTATCTATGTGCTGTGAATGTTAATTTTTAACTATTCTATGCCCGCCCATGTAAAAGAAGTATTTTGTCTCTCCATTTTACTCTGTCTAATCTCAGAGATTTCCCTGCTTTGCCTTCTCCTGCCTCCCTCATCTACCACCAATGAATTTCATATAACCCTCCTTACTCATCCTTTTTTATTATACTGTATAAAATAAGCTGCAACTCCCTCAATCAATCCCTACACCATTGTTCATGAAAAAAAAGTAAGCTGCAAAACTGTCATTTTCTGGAGCATTTTCTCAATTGCTGAGATTTTGTTTCCCAGCAATTGTCATCAGTTTGATTCAAATAAACTCAAACATTCTCTACAGATTTGGACATTTTTTACATCAACATAACACAGCCCATATTATTTTCAGTCATCTCTGGTATAACTTCTATTTATTAATCCTAATTTGGTCCCTTGGGATCACATTATACAGAAAAAATACTTTTTCTTCTGACAACACTGCAGATACTAGAAGACAGCGATCCATGTCCCACTCTGACTTCCAGGCATCTCATCTTAACCTCTATTTTGTCTTTGTCCCTCTTTAAAAGATAACATTTTGGCAGCCATATTAAACATATATCCATCCTGTAGAATTGCTTACATTTTTTAATTTTGTGAAACATATGCATTTATTCTTATCAAATTAATTTGTTGTTTTTGAACCATCTTTGCAATCTAGTAAATTCTTCTTGGATTCCTGGTTCCATCAACTATCATAATTACTTTCCCGTTCCCCTCCATTTCCCTCTTAATGTCTGAAGAGCATACACTTCCATATCTTCATCCAAGTCATCAACTGAAATGTTGAAACAAAGACAGAGCCAGGCACAGAGTCTTAGAGCCTACCAACAGGGATCCCTCTTTGCAATAGTGAAGCTCAACCTCTTTCCTGCCATCAACACACCTGAGAGCCCTTCTACCACCCATTCACATTAATCACAGTGGCTCACAAATTATCAGAGATATCCAAGGAAGTGCAGGCCTTCTAAAAGCAAGTACTGTAACAAAGGGATAGGCCTACGTGGTTTGGAAAAACCCTCATGCAGGTGATTCTGATAAACTTTCAGAGAATGTTCCCTCACTCCCGTACCCTCCACACATACTTCTTCAGAATTCCTACTCCAGGCAAGAAGGGGCTGGAAAGAAGTATTCCAAGTCATAAAAGGCAAGGACCTACGTCCAAGATTAATCTATCCAGCAAAGTTTTCATTTAGGACAGAAGGGCAGATCAAGTGCTTCCCAGATAAGGTCAAGTTAAAGGAGTTCATCATCACCAAGACCTTATTATGTGAAATGTTAAAGGGACTTATCTAAGAAAAAGAAGATAAAAAATATGAACAATAAAATGACAACAAACTCACAACTATCAACAAATGAACCTAAAAGAAAAGAAAAACAATGAAAACAAAAACTAGGCAAACAACCAGACCAGGAACAGAATCAGAAAAATGGATATCACATGGAGGGATTTCAGTGGGAAGGGGAAGGGAGGAATGGCAGGGAAAGGCACAGGGAAGAAGAAGCATAATTAGTAGGCATAAAATAGATAGGGAGAGATAAAAATGGTATAGGAAACAGAACTCAAAGAACTTATATGTACAACCCCTGGACATGGACTAAGGGGGGAATGCTGGAGGGTTGGGTGATGCAGGGGATAAAGGGGGAAAATTGGGAAAACTGTAATAGCATAATCAATAAAATATACTTTAAAAAATAAAAAGAATTTCTGCTCCAGAGAAACATGAAATCAATAATTAGCATCCTTTGTGCTAATTAACTCCATTATCTGTACAATAGCATTAATAACACATAGCTCGTAAGGCCTATGTGATGATTAAATAGTTAATGCATATAAAGTACTTAGCACAATGTCTGGCATATAGTAAGTGCTCAATAAATAGCACTTTAAAAAATAAACTATTTCAGAATCCAACTAAAAGAGCAATTTTCTAGCTCATATTTCCTCCAACTTGTTCACCAGAAGGTCATAAAAATAAAAATCTTTGTCATGTGCCTTGCTGTAATACAGGTATACTGTAGCCATCACATAATTGCATCTATTAGTCAAATGACCCTATCAAAAAGGCCCCATTTTCAAGTCCACAAATCTGAATACAGGACATAGCTCCTTAATAGTGTTATTAAAGCCACAAATATACTGAAGTTTAATTTTTTTCAAACTCATGCTCTACTGACTGATCTGGCTCCCATCTTCCTCACCTGTGAATGGCAGAATCAGGACCTCCACATTCACGAAGGTCCACATCATTGCCTTTACTCTTTCTCCTTTACTTGATCCTGCTATTTTCAGAAAGGGTGTCAGAATCTAGGTGAGGTAATCCAGACTTGCCTTGCAATAATATAATTTCAAAATATTGTGGCTAAAGGACAGATTGGGATATGCCACCCTCTTTACACTGGGTCACTCCTATCACTTATATTTTTGACATGATCCCCCATCTCCCAGTCCCCCACCTTGAGTCACTACAGTTTATGCTGCTGCATACCACATTTCAGGCCTTCTGGTGGCTGCATGTCCAGGATGAAATAGGAACTGTATCTGGAACCAGAGATATCTGTGAGCCAGAAACACTGGAAGCCATTTTATGCTGCGGCTTTTCTGAGTGTCACTTTAATGATAACCAACATATTATAAAAATACAATTGCTCACATTTATGTTGTGCTTCATATAAAGCATTTCAATGAACAATTATTCCTTTGCTGCTCAAAACAGTTCAATAGCTTCACTTTGAAAAATATTGCTGAAAATTAAAAAGAAATTATCTTTATCAAGCTAAATTATGTATTATTTCCCCATACATACACAAAAATAATCCCTGTTACACAATCTAGTTAAATCAAACAAAAATGTTAAATGGCAGCTACTTTGCTCCAAAAGGCATTAAACTCTAAGTTTTTTTTTTATTTTTATGGCAGATGATGTTAACATTATCTTACAAATGAGGAAAACAAGCCTTTGGGAGATTACACCATTTGTTCAAGGTCCACATAACAAATAGAACCAGGATTCAAAGGCTGAGTTATCTGACTCCAAATTTTCTGATTTTCATTTCTACCTCAACATTTGAAAATGCCACATGATTTCCTTGACTGGAATGGCCACCATCCTCCCTTGTCAAGAAATAGGCAGTGGCCAACTAAATCCATCTTCCTAAAAGACATCTTTGAAATTACAGGATACTAAGTGAAATTCTCTCATAAAAAAGATCAATTTCTCTCCCAGGAAACTATGTTGTTATGCCATTCTAAGACTCCTTTCCTTTTTACATTACAGATACACAGCCATTGAACCTCATCTATTTGCAGAAAAGATATTGAGATACAACAGCACCAAACCAGAGCTCCAACCCCACCCTCAGTCTTGCAGCATTCTGTCACTCACCATCAAAGCATCCAGCCTGCCTACTATCCCAATGCAGATATTTTGCACAAATTAGAAATGGTACAGTCTATAAAGATTTCATTTTTCATCCTCCATTTTTTTAAATCCCTGTCCTTCATACAGCAGTCCCCACATAGCACAGAAGGACAACCACCTGGGAGGAAGCCAGACAACACTGGCCAATTTCTACTTTGGCCTATAACAATAAGGTAGATAACCTGTCCCACAAATGAGAAATTAGATACTGGGCTACATCTCTTTTACAAATTGCAAGGTATAGACTTCAACTCAGTTCTAATTAACTGAGTCATTCACTTCATTTCCTACCTATAATAATTGGCTTTTTTATTCAGGATTTACCAGTCTGTTCTTCTAACCTAAATAGCATCCCTAAACAACTAAAAAGCAGTATCTCGGTTGGTAGACAGTTAAAGGGTAGGAAGGTTTTCACTTGTGGATTAGGACTCTATTAATTGCAACCTGAGATGAGGCCAGACACAAAGAATGACCCCAGGGACTGGCTTGCAGAACCAAGCATCACTGGGGCCACATAGAACTCAGTATCAGCTCCAGCAGCATGGGGCTGCTAAATGGGATCAGTTCCCATACTGCTTTCTAGATATACCAAGGAAGAACCCAAAATCCTGCATTAGCTGCTTAAAATTGTCTCTCACCTCCCAAAAATATGTTTGGGTACAACTAATCTCTTTTGAGCCTCTCCTCAAGCAACCCTGGCTCTGGTATTTTATGTTCTTACTTGATTTGTTTCCAAGTTTTCAGCTGTTTCAACTTCTGTAAGTACCTGATTCCTTGCTTTGGCTTGAATCAGCACTGTCTTCAGCCATTTTCCTAGGTTTACCAACCTCAGGCTCCAGCTCTAAAGAATTAAACTGGTAAAAATATATTTGAACTGGTCTGAACTGATTTTTTTCCTGTGAGAAAATACTTAAATTGCTCAAGAGCAAGTTCTGACCACTTTAAAGCCATTTGGGCCAGTTTTACACGGCTAATGCAAGAACCAGTCACTAAAGGGATCAAGATGGATCTGTTTAGAAAATCACTTGTGGGTACAAAAAGGACCTGATGCTAAGGACCATACCATCTGTGATGGTGATGCTGGAAGGAGAATCAGAAAGGACCTAATAGTCTGTGAGGCAGAATCAAACCACTGTAGACCCCATAGGAGGAACTACGAGAAACTGATGCTCAATGACATAGAATCGAATAATTGGCGTGAGACAGAAGGGGGAAAGATGCTGATGCTCTCCAGACAGGACCAGATCACTGAAATGTACAGGGAGCAGAATGGGGATGCATTTCTACAAGGTGTCATCAAACTACTCTGGGGTATGGATGAAAAGAGAAAGGGACAGTAACAGAAAGGGCCTAGTAGTCTGTGGGCAGGATCAGACTACTGTGGACAATTGGCAGAAAGGAGATGTTGTTCTAAGAAGCAGGAACAAACCACTGTGGAAGGGAGGGGAGCAAAGGAATCTGAAATTTCTTGAAGAAAATTTAAATTCCTTTTAGTAAAGTGAAAGAGAATGTGGTATTCTGTAAAATTGAATCAAACTATGTTTTTATAGTTAATAAAGGGCATTTACATGTATTGTCTCCTTTGGTCTTTACTCTGCCCTAATGGTTGGGTCAGATCACCTTTACACAAAGGCCTCTAAAGTAATTTGTCTGCCCTTGATGGTTGCTAAGCAACAGTGTAACAGCTGCCTGATGAACCTAGCCCTTTTGGCATTAACCCCTGAGTTTCTGGAAGGGAAATAACATGTACACACATGAAAAACTGGGGAACAAATTCAGAAAGTATCATCAAATGCTAGGTGACAAAGAGTAGGATATAACCACACAGACCTTCAAATTAAAAAAAGATTTCAAGTAGTTACAGAATACTAGCTATGTGGAAGCGAAACTCACAAAAGCACAGCCCTACAGATTTAAGGCATCATGTGCAAGCCCCCACAAGACGTCTGAGTCCTCCTAGACATTCCTAACTAGTGGTGCTTGAAAACATTTGATGAAAAATGAGTAGTTCTAACTTTCTAGGAAATCTATTCCATTTTTCTTAAAGTTCTTGTCTTTTTATTTATATTTTGAGCTAAACTTCCTCCCCATAGTTTCCACCCAGCAGTCCAAGTTCTGTGTTCTAAAGCACAGATTGGCAAACTAGGGCTTGTGGGTCACATCCATCCTGCTGCCTACTTTTTCATAGCGTGAGCTAAGAATAGTTTTTACATTATTAAATGGTTGAAACAATCTAAAGAAAAAAATATTTTGTGGCAAATGAAAAATTATACAAAATTTAAATTTCAGTCCATAAGCAAAGTTTTGTTGGAACATAGCCATGTTCATTCATTTACATATTGTCTATGGCTTTTTTCCTGTGACCACAGCAAAGCTAAGTAGCTGAATCAAAGACTTATGGCTGTCAGAGTCTAATATATTTACTGTGTGCCACTTTGCAGAATAAGTTTGCTGATCCCTGATCTAGAGCAACAAAGAATCAGTTTTGAATGACTCTGCTTATGTGAGAATATATGCTAGATATGAAAGGGAGTTCAGAAACCTCACAAAGAATCTCAAATTATCAAAGGGAGGGAGGGGACTGGTGTCAAACTCCTCTGAGCTCACAAATAACTTTAAAGTACTTCTCATGGGCTTTGGGGGATAAGCCTGTACAGAATTGCTGGGAGTGTCTAAGAAGAATGAGAGAACAGCTATAAAAGAAGGTTGGGATCAGAGTGTGAAAGGCCTTGAATACCAAGTACAGTCAGTTGGCCATTCTGAAAGCAATGGAAGAACCACTGTTAGGTTTCAAGTTGGGATAGGGTTGAGTGACAGGGTAAAAGAGGGATTGAAGAAGATGATTCATGCTTCCAGACATCACCGTAGCTCTATTCCAGCTCTAGCCAAGTTGCAATGATCTGAGAAGTTCAGGTCATTCTGGTCCCTCAGGTTCAGAAACACGTCAATACAGGTATTTGAGTCTGAACATAATCTGGTTGGAAGCCAAGATCCTATCAATACCATAAATCAAGAAATATGCTGAGCCACTTCCAAAGGATTTCTACCTTAGAAGCATAAGAGGACTTTCATGACGTCTTCTTTTATCTGATTCTTACTCATTTTTCAGGATCCAATTCAACCATATCTCTCCTGGAGCCCTTGCCCTCCTCTGAGTTCATAGAGCACTTCTTTCTACCATTCATACAGTCCTCACTCTACCATGTTTAGTACTGAAATAATCTCATTGTGAAAATGGCCTGTTTACCCAGAAAGACTTTGAGTTCCTAGAAGAAAGACATCCTAAGTAATAACTCTCTGTGTTCCCGTGGTATCTGGTTGGTTGGTAAGGATATTGATCCAGTGACCTAGTGGTCCCTCTGTGTGGACAAGCCCCCACTTAGGAAACCTCAGGCACTTCAGGAACTGTGCCAACTCTAACTACATATCCACCTTCCTAAACTGGTTATCCTGGGAAGAGGTGAAACTTAGCTATAGATAGTCTAGTAAGCCCTTGGCTACAATGACCATACAAAGAGCAGCTAGTTCTTTCTGCCTTTGATGCCACAAAGACACTGGGTCCCCATCATTCCTGCTTTCATGAGTTCAGAAATGAATACCTTGGTCAAGAAGACAAAGCCCACAATTCTGGCTTCCAAGCATCCAGTCCCATTTTCCATGGCCTCTGTTGATCCTGGACCCAGCCTTCAGGCTGGACTCAACAGATTCAGGACGAAAATAGGCCCTTGGCTGAGAGGGCTGGCTTTCCACAAAGTGCTCTTTCCCCCAACAGCCAAAGCAAACGCTGCTGGCTGGGCCTAAAAGCCAGTGAGCCGCTCCCGACCTCTGCTGGCCAGCACCAAGGAGGCCCAGTGTCAACAGTGCATGGACAGGTCTGCTATTTCATTCCTTCTCATTCTGCAAACATTAGACTTCCCTTCATGAATCTAAACAACCAAACAGAACTAAAATCAGCTCTAACTTCTAGAAAAATGTCAAAGATCTCCCATGGGCCTAAATTGGTAAGAGTGAGAGACCTCTACTTTCCTGGGCCTCTCAAGCATGCCCAATCCCACAAGCCACCTTCTGGAGTCTCTCTGTTTAAATTGATTTCATCTTTGATCCATTGGTTGTTTAGGAACATGTTGTTTGGTCTCTATGTATTTGTGTTTATTCCAGTTTTCTCCCTATAGTTCATTTCTAGTTTCATGCCATTGTGTTCAGAAAGATTCTTGATATGATTTCAATCTTCTTGAATTTATTGAGGTTTATTTTATGGTCTAATATGTGACCTATCTTGGAGAATGCTCCACTTGCACTTGAAAAACTGTGTATTTTACAGTTTTTAGATAAAATGTTCTAAACATGTCTATTAAGTCAATTTGATATAATATGATATTTAAGACAGTTATTTTCTTATTTTCTGTTTGGATGATCTATTCATTGATGTGAGTGGGGAATTAAAATCTTCTACTATTATTGTATTACTGTGAATTTCTCTTTAGATATCCATTAACATTTGCTTTATATATCTAGATGATCCTATGTTGGGCATGTAGATATTTGTGATTATTATATCCTCTCATTGGACTGACACTTTCTAATTATGCAATGCCCTTCTTTGTATTTTTTCACATTCTTTGCTTGAATGTCTATTTTGAATGATATGAGTATTGCTACCCCAGTTTTCTTTTTGTTTCTATTTGTGTGGAATACCTTTTTCCATCCCTTCACTTTCAGTCTGTATATGGGTCTTTCAATTTGAAGTCTCTTGTAACCAGCATACAGATGGGTCATGTTTTTCCTCCACTCCCTTATGGGAGAGGAAGCAGGAGTGTAGGATGAGCTATCAGTATCCACTGTTCTTGCTGGCTCACAAGTCAAGCTGAGAGTCAAAACAGAGTTCAAACAATCATTTTTCCTGAATTAAGTAGCCAGCCTCCTTTTATCATGGTGGGGCAGGGGCCAGTTCTCAGACACTGGCTGAGAGGGACATAGAGAGAGGAGGAGAAGGAAGTAGAATGAAAAGGAGAATGGAAAAGGCCAGGCACAGACAAAGGGAAGTATTTTGATCTAACATACAGCAATCTCTCTGAAAGAGTGACTTTTGGCTCATGACAGAGTGGAGGATTGGGAAAATCTTGATAGAGGTAAAGCTAGAAAATGTCATTGCTTTAAGAATGATATTTTTGTGTCTATGCACATGGAAATCAGTATCCTCTCCTAGGCTGGGGTAAGTTGATGCTGACTTAGAAGAAACCTGGGAGTAGAAAGGATTACTATGAAAAAGGAGTCATCCTTACTCAGGGATATTCAACATCTGAGTCAAACTACTAAATCAGTATTCTCTTTGGTACCCAGGTTCTTGTAACAGTGATTGCAGACATTTGATAATAAAAGAAATACCATGTACCTAGCACCAACTATGTGCCTGGCAATATTCTATCCCCAAACTGTGTACCAAGACACCCTAGGGTACCATAGGCAGCTCACAGAGTTACTATAAGATATTTTTATTCATTCATTCATTCATTTATTTATTTAAGTTTTCAGGTTTTTAAAATGTCTTATTTATTTATTTATTTATTTATTTGGAGCGGAAGGGAAGGAGACAGAGAGAGAGAGAAACACCAATGTGTGGTTGACTCTCAAGTGCCCCCTGCTGGGAAACTGGCCTGCAACCCAGGCATGTGCCCTGACTGGGAATCAAACCAGCAACCCTTTGGTTCATAGGCCGGCAGTCAATCCACTGAGCCACACCAGACAGAGCTGTGAGATATTTTTAAGTTTTGAGGAAAATACAGAGACATCTATAGGACATGGTATGAACTACTATTAATTTTTTTGACCCCAATTACTTAATAAACAGACGTGTTAAGTATTTCTTTCAGCTCAGAGTTGCTGACAATTACTGACACACTAAGAGCACAGCAAACCAAGAAACTTTGGGAACCTTTGCTATATGCATTACATGAATTATCTCATACAATTCTCAACCATTATGGAGTAGGTCTTAACATTGTTTCTCTTTTATAGATAAAAAACCAAGGCTCTAAAAGATGAAGTAATTTGGTTAAGGTACCCAACTAAATGATGGCAAGACAGAGGTGAGAACCTAGACAGGGTAGATTTCATAGTCTGTGCTCTTACACTGTTGGCAGCTGCCTTGTTATAATTAGATTTATCCACCATCCTCATTGCATATGACAAGTGAATGCTTGTATGTTATCAAAGTGGTGTTACTATTGTAGAAGTTCAGAAATTTGTCTCTAAATCAACACATGCACCATAAGAGGCACAGGAAAAAGGATGTCATTTAAAAGCCAGAATTTTACAAATAAGAGGCATAAGCTGAAACTGGGACAGCCTTCAAGTCATTTGAACTCAACTGTTTTTTAAACTAATTCTCTGGAGACCTCCAATGCTTCCTATAATATAAACCTAAATTTTACTTATCCTGAACTACTAAGTTTCGCTTTTGTGTTATGGTGTAAGAAACGATGTTCTTTATCTTGCTGGTATAAAAAAAGAAGCACCAAGCCCAACTTGCCAGTGCTCTCCCTTTTGCAACCACGAGGGAAACCAACACAAGAAGGACAAGCCCAACATACAGAGAAAGGTAGTCAAGAGGGTCACAGATAAAAGGAGCAGAGTCATGACCAAACCATGTTTGAAATCCTACCTCAAGACTTTCCTGTTAATATGAACAATAACTCCCTGGTTTATTTCAATCAGTTTAAGATGGGTTTTCTGCACTTTGCAATCAAAATTATCCTGACTAATAGTTACTCTCCTAAAGCACCTAACACAATGCTTGGTATACTCATCCATAAGAGCCCAATCCCCATGTCAATTTGCCAATGAAGCTTGTTCTAAACTCCCAAATAGGAGTTGTTTCTCTATCCTTTCATAGCTTATTGTATATAACTTTATAGTATATCACATTGGGTTATTTATTTACACTTACTTCTTTACCTATTATCTCTCCCACTGTAAGTTGAAGCTGTGGTGCCTTATAAAATGCCTACCATATAGGAGACGTTTCACGAAACATTAATCATTTAATCAATGTTAGTTTAATCCTCCTTCCTCTGGTAGGCAGAATGGTGCCTGAAAGGCCCTATTCTTGCTGTGAACTCTGAGGGCACATGTATCTGACCCATGCCAGCCCTAGGCACATGCAGAACCTACAAATGGCAATACTCAGTCTGTTGTTCCTGCATCCAACACCATACACCAGACCTGGCAGAAGTCAATAAAGAGTTTGTTGAGACAGTCCTGACCAGTATGGCTCAGTGGGTTGGGTGTTGTCCTGTAAACCGAGAGGTTGCTGGTTCAATTCCCGGTCAGGGCACATGCCTGGGTTGTGGGCCAGGTTCCCACTTGGGGCCATGTGAGAGGCAAGCAATTGATGTTTCTCTTGCACATAGATGTTTCTCTCTCTGTTCTCTATCCCTTCCCCTCTCTCTAAATAAAAATAAATACCTAAAGTTTAAAAAAGGAGTTTGTCAGGACAAGCCCTAGGCCTTACTGAACCCAACCTAGAGGGCAGTAGCACAATAAAGGCCACCACAAATGTAGCCAAGTCTCTAATCAGAGTACAAAGATATTTTCATGAATTTCCCGAAAATGTACTGTCCTCTCTGGCCCATCTTGATGTGTGTAATTCTACCATGGGAATTTAGTTGTTATCTCACATCTTTCGCCTTTTTCAACTACGAATTCCTCTCTGTATAGTTGTTCCCCCTTCATCTGAACTCCCACAGTGCTTTGCACATACTTCTATTATCATTTCTCTTATTGGCTTATTGAATCTATTTATATGTCTGTCTTCCTGACTACACCATGATCTCCTTAAGTTTTCTCATCCCTCATCCCATGAACCTAGTATAGTGCCTAAAACAGAATAGTGTTCAGAAAGTGTTTGATGAATTATTGTTGAATCCCTTTCAAAATAATAGTTTATAATAGGTTATATTTGAAGTTATTTTTAATCCTTAATACCTCCTTGTGCAGTGGAAAAGTTTAGGAATTGAAGATAGAGGGAGAAGACACGGATATAAGTCTGGCTTGGTCAACTACTAGCCCTCCATCCTTATATGTTTTATTTTTATATATTATATTCCTATACACTTGTTCAAGTCCTGAAACCTCTCTGAACCTTAGTTTCTTTGCCCTCACAGTGAGGGCAATCATAAATATACCTCACATGGTTATAATAGAGAGAAAGTGTACTTTCTGAGGCAGTACTTTTGAATGCAATATCTTGTGAGAAAGTTGAGTTATTATATAATATAATTTAATTGAAAGAGGATTTTTTAAATAATTATTTTTGCATAGAGATAGAAATAACTTGCTTCAGAGACCTTCATAGATTGCCATTATGAGTGCTGAATGTGCCCTGAGGAGTTTTTCGTGGCTGTACGCCTGTTTTCCTATGCCCATTAGAAAATAAATACCATGTTTTATCCAGAAGTGGCTCTAAGAACCAGCACTAAAATGATATTCTTGCAGATGAGAGGCCTTCTGCATTCAGCTACAATTCAGTTCATATTAACACCAATTTATGTTTCCTGAGCACCTTCAGACTGGATGGTGAGAGAAGCCATCTAGGAACAGGGATGATGATGGGGAAAAAGTCACCTCTGAATGCCAAACTAAAGCCTGCAAAATTGCCCTACTTACTGTTCTTCATACATGCCCTGTGATTTTCTACCTTTGGATCTTTGCCATTGTGCACCAGAGGTCTGAAATGGCCTCCTTCCATCCATTTCTCAATTTTTAGTGTTAACTATCTTTCAAAACCTGGCTCAAACTCTGTTTTTGTAAGCCTTTCCCCCCAGCCCTTCACCTGGAAGTTGTTTTTCCTTCTTTGATATTCCCCCAAAGCAATGACTTCTGACACTTACTATTTTTCTATTACCTGTCTCAGTTAATGTCTCTCCAATTTATTCTCTCCTCCTAGGCATTCATCTCTTGCCTGAAACATTACACTTACATGCTAAGGAGTGTCCGTGACATCAGTTTTTCTTTCTCTCAGTCTATACTCCATGCTATTGCCAAAGGCAGCTTTCTGAAATACAAACCACTCCTCTGATTTAAAATTTCCGATGGTGAGTGAAAAATTTAAATCTAGAAACATGATATAGCATAGTATCTACCCAATGCAGATCCATGAACTCACTACATCAGAATCATGGCAGGGGGAGGGGAGGTAGCTTGTAAAAACTTAGATTCCCAATAAGATTACAGTTTCCCAAAAACCTCTAACATTAAAAGCATTGCAGGTCAGCTAAGGATGGCAAATATATTTCATCTCATGAATCAATTCAAACTGAATGCAAGTAGCCATTTGGAATATTGTGTTTAGAAGGATTCTAAGCCATATCCAGCATCACTGGAAAAGAACATTATGTCTGATTGACAATTTCTGCCACGGGCATGGGAGGAGCTGACAGTGATGATCATGCCAAGCATTTACCATACTTACTCTAGATACACAGAATAAATGGCTATTCCCTAAACAAACCAGACAACCTCCACCTTTGTGTGATGTTCCATTTGTCTAGAATGCTCCCAATCCCTGATTCTCTAGAAAACTCCTAATCATCATCTCATTTTAATTCAAATATCATCTAGTTTGGGAAACTGGCTGATTCACTCCACATCATTTCTTCTCTCATCTGGGCTTTCATTACAATTTGTTCATAAGCAGACTTTATCATATTTGTCACATCAAATTCATTTTATTATTTTTGTAGTCACTAAATAGAATAATCTATTATTCTATGGAATAATTCACAAGATAAATAACCATAGCACTCTTCTGCATAGGTGATAACAGAGGACTGAAACACAGACAAAAGGACAGCAACTTGTGAGTGACAAATAATCGAAAATACTTTTACTCTTATAAAATGTGCAATAAAACTAGAACATGGTAGTGTTGCTAATGTAGAATTTCTTTGATTTTCTTTTTTAACTAAATGTATTGGGGTGATATTGTATAATAAGATTATACAGGTTTCAATGTATACTTGAATCATACACTCAAATTCATTTTTAAATGAAGAGAATATATATGAACTATGATTTTCAATACGGAATTATGTTATAAAGTTCTGTGGATATCTGTATGTTCTATTAGACTTTCACCTACCAGAATTAAGTGACCACAGCATATTTTTTTATTCCTAACCCCTGACTCAGCGTCTAGTATCCATAGTGTGCTCAATAAACATGTGTTGAACAGAGAGCTGACTCCATTTGGAGGGAGTGGGAAAGGGAAAGCAAGAGACCTGGTGACTACATCAAACATATCACCCTTCCCTGAAAAACCATGGAGACGTGCAAGTGAACACTTTTGAATGAAGACACATCACTGGAATTCCTTATTCCAGGAATGCAGCCTGGAATAAGTGTAAATATGTCTCCTTTCTTCCATAATGCCTTCTTGGACCACTAGTCCCTTTCCCTTTGCTCCAATCTCAACTCTATTGGCATCGATATAACTTAAGAAGCCTTCCCAAATTCCTATAAATTGTAAGGAGGGTTGAGCAAAGGTTCCTAGTGCTGTCGTCAGGCAAGCAAATGTACCGAATGTTTGAGCTAGCAGGCACCTGAGATACTATCTAGTCCACCAATTGACTGTTGGAAGCAGAGAAGTAACCTTAGCCCTGGCTGTTTTTCTGCCCTCCATATTCACTTCAATAGGCCCTGAAAGGGTTCTGTACACCCCTGGTATACCACAGGGAAGATTTTGAAAGCCACTCATCTATCCAATGAAGTATCCTTATTCATCCATAAGGGTACTGGAGCGCAGAGAGGGAGAAATTGTCCAGTCACAAACTGAGTTCACAGCAGAGGTAGTCTGTACCCAGGTTTCCTAACTCTGCTCCATGCCTTTTGGGCTACATGAAGCTTCTTTGATTTATATAGGTTTGCATATTCAGTTTTCTTAGATAATCATCATTTGTCCCTATGGGTCCATATGTGCCCACAACTCAAAAGCATCATTTGGACTCTTAAATCATTTTTTTTACATTGGATATATTTTAAGGACTGTTTCTATGATGGAGGCCTCATCTGAAACAGCCAAGTTATTCTACCCACCTTTGCTGTATGAATCACCATTTTACTAGGTTCAAAACTCTGGAGTTTTTTTCTGCCTCTCCTTTATCCTTTATCATCTCCATTTTTTCTGTTTTTATCATGTTACTCTGATTCTCAAACCCTATCTAAAATTATAATGCTCACACACATGACCTATTCTTCATCTCTGTTTTACTTTTCCCCTTAGCATTTAATATCATCTAATATACTATATGTTTTACTTATTGCTCTTGTTTTTCTATCCCTCCCACCAACCACAATGTAAGCTTTTTGATGGAAGAGATTACTATTTGTTCATCACTCTATTCTCAGTATTTATAATAGTGCTTTATATATATTAGTCACCAATATTTACTGAATCAATAAATAGTGTGGTGGCTTGATAGTGTTGAAAATCAAGATTCTCATCTTGTTGCTTTGCCATTTTAACAAGCAGCTTCCAACTCATTGTCTAAGATAGCTGCCCTAGATCTTACCATCACATCCAGGCTCCAGTCAGGAGAAAGAAGAAAAAAGGAAGTAAAAGACACAACCCAGAGCTGTGTACATCACTTCCACTAGACAGAACATAGTCATATGGTCACACCTAGCTGCAAGGGAGCCTTAGAAATATAATCTTTAGCTGGGAAACCTTATATCCATGTAAATTTTAGTACTACAATAGAAGAGAGAACCAATATTGAACAAACAGCAGGCTATACCTCACAAAGCAAAGAAAATAAAAACTCATGCATAGTTTACAAGCGTTCTATAGCCAGACTGTTTTACTACCTGTCCCTTAATATTATATATATATGAAACAGCCTCTCTCCCCAGAAAATTATCATAAGCACAATAAAATTAAATACTTCCATATGTGTAATGTTTTTCAGAATTGGGAAACCTGTAAGTCTGTACTCTGTGTGACCTTCAAAAAGTAACATGATATCTTTGAGCCTGTTTCCTTATCTGTTGAACAGGGAAGTTCTAAGTTTCAAATACAGTAAGGGTAAAGATTATCTGTTAACTGCAATGCCTTACACAATTGAGAAGCATTATTATACTGACACAAAACCTCAGTTGGATCCTTGCAACTAAGTTCTGAAGAATATTATATATTCTATCTTCTGCCCCAACTTATCTTCTGTAGCTGCCCCACTGATGGGGTTCAAATTTAGTATTTTGATTATACTATCTTTTTGCTGCACTGGCCTCCATTACATATGTCTATTTCAACGATTTAGAGAAGAGGACTAACATGAGGCAGTGCATAGAAATGTCTCTCATTCTAAAAATCTATCATCCCCTGAAAAACTACAGTTAACCCTTGAATAATGTGGGGGTTGAGGTGCTGACCTCCATGCAGTCAAAAATCCACATACAACTTTTGACTACCCCCAAACTTAACTAGAATAGTCCTTTAGTATCTGTAGGGGACTGATCTGAAGACCCCTGTGGACACCAAAACTTTTGGATGTTCAAGACCTTTGTATAAAATGGCATACAGCCATGCTTTCAGTTGGCCTTTTGCATCAGTGCATTCCTAATCATGGATTAAAAATACTGTTTTCAATACTCCTGGTTGATTTTGATTCCATGGATGCAAAATCCAGGTATATTGAAAAAAATCTCATATAAATGGACCCATGCAGTTCAAGCCCATTTTGCTTAAGGCTCAAATCTGTTGGCATAATGGACCATTTATAATATCATTACCTTAAAGGGTTAGTGTGCTCTTGTATGCCTTACAATGTAGAAGATAGAGAAGCACTTCCTCTTTTCAAGTAACCATGGTCTGAGTCATTGTAATATAGTACATATGTTTTAGAGTTATTCAGGCTTAGGTCCAAATCACACCTCCACCACTTAATAGCTGTGTGGTCTTAAGCAAGTGATTTAGCCTCTTTGATCTTTAGTTTCCTAATCAATAAAATGAAGATAATAATAGTTTCTACTGTCATAGAGTATACTGGAAATATAATTGATGAAGAAATAAATGAATGCATGCATTGGATGTAGATTACTCAGTACTGTTCTGGCATACAGTAAATGCTAGGCCCCTTCCTCCAAGAATAAATTCCTATGAATAGTAAATATGTCCTAACTATTCACTGAAAATGGTAGTCTGAAGGTTAAATGACTGTCTTTGTATTCAAATATACTGTTTCCAAGTAAAAAGAACATTGGATTGCATAGTGGATTATTTGGGATTCATCATTCATTATTCTTCCATTTATTCATTCATTCATTCAAGCAATACCTATAAACATCTAAAAATCAGTAAGCAGACAGGCCCTGTGCCACATGCTAGGGACACGGTGAAGAGTTAAAATTGGCATGGTTCTTGATCACTCACAATCTACCTGAAGAGAAAGACAAGTAAACAGATGATTATGATGTAGAATAATAACAACTACACTAACAAGCAAGTCCCGGATGGCATGGGAGTTCAGAGAAGAGACAATTTACCCATCCTGAGTATGGATGGAGATTAGGAGAAGGCTCCCAGACCGGGTGGTATTGGAGATAGGACTTGAAGAATGAGCTGGAGGTTACCAAGTGAGGAGAATTTGGGGACTGGAGTGTGGTGGGCAGAGGGAATAGCATATGCACAGACAGGAGCTATAATCGTCAAAGACCTGAAAAATCCTAAAGTTATTGAACAATAGAATGCAAAGAAAGAGTGGGAAGATATCAAGACAGTGTAGAGCTACACCATATGGACAGTACAGAACTATGTAGACAAAATTCAAGAGCTTGTTCTTCATCCTAAGAGCCACTGGAAAGGATCTTAAACAGGAAAGTGTCATGGTCATTTTAACACATTGAAAAGACCACTCTGCTATGTGGAAGATGGACTGCAGGACTTGAACTACAGTGATAACAATAATGATGGAGAAAAATGGGCTGATCAAGAATGAAGTAAGGAAAAAATTATCCAGATTTTACAATTGGTTGGGCATAGAAAGAAAGGAACCAAGAATGCTGCCTGAGATTTTTTCCATTCTCAGCCTGGCACTATCACTTAATAACTAGAGGCCCTTGGCCATAACTGTACTTTGCTGAGCCAAATCAGTTTCTTTGTGTGACAAATGGATATAATAACTCCTGGTGTACTTGTCTCCACCATATTAGGGAGGCTCAAATTAAATAATCACTGTGAATGTTCTTTCCAAGTTACAAGGGGCTATGAAGCAGGAGACCTGAGGATAACCCATGGGTTTAGGCTCACTGACAACACCAGTGCTTCTTTTCTTTTTTAAAAAAATGCTCCATATACAAAGCCCTTGTAAAGAAAGACTCCTTACTTTCCTTTCAGGGTGTTATGAGCCCTAAGGTCTTGTAGCAGAACTGAGCTGCCTCCAAATCATCTATACTTTCATCCAGGCCTTGTCCTGAGCAGTGCAAGGCTATCAATCTGGCTATTGGCTACCATATTAGAAAGCACATATCTACATTGTAGGAGGCCAGTCAGTCAGAGGTAGGAGCACTTGAGCACAGGTAAAATCAAAGGGAGCTCTGATGCCAGGGCAAAGGCTGTTTATTTTCTGTACCTCTGATACCCACTCCCAAGTATAAGCATATGCAGCCCAAGTACCATCCTGATCAAAAGGATATAAAAGGCTTGGAGATGCCAAAGCTAAGCCAAGGGTCTGACAATCCAGGAAGCCAATGAAGGCAATTTCTGGAGTAGCAACAGCACTAGTCCAGGGCACAATAGTAAAGAGCAATAAAATTTGTCTTTGGCACTCCAGCTTCCTGGAACCCCATGTGTCATCCCCAATGTCAACATCTTGTTCCCCATTATCCAGGATTTTGTTCCAGCTGGCTTTCAACAACTCCTTGATAAGATCTTAGGGTATTCCCACTTTTGTATCAAAGTATGCTACTGTTTATGCCACCATTCTTCCCTTTGCTCTATAACTATCTAAATTCTTGGGAAATTTCCCATTCCCTGCCATTCTACTAACATCATGGGGCTGGGTGGAAAGGAAAGAAGAGCAACTAGTTTAGTTCCCTGGGTCTAGATGAAATAAAAAATAAATTCCTAGCATAACTTCCTTTCTGTTAGCACATTCATCAATGGGCCCACACCATATTGTTACTCTATATATGTTAGCAGCACAGATTAGTAGCTCCACTTTAAATGGAAGAAGCTGAGACACAGAGAGGTGAAGACTGACTTGCATAATGCCACAATGCAAGCTGATGGCAGAGCCAGGACCAAAACCCAGGTCTCCTGCTCCCCAGCCAGCTAGAGTTTTTATGCAAAGGAACATGCTTCTCCATCAGAAGATGACTTCTTCCTGTTGGAAGCCAGTCAGTTAAAGAAATGCAACCAGCTGCAAGCAGGGATCCACCCAGCAGGAGCCTGTTCCATAAAACCTCTACCTCACCCCTGACTCCAACCCCAGAGACCCAATTTCAGGCCTCAAAAATGCAAGCACTAGCCAGGCTTGGAAAGGGGGTTGCAGAATGTGGTCCCCTCCTCCTTTTCCCCTCCAGATCCCTGGAGCTTGAGCCTTGGAAAAGCCACGCACTACAGAAAGGGGGCCGCCCCATGACAGCTGCAAGCAGGTTATTCCAGAGAACATTGAGATGGCAGGAATATTTTCCAGTTGAAATCAATCCAATTCCCTTTGCGTTTGAGTCTTGGGAACATTCATGATGAAAATCTAGACAGCATGACATTGTATGAACTCTGAAAGCTGGGCTGATGCTACTCTGGTTGGTGTTGCCTTTGGCTCACACTGAGGACCCAGTCAGAGTCCTGGAAAGGTCTGGCCAAAGCAGCTTCAGCCAAAGACCTTGTATCATCCATATTTTAAAGGCTGTGTACGTGTAGTGATGACCTTGTCTCTCAGTCAACAATTGGCTTTTTGTATCATCCAAGGAAAATCTGGGATTGTGAGCTTCACCAGTTGGGGTAGCTCAGCAAAGGGGAGCCCTTGGCTGTGACTTTGTTCCAGTGACCTATGATGAGGAGAGAGAGAAGCAAAAAGGAAACATGGCAATCTGCAGGCAAAGGTACACATTCCCACCCAGAATATCACTGGCATTAGACAGAAGGAGGGTACAGGGCTATGAGCAGGTACAGCCAAGGATTTCCCCACCAATGTTTTTCAGACAGTATAGTGTTGAGGGAGGGGCCTTGGGCCATAAATGGAGAGAAATTTGGTTTCCTGACTTCACGTATCTTTCTACACCCCAGCTTGGCCCCTGTCTGAGATCTTACAGGGTTTCAGTATGCTCTGAGATTTGAGAGGTTTTTTTAGTAGCATAAAAATGACCATCACGCCCCCAACAGCACATTTGGAAGAATGGAATATTGCCTGGAAGGCAGAAGAATTGGGCTGT
The DNA here is from genome assembly GCA_004024845.1 of Tonatia bakeri. Taxonomy (NCBI): domain Eukaryota; kingdom Metazoa; phylum Chordata; class Mammalia; order Chiroptera; family Phyllostomidae; genus Tonatia; species Tonatia bakeri. Next base: position 119,419 of record PVIA01002516.1, read on the forward strand.
GCCACCCCTGGCTGCATGACTAGTCACTTCCCTTACTCTGATCTTCAGTTTCATCCCATTAATTTATAAGTATAATAAGTTCTGCTCACCTCACAAAGCTTTTATGAGAACCAAATGAAATAATGGTTATGAGTGAGCTTTAAAAGCTTTAAACTGTGAAGCTTGTCACTATATCTGGAGCTAATCTGGTGATGCAACTGGCATAATGATATGTAAAAGTAGCTTTCCTGGGCCTGGGGCTTTGAGAGATCAATGAAAGGAAAAGCAAACTGCCCCTTAAACTCCAGGTACCTAGCTCATAATACGTAGAAATATGAATACAAAATGAAACCAGAGAGCAGCACTGAGCTTTAGCAAGGGCTGATCTGAAGGCAGTACAGGGAGATCTCCACAGCATTATGTTCCAGAGCCAGGAAGCCTGCAACTCCCAAACACCCTCATCACTGATGGCTGAAATCCCAGAAAAAAAAAAACCTGGGTGGGAGGGGGATATTGCAGCAAAATCATTTTTTTCCACTAAAAATGCAAATGTACTCATGGCATGGGAAAGGGGCGGGTCTGTGGCATTCACAGCCTACACTTAGGGCTACTTCTTAGTGGCTTTGCTTCCTCCAAGTACTCTCACACTCCAATTCACCAGGTACTGCTGCACTAAATCATTTGAGTAACCTTCTTAAATTGCAGGTGATGTCACACCACAGCTCCAGAACCTTCAGCAGTATTCCATTACTTACAGGAGAAAATTCAAATGCTTTAGCATTGCATTTTAAGTTCTCTTTAGTCTTGCCCTAGTCTCCCACATGGACCTCAAACATATGCCTTTTAAACTCTGTATTTGGTCAAACTATTCCATTTCAGAAGTGTCAGAGAAAATAGAGATTACAAGGAAAACATACTGGACTAGAAGTCAAAGAACTTGGTTCCAGTCACATTAACTTTCCGGGTGACTCTTATATAAGCCATTTATTCAACCAGAATGTCTGGAGTGTTTAGATCACTTGGAAACTGTTAAAATCAATTTGTTACTAAGTTAAAGTACAATTTTTATATTCTAGAACAGAGGATCTATTATCCAGATCCTCTACATAATACCATTCATATTCACTTTTTTAAGATATATTTTTTTCAGAATGGGGAGGAAATGACTAACTGGTGTCACAATCAGCATCCAGGGAATCCTGGGAAAATGTAAAGATCTTTCCAGTTTTAGTGCTAAAACAAACTGAGCAGATATGCTTTTTCCCTGCTCTTTGCGCCTCTCCTTCACATTCATCCCTTATAATGTTTCCAATTTCCTGGGAAGTGTTTAAGTCCTCCCCATCCTTCAAGACCTCAACTACTAATAATACTAGGAGTACTTTCCAATGCCACAATCCCCCAGTCCAGTGAGCTTCCTGTCACACCAGTCTCTAATACCGTCTGTGCCACTATTCTCTAGTTCTTCAAAATAGACATCTTGTGATTTCTTCTCTGTCGACCAGCTGAAACAGCTCAACTTACCTAACCTACACAGTGTATAAACTCCTGAGGGCATCTCTCTCTCTTACATACCTTGAGAAAAACTCCATAGGGGATGAGGGTTGGGGTAACAGGGTCCTGATTTAGGGGATGAACCTGGCTTAAAGCCAATAGGAGCATTATTATTATCATCAATATTATTGTCACTATTATTATTCCTGAAATGTGTAGAATGCAATTTAAAATGTATTTTTGTATCCACTATCTCATACAATCAAAGAATCAAAGATGGAAATGCCTTGGTTCTGCTAGGAGGATTGATAAAACATACATTTCTGGGCCCACCCACAGAGTGTCTGATTCACTAGGTCTGAAATTAAGCCTGAGAATTGGCATTCCTAACAAGTTCTCAGATGATACTGCTGCTACTGGTCCAGGGATCACACTTTGAGAACCATCAATGTGGGTCAATCCCACCACTTTACAAATTAGGAAAATAGACCCATAGCGAGGAAGAGACTTCCACACGTAAGTGACCAAGATCCTGCTTCCTAAGCCAGAGCTTTTTCTTTATTACCACAGCTAAAACTCCTCCCTTCTTTTCTCTGCCCCAAGGGTGCAGTGAAGATGAAGTAAATGCTGTCTGGAAAAGGCCTTTGGGTTCTGCAAAGCTAAGATGCTCATAACCAGGTGGCAGTGTTATTGCTCTGCAGAGACATCTGATCCCAATTAGGCCTCTCCTCTTCTCTGCCTGGACTCTGATGTTTGGATGATCCCCTTTGCCCCGACCCTGTCCCAGCTGTGTCTGCAACAAATAGTCACTCTTCTTGGCTTCGAGCCAGCTTGGGCCACTGTTACTAGCTTTGCCTTCCCTGAGGCTGTGTGCACATGGAATGGCTCAGCTCAGACACGGGGATTGTGAGGGGGGGGAGCTGGTTTGCTTTAAGCAGGGCCCCAGATGGGCCTGAGCTTCAAGTTCTACCTGTGACCTACACCTTCTGCTCCACCGCCTCAGGCCCAGCCAAGAGCAGTATGGAAACTGCAGGCCGTACACTGGTCTTACTGGGGATGGAAGATAATCTACACACTTGGTTACATGTTCAGGGTCTCAGTACTAGAGTCATACCATAGATTTTCCAGGGGTCAGAAACCCATAGCCCATGAGTTGGATTTTGTCCATGGCTTGTTTCTGTACAGCCCATGAGCTAAGAATACCTTCTTACATTTTAAGGGGGGAAGAAGAAGAAGTAAGAGGAGTAAAAGAAGAAGAGGGGGAGGAGGAGGAAGGTATGAAGAAGAGGGAAAGACAGAAACCATAGTGGCTTGCAAAGCTAAAAACACTATCTAACTGTTTACAGAAAAGTTTGCTGACCTCTGGACTTTATACTGATGGCAAGGGAACCCTTAAATTATAGAACATCAGAATTGGAAAGGCCTTGGGAGCTCATTCCTTGGTGTTCCAGAGCCCTGAAAATGGCTCAAGGAATGCCTCAAGGTGATCTGAGCCTCAATCCCTACTCAACCTGCTTTCTCAGAACAGCTAAACTGATTTCATCTCTAAATGACTTTGTTCACCTTCAAAAATAATGAAAATAACTGGAACAAAACAAAGCCCCTCATTGTATAGATGAGAAACCTGAGGACCACAGAAGGTAAGGATCATATGCAAGATCACATAATGACTCAGCCAAAACTAAAAGAGACACCTAGGTGTGCTGACTCCCCAGGTCAAGGATTGTTACACATCAACATCTCACAAAAGGGGAACATAACCATAACATTATCGATTATTATTTTTATTCAATTTATTGGGGTGACATCGGTTAATAAAACCATACTTGCTTCAAGTGTACACCACAACAAAACACCATCTGCACACTGCATCATGTGCTCATCAACCAAGGCAAAGTCTGTTTCCATCCCCATTGGTTCCCCCTTGGTCAACCTACCACTACCTTTCTCTCTGGCTACACAACACTGTTGTCTATGTCTATGTGTTAAATGTATGGGTTTTTTCTTAATCCCTTCAACTTCTTGCATACAGCCCCTCAATCCCCTTCCACTCTGACAGTTATCAGTTTGTTCCATGTATCGATGCCTCTGTTTCTATTTTGTGCATCAGTATATTTTGTTCATTAGATTCCATATATCAGTACAATCATATGGTATTTGTCTTTCACTGACTGGCTTATTTCACTTAGCATAATAATCTCCAGGTGCACCCATTCTGTTGCAAGAGTTCCTTCTTTATTGTGGATGAGTAGTATTCCACCGAGTAAATGTATCACAGCTTTTTTATCCACTCATTGGGCACTTGGGCTGCTTCCAAATCTTGGCTGTTGTAAATAACACTGTACGAACATAGAGGTGCTTATATTTCTAGTTGGAGTTCCTAGATTTTTAGGACATATTCCCAGAAGTGGGATCACTGAGTGAAAAGGAAATTCCATTTTTAATTTTTTGAGGAAATTTCATACTGTTTTCCAAAGTGGCTGCACCAGTCTGCATTCCCACCAATAGTGCCTAAGGGTTCCCTTTTCCTCACATCCTTGCCGGCACTTGTTGTTTGTTGATTTATTGATGGTGGCCAGTCTGGCAGGGATGAGATGATACCTCATTGTGCTTTCAATTTGCATTTCTCTGATGATTAGTGACATTGAGCATTTTTTCATATGTCTGTTAACCACCTGTATGTCATTTTTGGAGAATTGTCTATTCCGGACTTTTGTCCATTATTAAATTGGATCGTTTGTCTTCCTGGTGTTGAGTCGTATAAGTTCCTTATATATTTTGGAGACTAAACCCTTGTTGATATATCATTAGTAAATATGCTCTGTCACTCTCTCACAACCTTTTCATTTTGTTGATGGCTTCTTTTGCTGTGCAAAAGTTTTTTACTTTGATGTAGACCATTTGTTTATTTTTTTCTTTTGTTTCCCTTGCCCTAAGAGACATATAAACAAGAATATTGCTATGAGAAATTTCCAAGATTTTACTGCCTATGTTTTCTACTAGGATTTTCATGGCTTCATGACTTACGTTTAAGTCCTTTATGCATTTTGGGTTTATTCTGGTGTATGATATAAGATGGTGGTCTAGTTTAATTTCTTTGCATGTATCTGTCAATTTTCCCAACACCATTTATTGAAGAGACTATCTCTACTCCTCTGTATGCTCTTGCCAAATATTTGTCAAATATTAATCAATTGTAAAGGTGTGCATTTATTTCTGTGCTCTCTATTCTATTCCATTGATCTATGTGCCTGTTCTTATGCCAATACCAGGCTGTTTTGATTACAATGACCTTGTAATATAGTTTGATATCAGATAGTGTGATTCCTCTAACTTTGCTCTTCTTTCTCAAGATTGTTGAGGCTACTCAGGGTCTTCTGCGGTACCATATAAATTTTTGGAATATTTGTTCTAGATCTGTGAGGTATGCCATTGGTATTTTAATAGGAATTGTGTTGAATTTATATATTGTTTTCAGTAGTATGAATATTTTAATGAGATTAACTCGTCCAATCCATGAACACAGTATATGCTTCCACTTTTTGAAGAAAGAAACTGAATAGTTCTTTCTTCAGTTTCTATTCAGTTTCTTTCTTCAGTATTTTATATTTTTCCTATTATAGGTCTCCTACCTCCTTGGTTAAATTTATTCCTAGGTACCTTGTTTGTTCTAACAATAGTAAATGGGATTGTTGTCTTAGTTTCTCTTTATCTTAGTTCGTTATTGGTGTATAAAAATGCCACTGATTTCTGAATATTAATTTTTTACCCTGCTAATTTGCCAAATTCATTTATTAGGTCTAGTTTTTTGGTGGAGTCTATAGAGTTTTCTATTTACAGTATCATGTCATCTGTGAATAATGATAGTTTTACTTCTTTCCAATTTGGATGCCTTTTATTTCTTTTTACCTGATTGCTGTGGCTAGGACTTCCAGTATATGTTGAATAAGTGTGGTCTAGGGTCATCTCTGTGTTGCTCCCAAAGGAGTGGTAGACAGACATCTCTGTCTTTTTCCCAATCTTAAGAAAAATGCTCTTAGTTTTTGCCCAATGAGTATGATATTTTTAATATATTTCATTGATTATTCTATTGTAGTTGTCCCACTTTCTCCCCTTCACTCCTCTCCACCCTGCACATCCCTTCCCACCCACATTTCCCCTCTTTAGTTCATGTCCATGTGTCATAAGTTCTTTAGCTTCTACATTTCCCATACTATTCTTGCCTTCCCCCGTCTATTTTCTACCTATCATCTATGCTACTTATTCTCTGTACCTTTTCCCCTCTCTCCTCCCCCCACTCCCCTGTTGATAACCTTCCATGTGATCTCCATTTCTGTGGTTCTGTTCCTGTTTTAGTTGTTTGCTAAGTTTGTTTTTGTTTTAGGTGTGGTTGTTAATAATTGTGAGTTTGCTGTCATTTTACTGTACATTTTTTTGTCTTCTTTTTCTTAGATAAGTTCTTTAACATTTCATGTAATAAGGGCTTGGTGATGATGAACTCCTTTAACTTCACCTTATCTGAGAAGCACTTTATCTGCCCTTCCATTCTAAATGATAACTTTGCTGAATAGAGTAATCTTGAATGCTTATTTTTGCCTTTCATGACTTGGAATACTTCTTTCCAGCCCCTTCTTGCCTGTAAGGTTCCTTTTGAGAAATCAGCTGATAATCTTATGGGAACTCCTTTGTAGGTAACTATCTCTTTTCTTCTTAATGCTTCTAAGATTCTCTCCTTATCTTTAATCTTGGGTAATGTAATTATGATGTGCCTTGGTGTGCTCTTCTTTGGGTCCAACTTCTTTGGGACTCTGTGAGTTTCCTGGACTTCCTAGAAGTCTATTTCCTTTGCCAGATTGGGGGAAGTTCTCCTTTATTATTTGTTCAAATAACTTTTCCACTTGTTGCTCTTCCTCTTCTCCTTCAGGTATCCCTATAATTTGGATGTTGGAATGTTTAAAGATGTCCTGGAGGTTCCTAAGCCTCTCCTCATTTTTTTGAATTCTTATTTCTTCATTCTTTTCTGATTGGATGTTTCTTTCTTCCTTCTCGTCCACTCCATTGATTTGAGTCCTAGTTTCCTCCCCATCACTATTGGTTCCCTGTACATTTCCTTTTTTTTCACTTAGCATAGCCTTCATTTTTTCATCTAATTTGTGATCAAATTCAGTCAATTCTGTGAGCATCCTGATCACCAGTGCTTTTAACTGTGCATCTGATAGGTTGGCTATCTCTTTGTTGCTTAGTTGTATTTTTTCTGGAGCTTTGATCTTTTCTTTCATTTGGGCCTTTTTTTGCCTTGTCACACCTGTTACATAGTGAGGGGTGGAGCCTTAAGTGTTCACCTGGGAGGAGAGACCCAGTTGCTGGGTTGTGATGCTGTATGTGGGGCAGGGGTCAGAGAGGCAACAATGGTGCTTGCTCTGCTCTCTGCCGGATTTCAGTCACTTCCCCGGCTTCTCACAAGCAAATTGGGCCCTTCTGGTGCTGATTCCCGTGTGGGTGGGTTTCTGTACATTCTAGGACCCAGTGGGTCTCTCCAACGAACTCTCTTGTGAGGCTGGGAGTTTCTTCCGGCACCTCAACCTCAGAGGTGTTTTCAATCGGTGTTTGAGGCGTTATTTCCCTGTGCTGGTACCCTGGGTTGCACAGTCTGTCTCACTCCCCAGTTTTGCCTGGTTTATCTGCTTATGAATGTGGGGCCGTCCACCACCTTGTGCACTGCACCACACTTCACAATCCGCTGCCTCGCGGGGTCCACCAGTCACTACTTTGCCGCGAGTTCTCTCCGCCCTGGTTGCCTGACTCCGCCCCTCCTACTGGTTGGGATGAATGTGTCTTCTTTAACTCCTTGGTTGTCGGATTTCCATACAGTTCAATTTTCCATGAGTATTGGCTGTTTTTTGTTTTTAAATTGTTGTTGTCCTCTTTTGGTTGTGCAAGGAGGCACAGTGTGTCTACCTACACCTCTGTCTTGGCCAGAAGTCTCGAGTATGATGTTTGTTGTGGATTTGTCATACATGGCTTTTATCATGTTGAAGTATGATTCCCCTATTTCTACTTTGTTGAAAGTTTTTATCATGAATGGTGCTGGATTTTATCAAATGCTTTTTCTGCATCTATTATATGATCCTGTGGTTTTTATCCTTCATTTTGTTTATGTGGTGTACCACATCTATTGATTTGTGAATGTTGTACCAACCTTGCATCTTTGGAATAAATCCTAGTTGATCATAGTGTATGAACTTTTTAATGTATTTCTACATTTGGTTTACTAATATTTTGTAGAGGATTTTATTGTCTATGTTTGTCAGAGAAATTGGCCTATATTTTTCTTTCTTTGTAGCATCTTTATTTGGTTTTGGAATTAGAATAACACTGGCATTATAAAATGAGCTGGGAAGCCCTGGCTGGTGTGGGACAGTGGACTGAGTGTCGGCCAATGAACCAAAAGGTCACTGGTTCCATTCCCAGTCAGAGCATATGCCTGGGTTGAGGGCTGGGTCCCCAGTTGGGGGTATGCAAGAGGCAACAGATCGATGTATCTCATGCACATTAATGTTTCTCTCCCTCTCTTTCTCCCTCCCTTCCCCTCTCTCAATCAATCAATAAAGGAGCTGGGGAGTCTTCCCTTCCCTTATGTTTTCTGGAATAGTTTGAGAAGGACAGGTACTAGTTCTTATTTGAAACTTTGGTAAAATTTGCCTGTGAAGCCATCTAGTCCACGACTTTGTTTCCTGGGAGTTTTTTGATTACTGCTTCAATTTCATTAGTTGTAGTCTGTCTATTCAGATTATCAGATTCTTCCTGATTCAGTTTTGGGAGACTGTGTGTGTCTAGGAATTTATCCCTTTTACCCAGGCTGTCCAATTTGTTGGCATATACTTGTTGATGGTATTTTCTTACAGTCCTTTGTGTTTTTGTGGTGTCAGTTATTCTCCTCTTTCATTTATGATTTTATTTATTTGGGTCATCTATGTTATTTTCTCAATCAGTCTGGTTAAAGGTTGTCAATCTTATTTATATTTTCAAAGAACCAGGTCTTGGTTTCATTGATATTTTGTATTTTTTTTCAGTCTCTATGTCATTTATGAGGTCTGTCCAGAAAAAGTCCAGCCATTGTTAATGTAACAAGAATGGTTTGCACAACATTGAAGTAACCTGGCAGCCAAGGAGAGTGGACTGGATTGCACATGTGTGAACAATGACAACTTCACTGTACTACTCAGTGGGTGTCAGTAGATGCCTTTGAGTGAGCATGTGTACTGTGTGGCCATCAGATTCAAAATGACTGAACAAGTAGATCAACGAATCTGCATAAAATTTTGCATTAAGCTTGAACATTTCTCCACAGAAACTATTTGGATGATTCAGAAGGCTTTCAGGGACAATGCAATGAATGCAGCACTAAGAAAAGTGTGGCACAAACACTTCAAAGATGGTCAAGAGTCTGTTGAAAGTGACCCACATTCTGGAAGGCCTGCAACAAGCAGAACACCTGAGAATGTTGAACGGGTATGGGCTGCAATCAATAAAGATCAGTGACTGACAGTATGAGAACTAGAAGCTGATCTGGGGATTCCAAAAACTATTATGTCCAAGATTTTGATGCAGGATCTTGGCATGAAATGTGTCATGGCAAAATCCATTACACGGTTTCTGCTACCAGAGCAGAAGGAACATCATGTTGCAGTTGGGAGAACTGTGTGAGGTCCCAAGGTGCCTACTTTGAAGGGGACTGAAGCAACATTGTCCTATGTACAGTGTTTATTATATCTTCTTCAACAAATGCCTCTATTTTTCATATTACATGACTGGATATTTTGTGGACAGACCTTGTCATATTTCTGCTTTAATCTTCATTATACCTTTCCATCTACTTTCTCTGAATTTTGTTTGTTGTTATTTTTCTAATTCTTTTAGGTATAAAGTTAGATTCTTTTGAGATTTTTCTTACTTCTTGAGGTGGGCCTATAATGCTATGAACTTCCATCTCAGGACTGCTTTTGCTCTGTCCCCATATATTTTGGGTTATTGTATGTTACTTTTCACTTGTCTCCAGGTAACTTTTGTTTTCTTTCTTGATTTCACTGCCAATCCATTAGTCTTTAATAACTCTTTATTTAGTTTCATTGTGTTTGAAGGCTTTACAGCTTTTTGTTGTAACTGACTTCTACTTTCATGTCATTGTGGTCAGTGAGGACGCTTGATATGATTTCAATCTTTTGAATTTATTAAGAATTATTTTGCATCCTACCATGCAGTTTATCTTTGGGAATGTTACATGTGCACTTGAGAAGAATGTATATTCTGCTGATTTGGGATGAAATGTTTTGTGAATATCGATTAAATCCATCTAATCCAGTGTGTTATTTAAGGTCACTTTTGTCTTGTTGATATTTTTATCTGAAAGAGCTATCCATTGATGACACTGGAGTGTTAAAACCCTCTACTGTGACTATATTGCTGTCAATCTCTCCCTTAATGTCCACCAAGACTTCCTTTATATATGTAGTTGCTCCAGTGTTGGGTGGTATGTGTATGTTTACAAGGGTTATATACTCTTGTTGGATGGATCCCTTTGCTATTAATGTAGTGACCTTCTTTGTCTCTTGTTATGGCCTTTGTTTTGAAGTCTACTTTGTCTGATATAAGTACTATTACCCCATTTTTGTCATGTTCATTTGCATGGAATATTTTTTTCTATACCTTCATTCTTAGTCTGTGTGTGTCTTTTGTTCTGAGGTGGGTCTCTTGTAGACAGCACATATACAGGTCATTTTTTTTCTATCCATTCAGCTACTTTATGTCTTTTGATTGAAGTATTTAATCCATTCACATTTAAGGTTATTATTGATAAGTACTTATTTATTGCCATTTTATTCTTTATACCTATGTTCTTCTCTCTATATATTTCTTTTTTCTTCTTTTTCATTGTTTATTCTATTATAGTTGTCCAAATTTTCCCTTTTGTCCCCTTCACCTAGCACCCCCAGCTCACAGTCAATCCCCTCTCTCTTGTCCATGTCCTTGTCATTCATAAATGTTTTCTCTTCTTTTTAAAGCAGGCCCTTTAAAATTTCTCACAATCCTGGTTTGGTGGTAATGAACTCCTTTAGCTTTTTCTGGCTGGGAAGCTCTTTATTTCACCTTCAATTTTAAATGATAGCCTTGCTGGATAGAGTAGTCTTGATTGTAGGTCCTTGCTTTTCATCAATATGAGTATTTCTTGCTAATCCCTTTTACATTGAGTAAATGCACCACAGGTTTTTTATCCACTCCTCCACTGATAGACACTTGGGCTGCTTCCAAATCTTGGCTATTGTATATAATACTGCTATTGTTACAGTGTACAGGGGGTTCCTCCCCACCTATCTGGGTTCGTTTTGCCCACTGCCTGAGGAAAGATGTCTCTTAATACCAGAGATCAGTGAAAAGGAAAGGAATTTATTATTCATTTGAAATAACACAAACTAAAGTTCCCCACCAATGCACACAGTCCTCCCAGCACCCTCCACATGGCAAAAGAGAGCACCTCCAAAGCCTCGTGGTCCTGACTCTCACCCAAGCCTCATGGTCCCAGCCAAGACACCAAAGCTGTGTGGTCCTAAACAGATGTGTGGTCCCAAAAAGAGAGACCCCCAATGGCTGCTGTGCCTCCGTTTAAATCCCAGCGCTAATTTTCCTCTGCAGCCACATTTCCGGCTCCTCTCACAACTGGCCACAGCTGTCCACATTGTGACAGGTGTGGCCCTGTGGTGTGGAGTCAATTATCTCCAAGCTCTTCTGGACCCTATTACAAATCCCTATTTGGGGCTCCCCTCTTGGTTGCACCCTGTTACACTATGAACATAGGGGTGCATATATTCTTTTAAATTAGTGTTTCCGTTTCTTCTGATATATTCCCAGAAGTGGAATCACTTGGTCATAAGGCAGTTCCATTTTTAATTCTCCTAGGAAATTCCATACTGTTTTCCACAGTGGCTGTACCACTTCTGCATTCCCACCAGTAAGTGGCTCCCCTTTTCTCCACATCCTTGTCAGCACTTGTTGTTTGTTGATTTCTTGGTGAAAACCATTCTCACAGGTGTGAGGTGATATCACATTGTGGTTTTACTTTTATATTGTTATTGTTTTATCCTTACCTGCACACATTTTCCCATTGCTTTTGAGGAAAGGAGAGAGAGAAACATCAATGTGAGAGAGAAACATTGATTGGTTGCCCCCTGTATGCACCTAGACTAAAGATGTTATGTACCAGACCGAGTATTGATCCTGCAACCTAGATGTGTACCCTGACCATGAATCAAAACTGCAAGCTTTTGGTTGTGGAATGACACTTCAACCATCTGAGCCACACCAGCCAGGGTTCACATTGTGATTTTAAATTCTTTCATTTGAGAAATTTTCCTTTGTCTTTTTGTTTATTAAGTAAATCCTCTATGTCTCCCAAACTTTTAATAATGGCTTTATGATGTAGACATCTTATTTGGCTCAGTGGTGCTATCTTTCAGATTACCTGGGCTCAGTGCTCTAATAAAGTTACTTGTGGGTTATGTGTACCCTCTTGTTGTAGTTGAATATTGAATGCTGTTAACCCTTTTATGGGTGGAATTAAGCCTTAAGGCTGGCCAACTATAAAGATTAACCTCAATCTCCGGTATGAGTCACTGTGCAGGGACTGCCCCCTGAAGTAGAGTTGTTCCCAGCAGGGTCTGGTGGCTGCTGGAATCCCCCTTTTGGTGTGCCACTTGTGTGGCTAGTTGGGTTGAGCTCTGGTGTGGTCTTAAGCCCATTACTGGTTGTTTTGGTTCTGGGTCAACTTAGATGAAGTTCAGGTACAGGTCAATGTCAACTATTGTGTATAACCAGCCTTGGGCTACCTGTATGGAGCTACCACAGTATTGACTGTTTGTGGCTTTATCTACTGGGTCTTGGGGGTGGTGGGCAATCTGTGAATAGGGGTTGACTTCCTCTAGCCTAGAGCTGGAGACAGTGCATAAAAGGTCGGAAGCTCCCTGAGGTTCTCCTCCAACTCTTGGCTACCTTACCTCCCTCTGGGGTTGCCTGGTCTTCCTCCAGAGTCTCCTGAAGAAATACTGTAGAGTAGTCGTGGGCTGGCCATGACCCACAAACACTTCCACAGGTCACAAGCTTGGTATGGAGGTGTGATTGGCATTGGGAGGACAAGATTAGTGGGTTCCCTACTTGAGGGTCATATGGTTGGGCACTGTGTGAGGGGAAAGTGGCCCCTACTCCAGAGCCATTCCACTCATTCTCTTGGAGCCAGAATCTCCAAGTGTAGCTCCCCCAGAAGCAGCACACTACAGGTTCAGGTTGGGTGCATCCAGCCACCTCTCTGTAGGAGCACGCTCAGCAGGAAGGAGCCACCCAGACTCGGGAAGACAGATCAAAAGAGAGTCTGCCCCAGCTAGTGTGGCTCAATGGATTGAGTGCCAGCTTGTGAACCAAATGGTTGCTGGTTTGATTCCCAGGGAGGGCACATGCCTGGGCTGTGGGTCAGGTCCAGTGCCTGGTGTGGGGCATGTGAGAGGCAAACACACAGTGATGTTTCTCTCCCTCTTTTTCTCCCTCCCTTCCCCTCTATCTAAAACAAATAAATAAAATCTTTAAAAAAAAAGAGAGATTCTCATTGGTGGTGCTGGCCAAGGCTTCAGGAAGGGAGTGGGCACTTCATCTCAGTCCCAGGTAAAGGGCTTTGAGGGAGACAGTCCTCCAAATGTCCCAACTCTGAGCAACACTCCTCTCCCCCTATGGAGCTGAGCTCAGCAGGGCAAGGCTGCCAGCACTTGGGTGGGCCAACCCAGTCTCCTGGGGGGTGGGGGGTGCTGGCAAGCCTGTAGAATAAGAGTGAGCACTTCTTTTCCTTCCCATGCAATAGCCTCTGAGGGTTGTGTGCATCGAAGATCCCTGCTCCAGGCAGCCCTCAGGCCCCCCCAGGAGACTGAGCTTAGCAGGCAGGGTCCCCAGCTGCCTCAGGTTCACCAGAATGACAGGTGAAATGAACCACCTGTTGGAGGAATAGCACAAGCTGAGCTCACAGGTGAGATAAAAGTGGCACTCTCACGATGTAGCCACACAATCTGATAACTGGACAAAAACCTCTGCAGAGACATGCTCCAAAAGTTTCAGCTTTGTGTGACACCCTAATTCCTCTGAGAGACTGAACCAAACTCACAAAAGTGGGGTCACAGGGAGTGGAAGGGCAGATGAAGTGGGTCACCATGTTGGGGGGCACCAGCTGTGTGCTCAAGGTGGGGAAGAATGGTTCCCTTTCCATGCTACACTGTTCAATCACTGTCTGAGTGTCCACCAAGAGCTTCTGCACAAAAAGAGGACCCTTAAAGTCCCTGCTGGGTGCAGCCAGCAGAACCCTCTGCAGAACTCCAGCACAGCAGAGTACCATCACCAGTAGTTGGGGGACCGATGCAGTGTACTCCCCAGGCTAGTGCTATAATAATAGGAGTACTCAACCCTGGGAAGGTGGAGTCTGGGTCTCTAGCCAACTCCCTTCTCACCAGATGGTCTGAATCCCCACTGATTTTCACCACCAGATGGTATGCAGTCTCCTCTTCCCATCTCTGGTGCTTTGGGTTGGGGATCCCTTCATGGTGTTGAGACTCTTTGCTCTTGAGGGAAGGGGATTTTGCAGCCTGAGATACTCTTCCAGCTTCTCAGCCACCACACATGGATGCATGGGCCAGCCCTTACCTCATCTTTGTCCTTCATTTCAGTCTTTATGTGGCTTCTTCTGTAAATCATTGGTTATAATACTTCAGTTCAGCTAGCCTTCAGCTGGTTATTCAGGATGCTTGCTCTATAATTTAGCTGTAAATTCAGTTTGACACAGGGAAGTTGAGTGTAGCTTCCACATACTTTGCAGCCATGTTGAAATCCTCAATGTCAGTTATTTTTGCATAGGGCTTGTCACTTTACAAAGTGCCTTCATGTGCTTGTCATCCAAACAGGAAGCACATATTAGCAGGCTTTTGTTGATTCCATTAGTAGAAATGATAAACCATTCCAGAACATCACATCATCTCATCCAACCCTCTCATTGTACAGATGACAAAACAGATCCAGAATATGGGGATGACTTGCCCAAGGTATAAAATGAACCAGTGGCCTCACTCCATGCTATACCACACTTAGAAATCAAATAATACCAATTTCAGGGGGAAAAAAACAGAGCTGCTTCTCCCTGAAGATGAGCTTCAAGTGCTTCCCGTCTCCTTGACGAACTGTTGCCTGAGAACCTTCATGGAACCCTCTTTTCTATCTGCAATTACTCCCTAATTTATCTAATCAATTTTGATGGCTTAAAGCATCATCAGCTTGCTGACAACTCCCAGATTATGTCTCCAACTACAACTATTTCTCAAATTATAGACTCATAACTCCAATTACCTATTTAACATCTCCATTCAGATACTGAATAGACCTCTCAAATTCAACGTGTCTAGAACTAAACTCCTGATCTCCCCATCTTTCAAGAACACCTGCTCCACTGACAAGAGAGAAGCACCAGTAATTTGCATACCACTTGAACAAACCCAAAGAACAAAAGGTATTGGTAAGTATAGTAATGAGTGAGACATTGCCTATATTCCATAAGCCAAGTCCTTTTCCAAAAAGGAAGAAGCTAGATTTTAACTCTTTTTTTCTAGCAGAGTATTCTGGGAGAGCACAAAATCAATTAATCCCAAACAGCATGAAATTAAAAGCAAATGCAAAGTGGTTTATGAGACATTTTGTTCCTCTGAAAGTTACTATGAAGGGTAATAAAAATGGAGGTAAATTAACCCAGAGATTGAAGATCTCTGTTTCTAACTAGAAGATAGTGGGATAGTCATGGTAGTGAGAGGAGATGAGAGGAGAGATCATACAAATAGGAAGCAATTAGAAGGGAGGAGAGTGGAGATAACCAGGCCCTGAGCCCCCATATATGTTGGGGCTCAGGCCCAAGGAAATGTCCAATATCCCCAAATGGAGTCTGAGGAGGTGACTGCACCCTCCTCTACCCTCAAAGCTCTGGAATTTCTCCCTTCATTATGTCCTGCTGCAAACACTTTCACCCACCTTGCAACTTAGCTATTAGGGTTTTTTTTAATTGCCCTGCATGGGACACAACCTGCTCAATGAGGTAGTATATGTTGGTGGAAAGTACTGGACTTGGAGTCAGAAGACATGGTTTTCAAGTTCAGACCATTACTAACTTTCTATAAGAACTCCTACTCCCATCTTGGGTATTGGTTTTAGCACATTAAAAATAAGAACTTTACACTTGGAATATGTATGTTTCCAAACTGGTAAAAAGCCTTCAGGATCTGTCTCCACCATTTTTTTCACACTTTTCAGTAGGACCCATTCAGATTCCAGTACTCTATTCCAGCACATAGTCAAAAAAAATGAAGCTCCTGTATGAACTACCAGCTGTGTGCTCCTCTCAATAAAGTGTAGATATAAAAAAACATACTAGTTAATCCTCCATCATTTTAAGATGGGGAAGCTAAAAACTGTGGCCCATAGAAGGAATTTAATTTTCCTAAAGTTGCATAGGGAGCTAGTGGCAACAAATATTGCTGTCCAGACTTCAAAGGAACCAGCCCTGAGTGAACTGAGGCTGATGGAAGCTCTCATAACAGCAGATCAAACAGGCAACTGGGAGATGTTAAGGCCACAAAGCAATCTTGTAGAAAGAGTCCTGGTAGTAAGAGTCCAGGAGCCCTGCCTCTAGTTCTACCTCTGTCACTAACCAGCTGTGTGGCTTTGGGTAGGTCCCTGCACCTTTCAGAGTTTCAGATTCCTCATCAGTAAAATAAATGAATTGAACTAGACATTGTCTAAGGAACTATACCCTAGTGTTGACACTGTATAAGATATGATTCTATAGTGAACTCCTTTCTCTGAGCTTGACCTCAATGTGGTTGGCCTCAGGATGCTTATAGGAGGATATAAGGATAACAAGACTGTGAGAAAAGCTTAGCCACCATTCCTAAGAGAAGGATCAGGGCCCTGTCAGTATCTGGAAAACTGTCTTTATCCTTCTCACTGAACCATGTATTCCTGTTGGACTCCTTCTGAACAATAGAGAATCAGATTTAAGCATCATCTCATTTGTGAGGCCTTCTCTGACTCTCCAAAGCAGACCTGATCACAGTCCCTTTAGGCCATCACTATGCTTTATACAAATACCTTCATTGATGCTAATCATCCTGAATTAGTATTTTATTTATGAAATGAATAAATGGCTACAAATACAGTAAAGAATGGGTATTGGGGAACAGGAGATAGGAGTCCAGTGTTAGGGAGTATTAAAAACTAAGAGAGAAGACTAAACTGGGTAAGGGTGCAATAGTGAGCCAGTAATGACAACAAGCCAGTTTTGTACAAGGCATATGGTGAAACAGGTATTCAGTAAAGTGAGAGTAAAAGCATGGAGGAGGGAATAATCCTCAAGTTCAAGTGTCTGCTTATGTGCTGAGGGGGTACGGGAAATCATGAGGATCCTGGCCCAACTATATGTGGCCCTCAGTAAAGTTCTAGCCAATTTCACGATGCAAAGATCTTTTTCTTTTATGCTATATGGACCCAAGTAAAGTCCTCTTCATCATGACCAGTGGTTTTTTAAGGGTCTCTGTGCAATTCTAGATAGGAGCATGAAGACCAGGATGGGCAAAGGGAAGTGGGGTAGGTATGTGACTACTACCATATGGCAGTAGTCTGTAGCCCATTAAGCATTGGGCCCATTTAGGTAGTAAGAGAGAATGAGAACATCTGAGTCCAAGCCCTAGCCCACAGTGTACTATGGTCTACCTCAGGAGTCAGCTCAGGGAGGGCCCTTGCACACACACACACACACACACACCCCTGGCAGCCCTTAGTGTTTCCACACAGCAAGGGAAAAACAACCTTCCCAGCAGCTTGTGAAAAGGCCAAGCAGCTGAGAGGCCCCAAAGAGAAGATTCAGAAGGTATACGAGGGTGCAGGGAGTGGCTGGGAAAAGTGACCAGTAAAGATTTTGGACTCGTGCTTCAAAGAGGGCTTGACTTGGTACTGCCAAACTAGGCAGAGAAAGGCCTGGCTTAATTTGGTTCTGACTTCAGAGGGGGCAATAAGTGCCCACAAACAGCCTGCAATGAAAAAAATATATATATATCTTCCCTCTGGAAAATCATGGCCTTTAGCACATTCCCCAGAATGACATCAACCAGGGAACAGTGCCAAAAATGTGACTTTCACGTTTCTGCAGCAACAGATGATTTCCTCTCCCCACTTGGCTTTTTTTCTTATATGTATAAATAAAGGAGCCAGTCAATTGTTCAAAAAATATGAACATCTTAAGCACTTCCAGGCTTTGCAAGTAGTAATTATTAATAGAAGCAAGTGACCGTGCCTCTTAGAAATGTTATTTCACATATTCCTTTTCTGATTCCTTAAAAGAAACTTATATATGTGGTCATGCTGAACTGAAATAATAAGGGTTGACACAATGACTGCACCAAAATGGATTTTTCCTCACTTGATTTATGTCACAAACCTTGCACATGAATGTTCCATTTGGTCTTCCCAAAGATTCTTAAGCCTGGGAGAAAGGGACTAAGTCACCCAGACCCTGGTGGCTGAGGATAGATTCAACCAGCACAAAAGGATAGAAGCATCAGAGAATCCAAGCTCCATGACTGTCCCACCATTATTCAGACTTACCCAGAGGTCACTCTAAGGCCTAACAATAAGCAAAAAGCAATATTCATTGCTCGGTATTTGCCCCCGACTTCTATTTCCTCATTCTCACTTCCTTGACTAATCTGCCTTTCTTCTAGAGCCATAGCATTACTCTAAACTCTGGAGATGATGTATGCCTTACTCATTCACTATCTGGACTGCTCTCTTTGTTTTATCTCCACCAAGCATTTGCCTCATCAGCCCTCCCAATATGACAGAGGCTTAGACACCCCACCCAGCTACACAGCTCAGGTCTAGTTGCAGTGTAGGCAATAGCCTTTCAGTATAAGAACTGAATGGGATATTTACTGGTCCATACCCTATGAGAATAGCCTGCTCTGCTGCTGAAAAGGATTTTGTCCTCAAGCTGCTGGTGATGTTCAACTAGTTATCTAGCTGAGGGAGGGCTGCCCCATTCCAGGAGGTAGCAATAGAGATGTCATAATAGAGGTCTCAGTGGTATAAAACCAGAGTGCTTTTATGATTTTTTTTTCCTGTAAAAACATGTGTCTCTAGTCAGGAGCCAGAGAACCAAAGAAATGACAGCTAAGGGTGTGCCTTAACGACTGATTCAAAGCCCAAAACAGGTCAAATTAAGCTAGGGTCAGTTCTTCACCTTTATGGACCTTAGGAGACAACTTAAAAGACCAGATTTTCTACAGAACTTTGATGATGTTATCTGTGTTAAAGTATAAAGTAATGCCCTGATAATGGGTAAGGAGACACCTGATTGGTGGTGTTACTCTTATATCAGTCAGGGGCAAAGCAGATGTAGAGTCCTTTGTTCATCTTAGCTTCATGCCTGGTTTGGTGACCAGAGATGTTTCATGCCTGGGGCACATAAAAAATGTATAAGGTGATCCTTCCATAATTATATGAAAATCTAAAGAAATGTTGGAAGTCCTTGAGGCTTTCTAGCACACCAGCTCTAATATATATTGACTTTGTTGGGTGGGAGCCCATCAAAATAATCCATGGGGAGATAGCACATACCAAGCTTTAGATGGACTGATCAAATTTGCATTTTACAGATTTAGTAAGGGGTTGGAATTATCATGAGTGTCCTGGGTTCAGCCAGTCCCTTAAAATAAATCAAGCAATATGTTCCCATGATTAAGGGTATGAATTGCATAGTGAAACAGACCTGGGCATAAACTCCCTTAATATATGACACACTGTAAGGTACTTAATCTTTCTATGCCCTGGGTTCCTAATTTGTAATATGGGAATAATGATAGTACCAACTTAGTAAGTGTGTGTAAGGACTCAATAAAACAATATATATATATATAAGTCATAATATATACATACCTGTATATAACTAAAATATAATACACACACACACATACACATTTATGTAAAATGTTGGTCAAGGAAGTCAAAGACAGTGACTCACCTCAGATTTAGTAGTCATTATGGAGAATCAATTCCCTATTCTTTACAATAAAAACCAGAAGGGCCTAAGTGAGGGAAGTAGAAAAATGAAAGGAGCCCTGGCTGCTGTAGCTCAGTGGTTTGAGCACAAGCTTGTGAACCAAAGGGTCATGGGTTTGATTCCCAGTCAGGGCACACACTTAGGTTGTGAGCCAGGTCCCCAGTAGGGGGCATACGAGAGGCAACCACACATTGATGTTTCTCTCCCTCTCTTTCTCCTTCCCTTACCTTCTCTCTAAAAATAAATAAACTCTTTTAAAAAATAAAAATGAAACAAATATTGGCAAAGGTTGAATGTAATGAAGTACTAAAGGACTTGGCCATGATCTCTCTTGAGTCCTCAAGTTTTTTCTAGTTCAGGTTCTTCTGCAACCTGAACTCACTGCTTCCTGGCTCACCAACTTACCCTGCTCTAGTGAATCATTGCTGTCAGCACACAAACAAGAAAAAATAACCTGCTCATGATCTTCATATTACTTCCAAAATGCTATGCTCTTTATCACAGAAAAACTTCTTCAAAGTATTGTCTACGGTTACTGTCTCCACTGCCTTATCTCTGTCTCTAAACTCAACCACTCCAATTGGAATTAAAAATTAAAATTCCACTGAAACTACTCTTGTCAAGGACACCAATGGCATCCATATTACTAATGGGTAGAAAACTCTCTGTCTCATCATATTCAAGCACTGGGAAGCATTCAACCTAGTTAATCGTCATCTCCTTCTTGAAGTACATTTTTTCTTATCTGCTTGACATCATATTAACCTGGTTCTCTTCTTACATCACTGGCCTCTCCTCCTTTGTCCTTTCAGGTTTCTCTTCCCTTGTCCCATATCAAAATGTTGGCATATCCTAGGGCTTGGTATCTCTCTTTTCCATTCACACTGTCCCCCTAGAAAATTTTATCCAGCCCCATGGCTTTATACAGACCATTTATATGAGGTTAAGTCCCATCTTTTAACTATATTCCTGAACTCTAGACTTGTGTATCCAACTACTTAATTTATCTCACACCTGTGTATTCAATAGGCATCTCAAACTTAATGTGTCATAAGCAGAAATCTTGACCCCACCACCATCATATACACACATAAAATCTGCTCCTCCTCCAGTCTTTCCCATCTCAAGAAATTGCATCACTATCCATCCAGGAACTCAAACCAAAAGAAGGGATTAATCACTGATTCTCTTTTTTTCCTATAGCTCTTCCCACCAAATCCATCAAAATTATCTATTAATTCTTCCTTGAAACAATATCCACAATACATCTACTTTCTTCCTTATTCACTCCTAACACTCTACTCCAATAATTTCTTTTACCTGGGTTGGTACAACAGCCTCGTAACAGCTCTCCCTACTTATATTATTGCCCTTATGTCATTCATTCCCCAAGAATAGTCAAAGCCATCCTTAAAAAAATAAGTTAGATCATTTAATTTCCCTACTTAAAGACCTCTGACAGGTCTATTACTCTCAGAATAAAGCCAAAGTATTTTAACAAAAACAACTAGACCCTATTTGATTGTCTCTACTAAGTTTTTCTCATACTACTCCCTCTTTATCACTATGCTTCAGTCATACTGGCCTTTCTGTCCCACTGACATATCACACTCCTTCTAGTTGTTCCCTCTGTCTATAAATGTTTTCCCCCAGACTTCACCTGACCAGGTTCCTCTTGTCATTCAGATCTCAGCCTCATGTCACTCAGTTAATCTGTCATATCACCTTATTTTCTTTCACTTTAACACTAATAATTATCTAACATTTTCTCTTTTATTATAAGTGTACTCTCATATCAAACTAGAATGTAAGTTATACAAGAATAGATCCTTTGTCAGTCTTGTTCAACACTCTATTCCACACCACTAGAACAGTGTCTAGCACTTAATGAGCTTCATGAAGACAGAATTCTGTTATGTTCATCGTATCTTTGTGCCCTAGAACAGTGACTGGCATATAGTAAGCACTCAATGGCTATTTGTTGAGTAAATAAGTGAATAGTAGGAATACATAAATATTTCCTGAATTAATTCCAGTAGAGTTTATGCTAGCTAAGTTCTCATCACTTATTCTCATCACCACAACAAACACTTCTTTGTTGATTTATTGGTGATGGTAATTCTGACAAATTTAAGGTGATGTCTAATTGTGGTTTTGATTTGCATTTCCATGATGATTAGTGATGTTGAGCATCTTTTAACATATCTGTTGGCCATTTGTATGTCGTTTCTGGAGAAATGTTCATTCAGTTCCCCTGACCATTTTTACATCAGATTGCTTGGATTTCTTGGTGTTAAATTGTATGAGTTCCCTATATGTTTTGGATATTAACTTCTTATCAGATGTATCATTGGTGAATATATTCTTCCATTCAGTAGGCTGTTTTTTTGTTTTCTTGACAGTTTTCTTCACTGTGCAAAAACTCTTTAGTTTGATGTAGTCTCATTTGTTTTTCTTTTGTACTCTTTGCCCAAGAAGATTTGTCCAAAATGTAAAATATTACTGAGAGTGACGTTTAAAAGTTCACTGCCTCCATTTTCTTCAAGAAGTTTTACTATTTCAGGTATTACTTACTTTTTTACTTTATTTTTATTGTTTATACTCTAACAGATGTCCCCATTTTACCCACTTTTCTCACCTCCCCCTTGCCCTTGCCCTGCTTTTCCTCTGCTCATAACCAATCTGTTGCCCATGTCTATGGGTGCTTCCCATAGCACCTATATAGATCACATATATAGATTTTATAATTCATGCATAGAAATGACTCTGATCAGGCAATCTTGTATTGAAGAATTTCAGTATTGAAAATTTCTCTTGACATGGACAATTCTAGCCAAGATGGAGGCATAGGTAGATACAATTTACCTCCTCACACAACCAAAAGAAGGACAACAACAAGTTTAAAGACAAAAAATAACTGGAACTGCCAGAAAATAGAACTGTATGGAAGTCTAACAACCAATGAGTTAAAGAAGAAACATTCATTCAGACTAGTAGGAGGAGCAGAGACAAGTGGTGGCTAGCAGTCTGGGGCAGGCGAGTTGATGGCTGGTAGACTGGAATATCCTACATTTGCATGCAGATAAGCTAGGAGGAACAACTGGGGAGCAAGAAAGACTGCACAACCCAGGATTCCAATGCAGGAAACTAAAGCCTCAAAACCTCTGGCTGTAAAAACCTATGGGGGTTGCAGCAGTGGGAGAAACTCCCAGTCTCACAGGAGAGTCCATTAGAGAGGCCCATGGGATCCTAGAATGTACACAAACCCACCCAACCGGGAATCAGCACCTGAAAGGGCACAATCTGCTTGTAAGAAAGTGAGAGAAGTGATGTAAAGTAATGCAAGAGTTGAGTAAGCAGCATTGGTCCCTCTTTGACCCCTCCCCCACATACAGTGCCACAATGCAGCGACATGGATTGCCCCACCCTGGCAAATACCTAAGGCTCCACCCCTTACTATATAGCACACATGCTAAGACAAATATATATATATATATATAACCCAAATAAAAGAACAAATCAAAGCTCCAAAAATAGAACTGAGTGATAAAGAGATAGCCAACCTACCATATGTAGAGTTCAAAACACTGGTAATCAGAATGCTCACACAAATGGTTAAGTATGGTCACAAAACAGAGAAAGTGAAGACTATGCAAAGTGAAATAAAAGAAAGTATACAGGGAACCAACAATGAAGGGAAGGAAACTGGGATTCGAATCAACAATTGGGACCAGAAGGAAGAAATAAACATTTGGCCAGAACAGAATGAAGAAATAAGATTAAAAAAAAAATGAAGAGGGGCTTAGGAATCTCCAGGAAAACTTTAAGCACTCCAATATCTGAATCATAGAGGTGCCAAAAGGAGAAGACAACGAGCAAGAAATGGAAAACTTATTTGAAAACATAATGAACTTCACAATCTGGCAAAGGAAATAGACTTCCAGGGAGCCCAGGAAGCTCAGAGAGTCCCAAAGAAATTGGACCCAAAGAGGAACACACCAAGGCACGTCATAATTACATTACCCAAGATGAAAGATAAGGAGAGAATCTTAAAAGCTGCAAGAGAAAAGGAGAGAGTTACCTACAAAGAGTTCCATAAGACTATCAGCTGATTTCTCAAAAGAAACTTTGCAGGCAAGAAGGGGCTGGAAAGAAGTATTCGAGGTCAAGGACTTCTGTCCAATATGGAGGCGTAGGTAGACACACTGTGCCTCCTCGCACAACCAAAAAAAGTCAGCAACAATTTAGAAACAAGATAACAACCAGATCTGACAGAAAACTGAACTGTATGGAAGTCGGACAACCAAGGAGTTAAAATATACACATTCATCCAGACCAGTAGGAAGGGCGGAGTTGGGCAGCCTGGCAGAGAGGGGTTGCAGCACCAAGAGCAGTGGTACCAGGCACATAAAGCATCCTGGGTGCAAGACTGCAGCAGGCGGACTCTGGGCACACAGGCGGCTGGCAGACCCAGAGAGGTGGCAACTGTGAAGCAAGGCATTGTGCGCCAGGCACCTGGCTGTCCAGGCAATTCCACATTCACACACAGATAAACCAGACAAACTTGGGTAGTGAGACAGACCGCACAACCCAGGGTCACAGTGCCAGGAAATAGAGCCTTGGGACACTGATTGAAAATACCTGTGGGGATTAAGGCACAGGGAAAAACTCCCAGCCTCACAGGAGAGTGCGTTGGAAAGACCCACGGGGTCCTAGAATGTGTACAGGCCCATGCACATGGGAATCAGCACCAGAAAGGCCCGGTTTGCTTGGGGGAAGCGCCGGAAGGGACTGAAATTGACGGAGAAAGGAGCAAGCACCTTTGTTCCCTCTCAGACCCCGCCCCCATATACAATGTCACACCCAGTGACTGGGCTGCCCCACCCTGGTAAATACCTAAGGCTCTGCCCCTCATACATAACAGGCATGACCAGACCACCCCTCCCCTCAAAAAATGGCCTGAACAGAAGATCAGATCAAAGCTCCACAGCAAATACAACTAAGCGACCAAGAGATAGCCAACCTATCAGGTGCACAGTTCAAAGCACTAGTAATCAGGATGCTCACAGAATTGGTTGAATTTGGTTGCAAATTAAATGAAAAAATGAAGGCTATGATAAGTGAAATTAAGGAAAATGCACAGGGAACCAATAGTGATGGGAAGGAAACTGGGACTCAAACCAATGGTGTGGACCAGAAGGAAGAAAGAAACAACCAAACAGAAAAGAATGGAGAAATAAGAATCAAAAAAAAAAATGAGGAGAGGCTTAGGAACCTCCAGGACATCTTTAAACATTCCAACGTCCAAATTATAGGGGTACCAGAAGGGGAAGAGGAAGAGCAACAAGGGAAAAAGTTATTTGAACAAATAATAGAGGAGAACTTCCCCAATCTGGCAAAGGAAATAGACTTCCAGGAAGTCCAGAAAGCTCAGAGAGTCCCAAAGAAGTTGGACCCAAGGAGGAACATGCCAAGGCACATCATAATTACATTAGTCAAGGTAAAAATGAAGGAGAGAATCCTATAAGCAGCAAGAGATAAGGGGACAGTTACCTACAAAGGAGTTCCCATCAGACTGTCAGCTGATTTCTCAAAGAAGACCTTGCAGGCAAGAAGAGACTGGAAAGAAGTATTCCAAGTCATGAAAGGCAAGGACCTACATCCCAGATTGCTCTATCCAGCACAGCTATCATTTAGAATGCAATGGCAGATAAAGTGCTCCCTAGACAAGGTAAAGGAGTTCATCATCACGTTGCCCTTATTATATGAAATGTTAAAGGGACTTATCTAAGGGAAAGAAGATCAAAACTATGAACATTAAAAAGGTAACAAGTTCACAACCACAAACAACTGAATCTAAAAATAAACTAAGCAAACAACTAGAACGGGAACAGAATCACAGAAATGGAGATCACATGGACAGTTATCTGTGGGTAGGGGGAGTGGGGACGATGGTAGAAAAGGTGCAGGGAATAAGAAGCATAAATGGCAGGTACAAAATAGACAGGGAGAGGTTAAAAATAGTATGGGAAATGGAGAAGCCAAAGAACTTACATGTATGACTCATGTACCTGAACTAAGGTGGGGGAATAATGGTGGCGGGAGGTGCAGGTTGAAGGGGGGATAAAGGGGAGAAGAAAATGGGACAACTGTAATGGCATAATCAACCAAATATATTTAAAAAAAGAAAATAAAAATACAATATACCAATAATTATGGGATGCCACAAAGATAGCAAAAGAAGGAAATTCATACTATAAGTGCCTACCTAAAAATCCCAAATAACCTTACTTTGCATCTCAATTGTCTGCAAAAAGAAAGACAAACTAAGCCCAAAGTTATCAGAAAGAATGAAATAAAGATTAGAGCTAAATAAAATAGGAAGAGAAAAAATAATAAAATTTAAGACTGTTTTTTAAAAGATTTACAATATTGATAAAAATCTTAGTTATCTAAGAAAAAAAAGACAGACTATTTAAATAACACCAGAAATAAACTAAGAGACATTACATCTGGTGCCACAAAAATACAAAGGATCGTGAGACCACTGTGAACAATTATACAGCAACAAACTGAATAATTTAGGAGAATCAACAAATTCACAGAAACCTACAACCTGTCTAGAGTGAATCATGAAGAAATAGAAAGTTTGAACAGACTTGTAACTAGCATGGATTTTCAGTAATCAAAAACCTCTCAGTGAAGAAAAGCCAAGGACCATATTGCTTTATTTTACTAATACATTAACACCGACCCTTCTCAAACTCTTCCAAAAAATAGAAGGGAAGGGAACATATTCAAACTCATTTTATGACTCCAGCATTACCCTTATACCAATGTAAGGCAAAGACATTACCCACATACACAGACAGGTGAATATCTCTGATGAGTATATATGAAAACATCCTTAACATAGGCAAATTAATTAATGTGAAATGCCACATTAACGGAATAAAGGATAAAAATCACATGATTCTCTTCATAGTTGTAGGAGAAGAATTTGACAAAATTTAACACCTTTTCGTGAAAAAATTTTCAACACACTAAAAATGGAAAGTACCTCAGCATAATAAAGGCCATATGTGAAAAGCTCATAGCACACATTATGCACACTGGTAAAAAACTAAAATTTTTCCTTCAAAGATCAGGCACAAGGCAAAGATATCCAAAATAATGGAAAGCACTACTATGCACAAAGACTAGAAAAATTAATGTTGTTAAAATATCCATACTACCCAAAGGAATTTACAGATTCAATGCATTCCATATCAAAATCCCAATGGCATATTTTGTAGAAGTGGAAAAAATAATTCTACAATGATATGAAATTACAAATAGTTCAATAAATCCTGAGAAAGAGAAACAAAGCCAGAGGTATCACACTTCCTGATTTCAAATTATACAACATAGCTACAGTAATTAAAAGAGTATGGTACTGTCATAAAAATACTTATACACCAATAGAACAAAATAGAGAGCCCAGAAATAAACACACATATATTTTGTCAATTGATTTTTCACATGGGTACCATCAATACACAATGTGGAAAGCATAGTCTGTACCAGAAATAGTGTTCTTAAAAACTAGATGTGTGCATGCAAAAAATAAAGTTTGACCCCTAACTGACACATACATAAAATGATTTAAAGACTTAAACATAAGACTCAAAACTATAAAACTCCTAGTTAAAACATTGGGGTAAAACTTCTTGACATTGCTCTTGGCCATGAGTTCTTGCATATGATAGCAAGAGCACATGCAACAACAACGACAAAAACAAGTGGAATTGCATCAAACTAAAATGCTTCTGCACAGCAAAAGAAACATTTTTTATTGTTGTGTAATAACAGTTGTCCCTTTTTTCATCCCCCATTACTCTCCCCCACCCTACCCACCTCTACCTCCGACATTCAATCCTCCCCACCCCCGTTGTCCTTGTCCATGGTTCCTTTATACATGTTCCTTGATGTCTCTTCCCTTTCTTTGCCCTGTTATCCCCCTCCCCCTCCCTTCTGGTCACTGTCAGTTTGTTCTTTATTTCCATGTCTCTGGTTCTATTTTGCTCACTTGTTTGTTCTGTTGATTAGGTCCCACTTGTAGGTGACATCATATGGCATTTTACTTTCAGAACCCAAAACAAACAATTAACAGAGGAAGAGAAATCTAGAGAATGGGAGAAAATATTTGCAAACCATATATCTCATAAGGGCTTAATATCCAAAAAATATGAGGAATTCTTATAATTCAATAGCAAAAGAAATCTAGTAATGTGATTAAAAAATGGGCCCTTAAAGACTTGAATAGAGCCCTGGCTGGTGTGGCTCAGAGGACTGAGTGCTGGTCAGTGAATCAAATGATCACTGGTTTAATTTCCGGTCAGGGCACATGCTTGGGTTGTGGGCCAGGTCTCCAGTAGGTGACACTTGAGAAGCAACCACACATTGATGTTTCTCTCCCTCCCTTTCTCCCTCCCTTCCTCTTTCTCTAAAAATAAATATATAAAATATTTTTTAAAAAGACTTGAATAGACATTTCTCCAAGGAAGACATACAAATGACCAACAGATAGATGAAATGCTACTCAACATAACTAATCATCAGGGAAACATAAAACCACAATGAGAGGTTATCTCACACCTGTCAGGATGGTTATTGAAGGAAATTCTGTAATATGTGACAACATGAATGAAGCTGAAGGACATCAAGCTGCTGAAAGACAGATACTGCACAATTCCATTTACATGAGATATATAAAATAGTCAAATTCATAGAATCAAAAAGTGTAGTCCTGGCTAGTGTGGCTCAGTTGGTTGTAGTGTTGCCCCATACACCAAAAGGTTGGGGGTATGATTCCCAATTAGGGCATATATCTAGGTTGTAGGTTTGACCCCTGTTTGGGGTATATAAGGGAAGCAACCAATCAATGTTTCTCTCACATTGATGTTTCTAGCTTTCTCTGCATTCTTCTCTCTCTAAAATCAATAATCTATTTTTTAAAAGTATAATGGTAGCTGCCACAGGCTGGGATGACACAAAAATGAGGAGTTTCTAATCGATGGGCATAAAATTCCAGTTAAGCAAGATGAATAAACTGTAGGGAGCTGCTTTACAACATCGTATGTATAGTGAACAATAATGTAGTTTACACAATTACCCCCTTATTTACCAGGGACACACTCTCTGAAACTACAGAGTACCAAACCATACGTATACTGTTTTTTTTCTACACGTACATAAATTTTCACTTAATGGATTTTCTTTGGCATGTCAAAATTGCCAGCTACACTACTCTTGTGTTTGGGGGCAATAATTAGTAAAGTATGGGTTACTTGAGCATAAGAACTGCAATATTGTGACAGTCAATTTGATAACTGAAACAGCTACTAAGTGATTAGTGAGTGGTTAGTATACATGGCATGAATTTTTTGGACAGAGTGATGATTTACACCCCACTTAGAATGGATTGGGACAGTATGAGATTCATTACATTACTCAAAATGGCACACAATTTTAAACTTATAAGTGTTTAATTCTGGAATTCTCTAGTTAATATTTTTGAACTGTAGTTGACTGTAGATAACTGAAACTGCAGAAAGCAAATCCATGGATAATGAGGGACTATGGTACACTTAATTTATTGAGAGAATATCTTGTGTTATATGTTGTTACCACTTAAAATAAAATTAAAAATACAAGATTCTTGCCCTGGCTGGTGTGGCTCAGTGGATTGAGTGCTGGCCTGTGAACCAAAGGGTCTCCAGTTTGATTCCCAGTTGGGGCACATGCCTGGGTTGCAGGCTGTGTTCCCAGTGGGGGGAGTGCACAAGAGGCAAGAGGAAACATTGATGTTTCTCTCCCTTTATTTCTCCCTCCCTTAACCTTTCTCTAAAAATAAATAAATAAAATCTTAAAAAAAAAGATTTTTTCCAAAAAATACCCAACATATATATTCCAAAATGGGGGGGAATCAAAACATATGAGTGAACTAAATGTTTAAGTTCCTCCAAGATTCATATGTTGAAAACCCAACCCTAAATGTGAGACTAGGAGGCATAGACTTTGATAGGTGATTAATTCATGTGGGTGAAGCTCTTATGAATTGGATTAATGCCCTTATAAAAGAGACCCCAAAGAAATCCCTGACTCCTTTTCCATGTCATGTTTCAGCACAAAGATGGCTGTCAAAAAGAAAGTAGACCCTTACTAAGCCTGCCAGCACCATGATCTTGGACTTTCCAGCTGCAGAACTGTGAGGAATAAATTTCTGTTGTTTCAGAAAATGAAAGACAATAATGGAGAAATTATGGAACATGAGATATGACATATAGAAAACAAATAGTGAAATGGCTTAAGTCTTTCCTTATGAGTAATTAAGTGTAAATGAATTAAACTCTGCAGTCAATAGGCAGAGATTGTCAGAACAGAATTTTTTAAAACCATTTGTATGCGGATTGAAAGACACTCACTTTAGATACAAAGACACATTTTTTTTAATACCACATTTTGGATGCTTTATTTTCTTATTTTAGAATTTTTGAAAATCCAGAAAATGTGTACTTTTTTCTTTGTCTTTAATTTAATCTTTATTGTATTTTTCTATTACCATTTAGTCCCCTTATACCTTATATCACCCTCCCCTTCCAGCAATCACCACACTGTTGTCCATGTCCATGAGTCCTTTTTCCTCTTGGCTCAATCCCTCCACCCCCTAACCCTCCCACTAGCTGACATCTGGTCCTCATCTGTGAGGATACAATGACACAAATTCATTGAAAATCAAAAGATGGAAACAGGTACTCTGTGCAAATAGTAACCAAAAAAATCTGGTGGCTACACTAATGTCAAACAAAATTGACTTTGACTCAAAAACTATAACAAGACAAAGAAGGACATCGGTAAGAAGAAAACCCCATCAAGAAAGTATAAACATTATGCACATATATGGACCTAATAACAGAGTCCCTATATATGATATAAATATTGACAGAAATGTAAAAAAAAATAGTTCTGCAATAATAGTTGGAGCCTTGAATATTCTACTTTCAACAGTAGATAAAACAAAATTAAGGAGGGAAAACGAGTCTAATCAACTAAACAAAACAGATATATGCAGAAAATTATACCCATAAACGAAAGATTACACATTCTTCCCTGGCTGGTGTGGTTCAGTGGATTGAGCACTGGCCTGAGAACCAAAGTGTCACCGGTTGGATTCCCAGTCAAGGCACATGCCTGGGTTGTGGGCCAGGTCTCCAGTAGGGGGCACTCAAGAGGCAATCATACATTGATGTTTCTCTCCCTCTCTTTCTCCCTCCCTTCCTCTCTCTAAAAATAAATAAATAAAATATTTTTAAAATATTACACCTTCTTCTCAAGTATGCATGAAACCTTCTCCAGAATAAATCATATATTAGGTCACAGAAAAATCTCAATAAATTTTAAAAGATTTGAGATAATCCAAAATAACATTTCTCCCCACAGTAAAATGAAACTATAAATCAATAACAGATGGAAAATTAGAAAATTCACAAATATGTAGAAATTAGAAAGCAATTAAACAACTAATGTGCCAATGGATAAATCAAACGGAAAACTGGAAAATAATTTCCGACTAATGAAAACAAAAACACAAACTACCTAAACTTATGAAATGCAGCAAAGTCAGTACTCAAAGGGAAATTTATAGGTATACATGCCTACATTAAATAGAAAGAAATATCTAAAATTAATACTCAAATTTTAAACCTTGAGAAATTTCAAAAATAGCAAATTAAAGAAAAGAGAAAATTTATAAAAACCAAAGTTGGTTCTTTGAGTATATCAACAAAATTGACAAACCTTTAGCTTAGCTGACCAAGAAAAAAGGACTCAATGACTTAAGAAAATCAGAAATGGAATTGAAGATATTACTACCAACCTTACAGAAGTGAACATGTAGACATTAGAGAGCAATTAAAACTAATGTTAAGAAATTTTATATCAATAATTTAGGTAATCTAGATGAAAATGACAAATTTGTAAAACATGTTAATTACTGAAACTGGGTCACAGTGAAAGAGAAAATCAGACAAGCAAAGAAATATAATCTGTAATTTAAAAAAAACTTTCAACAAAGAAAAGTCCATGACCAGATGACTTCATAGTGAATTCCAAGGTCAGAGACAGGGGGCAAGGTAGAGGGGAGAAAAGGGGTGAAATGGTAGGCATCTGTAATCAATAAAAAATAAATTATAATAATGAAAGGAATTAACACCAATTTTATTCAAACTCTTGTCAAAACAGATAAAGGAACACTTTCTAACTCATTTTATGAGGTTATGATTACCTTGATACCAAAGTCAGACAAAGATATTGCAAGA
Organism: Tonatia bakeri; assembly: GCA_004024845.1. NCBI lineage: Eukaryota > Metazoa > Chordata > Mammalia > Chiroptera > Phyllostomidae > Tonatia > Tonatia bakeri. Next base: position 151,426 of record PVIA01002516.1, read on the forward strand.
AAGAAAACTTTTGAACATAGGTGCAAAATGCTAAAGAAAATACTAGCAAATGGAATCTAGTGGCATATTAATATTATACTTTGTGCCCTATTAGGATTTATTCCAGGAATGTAAGGGTGGTGTAACATTTAAAAAAATCAATCAGTATAATATAGCATATTCACAGAAATAATAAAAAACCCACATCATCATTTCAACTGATGTAGGAAAATTACTTCACTAAATTCAACAACCTTTCCTAATTAAAAAAACAAACTATAAGTAGAAAGAAAATTCCTCACATGGTTAAAGTCATATATGAAAAACCACAGCTAATACTATACTTAATGGTGAAGTATTGAAAGCTTTCTAAGATAAAACCAAGAATGGATGTCTGCTTTCCCCACTGCTTGTATTTTACTGGAAGTGGTAGACAAAGTAATTAAGCAAGAAAAATTAATAAAAGGCATCCAAATTAGAAAGAAGTAAAACTATTTCTGTTTGTATATAGAATAATATTATAAATTAAAAATCTAACAGAATCCACAAAATAAATTAGTAGTGCTAATAAAGTCTTCAAGGTTGTTGGATATAAAAACAACATGCAGAAAATCAGTTGTATTTCTATACACTAGACTTAATATTGTTAAAATGGCAATATTCCCCAGAGATTTGTAGACCCATACTTCCATAGTTAATTGATCTTTAAAGTATTTTAATATGATAAAATTGACATGTAACATTATATTAGTTTATGGTGTACAACATCGTGATTCACTACATGTATATATTATGAAATAATTGCTGCAATAAGTCTAGTTAACATCTATGACCACACATTATTTCAATTTTTTTTGTGCTGAGAACTTTTAAGATCTACTACTCTCTTAGCAATTTTAAAATATATAATACAGTACTATCAACTATAGTCACCATGCTGTATATTTTCAGGACTTATTTGTTTTATAACTGGAAGTTTATACCTTTTGACCACCTTCACACATTTTACCAACTTGTTACCACCCACCTCTGGCAACCTCTAATTTATTCTCTATATATGTGAGTTTGATTTTTTAAAAGATCTCCCATATAAGTAAGATTATACAGTATTTGTCTTCTTCTGTATCTCTTATTTCACTTAGCCTGAGGTCCTCAAGTTCCAAATAGCAGGATTTCATTTTTTATGGCAAAGTAAAGTTTATAAATTTTTCCCAGGGTGATAAGACCATTCTATACAGAAAGATTAGTATCTTCAACAAGTGGTATTGGGAAAAATAAATAGCCACACTCACGAGAATAAAGCTGAAGGGATGGCATCAGCAGCATTGCAGCATGAGATGCTCTTTAGGCTACAACAAGTTAAACAGCTATGATTCAACAAAAGATGCCTTGCTCAATATATAAATACATTTGAGACATCACACAATTGAGACATCTGAAGGTGGGTATATCTGAATGAACAATGGAGATGGGACTGAAAGAGGGGAAAACAGAGATAGAAGCCTCACAAAGTCCTGCACAAATTGTGGCCCCAGCAGATGCAATAGCAGTGAATGATTGGAGTGCAATATCCACTTGGCAAACTGGAGGGTTAGGGACAGCAATCACGTCTAGGTGGCACACATTGAGACTGGTCCCACAGTCAGAAGTAAGGAGTAGTGACAAAAAACCACAGAGCTCCACAGCCAGTCAGCACCAGACAAATAATTTTGTAGATGCAGAAACTCGTGTACCCCATCCCACTGTGGCCTGCCTGGCAGTAAAATACTTATTCAGCAGATCACTAAAGGACTGAAAAACACTTCTAGTCTAAGTAGTATGCAGTCATTGTGGCTAAACCCATGAGAAAAGCAGAAGTGTGGGCATGCAAACTCACTTACCCTCACCCACCCCTGCCCACTAATTGTGGTACAGCCTGGTAGAGGCAGCTGGGTCAACTCAGACAGAGTGATTGTGCTAGCAACTTCTGGCTACAGAAAGGTGTCATCAGGAACAAACAGGACACCCAGAACTTGTCACTTTCAATCCACACAAGTGGTGTCCCTAAACCAACTTAACTAAATAATAAAGGTGACACCCACTTCCTTGTTAAATACAGGACATTTTCCACAGCCAAGGCAATATCACCACACAGAGATCCTGGGAGCCCCAGCAGTGCAGGTAAGACACAGTAAAAGCTTGCACTTCAGCACCACCTACTGGAAAAAAAAAAGACCTCTACTTATCCACCTTCTAAACAGTGAAGTGTCAAATATTTTTAAAAAGTAGATTTCATTCTCACAAATGCCCAAGCAGAGAAATAATCCATCAAGCCCAAATGAATAACCAAGGTTATTGATGATGAAACTTAAAACTCTCCAGGAAATAAACTTAATAACATGGAAGAATGTAATTTAAATGATAGAGATTTCAAATTGTAGTTCCCAAAAAAAACCAAACTCAACAAGATATAAGAAAACTTAGAAAAACAATTCAATAAACTCAGAAATAAAACTCAATGAAAAAAGGAGCACTACACTGAAGATATTGAAACTATAAGAAACAAACAGAAATTGAGATGGAGAATGAACTAGAAAGCTTAGGACCTAGAGCAGATCAGATAAAAGACAGAATTAGTGACATAGAAGATAGAAATCTAGAAATGATTCACACAAAAGAAGAGAGAGAGTCAAGAGAAACAATGAAATAACTCTATGAGACCCGACTCTACTAGAAAGAGTAATTTAAAAAAATGGGTATACCAGAAGAAGACTAGGAAAAGGAAACACGGAGCCTATTTAAACCAATAATCAAAAAGAACTTCCCAAACCTATGGGGGGAAAACTGGATTGCCAAAACCAAGGTGCTAAGAAAACACCTAATTATCTCAATCCAAAAAGGCTTTCTTCAAGGCTCATTGTATTAAAACTGTCAAAAATTAACAACAAAGAAAGAATTCTCAAGGCAGTTGGGGGAAAGAAGATGGTAACCTATAAAAGGAACCCCATTAGATTATCATCAGATTTTTCAGGAGAAACTTTGTGAACTAGGAAATATTTAAACCAAATACTCAAATTACTAAAAGAAAGAAATCCCAGCCAAGCAATGTTATCCTTTAGTTATGAGAGAGAAATAAAGGTTTTTCCAAATATACACTAGATAAGGGAACTTACCACCACGAGGCATTATATTAAATACTGAAAGATTCTCTTCTATGTGAAACAGAAACACAAAAGAATACAATACTATGAGCAAGAGACAGACAAAAGAAAAATATTGCAAGTCTCATTCAGAATAGGGTATTAAACACTTATATATAACAAAATGTTTAAAGGAAGTAATAACATTTTCTTTAAAAGAAGAAAATAGGTACTGCAATTTGGAAATGAACTCACAGCATAAAAAGAGATAAATTCTGACAACAAAATATAAAGAGTGGGGAAAAAGGACTACACTTCCACAGGTAAATGGAGATAAATTAGAATGAGAAGAAAAAGGACTACTGTATATATGAAAATTTCTTTTGCATAAACATAATGTAATTACAAAAAAATAGAGAACTAAGACACATAACATAAAAAAGGGGAAATAACCATAGGATACCACCAAACTAAAATAAGAGAAACACATGAAAAAAGAAACAAAAATACAGAGCTACCAAAAAAAAACAGTAGATAAAATGGTTATAGAAAATCCTGATACATCAGATATCACCCTAAATATAAATGGACTGAACTCACCCATTAAAAGACATAGAGTAGCAGGATGGAACAAATAAAAACAAAACCCAACTATATGATACCTTTATGAGCCAAGGACAAACATAGATTCAAAATGAAGACATAAAAAATGGTACTCCAAGCAAATGGCATACAGTGAATAGCAGATACAGATGTTCTCAGGTCTGGCAAAAGAGATTTCAAGATAAAAAAAGGTAACAAGAGATGAAGATGGACATTGTATGATAGGAAGGACAATACATCAAAAAGATAGAACACATATTAATATATATGCACCCAACCCAGGAGCACCAAGATATATAAAGTAACTACTAAAAGTCTAAAGGGACAAACTGACAAAAACATGATTAAGTAAGGGACCTAAATACTTCATTGATAGCAATGGATAAATCATTGAAACAAAAAAAAAACTAATAAGGAAATATTGGCTTTAGATGACATATTAGACCAAATGGACCTAACCGGTATTCAGAGTTTTTTATCCCAGAACACCAAACTACAGATTCTGATATAAAGCACATGGAACATTCTCAAAAATAGACCTTATGTTGGGACACTTAACTAGCCTCAACAAGTTTAAGAAGACTGAAATCATACAAAGCATATTTTCTGACCACATTGCTTTGAAATTAGACATCAACTGCAAAAAAGAAAGTGAAAAAACACAATTATATGGAGATTAAACAACATTCTACTAAACAATTAGGTCAAAGAAGAAATAAAAGGTGAGATCAAAATATACATAGCAACAAATGAAAAGACAATATGACATATTAAAATTTGGGGGATTTCTGGTCAAGATGATAGGTAAGCACTGTGCTCACCACCTCCCATGGCCACATCAAAATTACATCTAAATTATAGAATGATCACCCAGGAGAACAATCTGAAGACTAGCTGAAAGAAACTTTTGTAACAACAGATATAAAGAAGACATGTACAGAATGGTAACAGAGGTAAAAATGGGCTGCTCCCACACCCATCTGTTGCAGTTGAGAATTGAGAGAGATATTTTGGTTGCAGAGGTGTCCCCTGAGGAGCAAGTGGGTTCCATCCCTACACTGTGCTCCCTAGCCAGAAGCTCCAGTGATGGGACAAGGAGTTTCCATAATTTCTGGCTGTGAAATTGGTGGGAATTCTGTCCAGGTGAGATGGAGGGCTTCTGGAAAGCCAGGCATTCTCTTAAAGAGCCCATACACAGACTCACTGGCTCACAAAATATTCACCATAAGATTCAGCAAAAGGACAGTAGTTCAAAAGGTGCCAGGGGCATATGGGGAAAAACTAAATTGTATGGCTTCAGGGCAAGGGCTGAAAAAAAAACAGCCATCATTTTTGTATGGTGAGCCCTCTTTCATACAGCAAGTACAGGTGGGCACCATTGTTTCTGTGTTGAGCCCCCCGCCCACGCCCCCCACACACACAGCCTACAGGTGCAGGCATGTTTTAAATCTGAATCTTCTTTAATCTGGTGAACACAGCTCATAGTATCCTGGCAAATCCCCCTGTAATCATGCCCCACTTAACTAGTGTACTTTCAGTGGCTGTTCTCACAGGCAGCCAGCCTTTGCCTAAACTACAGACTTTCCCAAAAATGTTCAAAAGTTCACAGACACCAGCCAGGAGATGACTGGCCTTGGCATGCCCTATGCCTCTTGCTGAGTGGCCCTAGGTCCCAATACTGGTAGCAGCTGGCCTCATTTCACAGTGTGGCCTCTCCCACATGCATCTGGATCCAGCACAGGCAGTTACCAAGCATGGGCAGCTATAAAGCACCTACCAGATGGTCCCAGGACAGGCACAGGCAGCAGCTAAACTTTCCCTGCACCAGATACCCTCCCAAGAGGCTCCAGAACCAACACACTTTATAGCAAGCTTCAGGCTACAACAGAACACCTGATTAGCTCCAAAAATTACACACCCAAAGAGTGGTCTTGGCAGGTACCACAACCTGGTTGGGGCAAATCCACTCAGTAGGGGTCAACCCACACACAGCAGTTTGTACATTGTGGTCAAGGCCAGTCATCAAAGCCAATCAGCCTGACAGCCTATCCCACCACTAATGTGACAACAGTAATCAAGGTTCAACTACAACAGGAGGGTACACACAAAACACACAAGTGTCACTCCTAGAGCACCTAGCTCAGTTGACCAAGACTACTGCACCACTGGGCCCCACAGGAAACCAACTATATAAGATCATCCTGCCAAGACTGGGGGACATAGCAGATCCAGCTAATAGATAAAAACAAGCAAAGGGAGGCAGCCAAAATGAAGAGAAAAAGAAATATACCCCAAATATAAAGCAGGAGAAAACTTCAGAAAATAAAAAATGGAGGCAAGCAATCTACCAGATGCAGAGTTGAAAACACTGATTATAAGGATGCTCAAGGAACTTACGGGTAGAATACATGAATCTGTGATAATTTCAACAAAGAGATAGTAAACATAAACAGGACATGAAAACCATAAAAAGAATAAATCAGAAATGAAGACTACAACAACTATTCTAAGATGGCTTCAGAGTAGGTGAAAGCTACCATTGCCAAATTAGATTTACAGCTAAATTATAGAGAAATTAACCTGAATAACCAACTAAAGGCTACTTGAATTAAAATATTATAATTTACAGGAAAAAATTGCAGGGAAAGGTAAGAAGGGCAGAGATGCAGAAAGTGCTGGCCCCTGCACCTACATGTGGCAGCTAAGAAGCCAGAGTGATACCTTGGCTGCAAAACTCCTTCCCCTAGGAGCATGGAACCTCAATCCCTTGCAGGGATCCCCAACCCACAGCAACAGAGTTGAGAAGAGGAGCAGGCATAGCATCTGATGGTGAAGGTCAGTGAGGATTCAGTCCATCTGATGAGAAGGGAGTTGGCTAGAGACCCAGACTCCACCTTCCCAGGGACCAGCACTCCAACTGTTACAGCACTAGCCCAGGGAATGCACTGCATCAGTCCCCCAACTACTTGTGATTGCACTCTGCTGTGCTGGAGTTCTGCAGAGGGTTCTGCTGGCTGCATCCAGCAGGGACCTTAAGGGTCCTCTTTTTCTGCAGAAGTTCTTGGTGGACACTCAGACAGTGATTGAACTGTGTAGCTTTGGAAAGGGGATGATATTTCCCCACCTTGAGTGCAAAGCCAGCACCATCACCACCACCATCATCATCCCCACCACCTGGTTGAATCTCTTGGCCTGTCCTACCACTCTGTGGCCACACCCTGCTGAGTTCAGCTGAGCAAGGGCATCAAAGTGCCATTCACACCAAGGACTTTTGTAGTGCTGTGTTCCAGGGATGCTTTTTGCCAAAATCAGACAGGCAGGTCCTGGGTTATATGGCTATATTGCAAGGGGGCCACATGTAGCTTTCTTGCAAGTTCAGCCCTGCTATTCCAGGAAGAAAAAGAAGTTCCCACCCCTCCTTAGGCTTGTCAGCACCAGCCCCAACAGGAGACCATTTTGACCTACCCTACCAAGTCCCAGATTCCCTGCCTCACTGAACTAGGTTCCTCAGGTGGAAGGAAGGACTGCTCAGAGCTGGGACATTCCATGTGTATCTCCATTTGGAGGCTATTGTCTGGACCAAGACAAAGTGCTTTGCACCCTTCTATGGGCTCAGTCAACACCACCCACAAGGGGAGGCTCTATTGCCATCCTCCAAAGCTCTAATGGCTCTGTCTTGCTGAGCTTTCTCCTGCAGAAAATAGCATAGGCTGTATGCTATTACAGCCTGAATCTGCAACACAACCCTCTTGGGGGAACTAGAGTTGAAAACTTTGGCACAGTATAGGTGGTTTGTCTGGAATTAGGGACACTTTCCCCTCATTGAGTGCCTGACCATACTGCTCCCAAGTAGGGGACCCACTACCCATATTGTCCCAACCCCACTTACCTCTCCCTACCAAGCTTGCAATCTGTGGAGGGTCTGTGGGTTGTGGAAAGCCTGAACCCACTCTATAGTCTTTCTTTGGAAGCCTCCAGAGGAAGACCAGGCAACCTAAATAGAAAACACAGTAGTTGACAGGTGGAGGCAGACATCAGGAACCAACAGACATTTTATAGATTTGCCCTCAACTCTAAACTGGAAAAAGCTGACACTTGTGCACAGGTTGGTCCCTCTCACAAAAACCCAGGCCCAGTAGATGTAGCCAAGCACAGTGTATAGCATGATTATCTCCAAACAGGCAGCCCAAGGCTAAACACAATGTCTGATATCAACCTTTACCTGAACCTCATCCAAGCAGACCCAAGACCAACACAACCAATGGTGGGCTTTGCACCACACCAAAGCTCAAACCAACTAAACACACAAGCAGCACAGCCAAAGAAAGATCCCAGCAGGCACCCATGCTGGAAAGAACTCTGCCTTATACACAGGACTTATACACAGTGATCAAGGTTTATCCTTATAGTCAGTGAGCCTGAAGGTTTAACTACACTAACGAAAGGGCCAACAACATTCAAGACTCAACTACAACAGGAGGGTGCACATAACCCACTAAAAAAATTACAGGAGCACCAATTTCAGGTGATCTGGGAGATTTTGCCACTAAGCCAAAAAAGATACCTGCATCATAAAGCCATCATAACAGGTTTGGGAGTCATAGTACATATAACTAATACACAGAGGCAAAATAGGAAGACAAAGAAATATGCCCCAAATGAAATCCCCAGAAAAAGAATTAAATGAAATGGAGGCAACCAAAATATGAGATGAAAAGTTTAAAACAAGGTTTATAAGGATGTCTAAGAAACTTAGGGGAAGAATGAAGGATCTCAGTGAGATCTTGAACAAAGAGATAGTATGCATTGTAAAGGACATAGAAACCATAAAAAAGAACCAGTCAGAAATGAAGAATACCATATCTGAAATGAGGAATATACTGGATGAAATCAACGGCAAGTTAGATGAAGCAGAGGATCAAATCAGTGATTTAGAGGACAAGATAACAGTAAGCACCCAAGTAGAACATATAAAGAAAAAAAGATTTTTTTAAATAGGAAAATTTAAGGGACCTCTGGAACCACATCAAGCATAAGAATATACATATCATAGGGGTACCAGATGGAGAAAAGAGTGAGCAAGGGATAGCCAACCTGTTTCAAAGATTATGTCTGAAAACATCCCTAACCTGGTTAAGGAAAAAGCACACAAGTTCAGGAAACAGGAAGAGTCCTAGTCAAAGTGAACCCAAAGAGGCCCACACCAAGATACATCATAATTAAAGTGGCAATGGGTAGAAACAAAGAGAGACTCTTAGAGGCAGCAAGAGAAAGGTAGTTACCTACAAGGCAGTTCCCATAGGCTGTCAGCTGATTTCTCAACAGAAACACTTCAGGCCAGAAGAGACTGGCATGAAATATTCAAAGTAATGAAAAACAAGGACCTTTAACCAAGACTATTCTACCCAGCAAAGCTATCATTTAAAATTGAAGGCAAAATAAAAAAACTTCCCAGACAAAAAATAAAGTTAAATGAGTTCATTACCACTAAACCAGTATTGAAAAAAATGTTGAAGGGCCTACTTTAAGAAAAAGAGGAAGAAATACCAAGAGAGAGGAACATAGACATAAAGAATAAAATAGCAATAAGTAAATACCTATAAATAATAACCCTAAATGTAAACAGATTAAGTGCTTATTCAAAAGATATAGGGTAGTTGAATAAGTAAGAGAACATCACCCATATATACACTGTCTATAAGACCCACTTCAGAACAAAAGATACAGACTGAAAGTGAAGGGATGGTAAAAAAAAATATTATATGCAAATAAAAACAAAACAAAAAAAGCTGGGGTAGCAATACTTCTAACAGACAAAAATAGACGTAAAAACAAAGGCCATAACAAAGGACAAAAAAGGTCACTACATAATACTAAAGAGTTCAATCCAGCAAGAGGATATAACCATTGTAAACATATATGAAACCAACAGAAAAGCACCTAAATATATAAAGAAAATTTTGATGGATATTAAAGGAGAGATCAATAGTAATACAATCATGGTAGGGGATTTTAACATCCACTGACATCAATGGATAATTCTTCCAGATTAAAAAAAAAAACAACAAGGCAATGGTTACCTCAAATGACACAATGGATCAGATGGATTTAATTGATATTTACAGAACACTTCATCACCCAGCAGAAGACTATATATCTCAAGTGCACATGGAACATTCTCAAAGATAGACCACATGTTAAGACACAAAGTAAGTCTTAATAAATTCAAGAAAATTGAAATCATATAAAGCATCTTCTCTGACCACAATGGTATGAAACTAGAAATCAACCACAAAAAAATACTGAAAAACATTCAAATACATGTAGGCTAAATAAAATTTTATTTAAAAAAGTATTTGCTCTCAATGAGAGAAACCTAAGTGGTCCACCAAAAACTTCTAGAACCAATCAATAAATTCAGTAAAGTAGAAGAATACAAAGTTAATAGTCAGAAATCCAGTACATTATTATACACCAACACCAAACTATCAGAAAGAGAATTTTTTTTAAAAATCCCCTTTAAGTTTGCATCAAAAAGTACCCAGGAATAAATTTAACCAAGGAAGTAAAGGACCTATAGTCAGAAAATTGTAAGACATTAAAGAGTTAAATTGGAGAAGATGTAAATAAATGGAAGCATATACTTTTGGATAGAAAGAATTAAAATCATGAAAATGCTACCCAAACCAGTCTACAGATTCAATAAAATCTCTATTAAAATACCAGCAACATTTTTCACAGAAGTAGAACAAATAATCTTAGAATGTATATGGAAACAAAAAAGACTCTGAATAGCCACAGCAATCTTGAGAAAAAAGACCAAAGTTGCAGGTATCATGCTACCTGATATAAAACTATACTATAGGCTTATAGTTTTCAAAACAATATGGTATGGGAATGAAAACAGACACATAGATCAATGAAACAGAATAGAAACTCCAGAAACAAACCCATTCCTATATGATCAATTAATCTATGATAAAGGAGGCAAGAATATAAAATGAGGTAAAGACCATCTCTTCAATAAATGGTATTGGGAAAACTGGACAGACACATGCAAAAGAATGAAACTGGATCACTTTCTTACACCATATACAAGAACAAACTCAAAATGTATTAAAGACTTAAATGTAAGACCTGGAACCATAAAATTCCTAGAAGAAACATGGGCAGTAAACTCTTGACATAGGTCTTAGTAATATTTCTTTGGATATGTCTCCTTAGGCAAGGGAAACAAAAGGGAAAATAAACAAATGGGATTATGTCAAACTAAAAAGGTTTTGCACATCAGAGGAAACCATCAACAAAATTAAAAGACAACCTATTGAATTGAAGAAGATAATTGCCAATGATAAGGGGTTAATATCCAAAATATATAAGGAACCCATTCAACTTAGCACCAAGAAGACAAACAATCTGATTAAAAGTGGGAATTGACTGTGGGTGTGGGAGATGAGATGGGCAGAGGAAGGAAAAGGGAGGAAAATTGAGAGAATGGTAATTAAAAAACAATAAAAATGATTTTTTTAATTCCAAAAGAAAATTTAAAATAGGCAGAGGACCTGAATATACATTTTTGCAAAGAGGACAAACAGATGACCAATAGCATATGAAAAGATATGCAGCATCACTAATCACTGGGAAATAGAAATTAAAACCACAATGAGATATCACCCCACACCTGTCAGAGTGGCTACCATCAACAAATCAACAGATGGCAAATGGGTAAAAGGGGAAACTCATACGCTGTTGAATGGCAAATTGGTGTAGTCACAGTAGAAAACAGTATGGAGTTTCAACAAAAAATTAAAGATAGAACTATCTTATGACCCAGCAATCCCAATTCTGGGTAATCTTACAAAGAAACCCAAAACACCAATTCAAAAGGACATATGGCACCCCTATTTTCATTGAAGCACTATTTTACAATAGCCTAGATATGGAAGCAAACTAAGTGTCCATCAGCAGATGAATGGATAATCAAGCATATGGTATATTCATATGGTACAATGGAATATTACTCGGCCATAAAAGAAAAATAAATCTTAACATTTGTGACAACATGGATGGACCTAGAGGTTATTATGCTAATTGAAATAAGTCAGATGGAGAAAGACAAATACTATGGAATTTAAAAACAAAATAAATGAACAAATAACAAATGAACAGAAACAAACTCTTAGATACAGAGGTCAAATTGATGTTCACCAGATGGGAGGTGGAATGGGGGAATGGGTGAAAAAGTTGAAAGGGATTAAGAAGTACAAATTGCTAGTTATAAAAATAGTCATGGGGATACAAACCATAGGGAATACAGTCAATAACACTTTCATAACTACGTACAGTGTAGAATGGGTACTAGACTTATTGGGGTGATCTCTTCATGAAGCATATAAATGTCTAATCACCATGTTGTACACCCGAAACTAATACAATATTGTATGTCATCTGTATTTGAAAAATAAATTTTAAAAAGACAGAGAGAAAAAGATCTGGTAAATCTGGACTATAGTGTTGGTCAACTATTGGCACAGATACATACTGTAAAACTCCAAGCAGGCCTTCTAGATCTTGATGTTGATCCAGAAAATACTGTTCCTACCATCAGCCTGGCGTGGCAAGTTGGCATCATATACTGCCAAAGCAGTGGCCTGGGAACTATATTTGGAAGGCCATATGCATTCCTTCTCTGCCCCACCTTTACATGGAGGAAATTCATTTGGCAATTTTTGGGAAAACTCTCTAAGAGGAATGTGAAGTAGGTTTCTAATCTTGCTCTGCTAAGACATAAATTAAGATCTTGTTTGTTCAGAATGACTACTGCCACATTCTGCCAGAAACTCCACTGTGCTCTCTGTGAGTGCAACCTCTATTTATTAGGTTATTTTTTTTGGCCAGGAGCTCACACTGTGCTTTGTTCTCATTGCTCTGCCACTCCCATGGACTGGCTGCCAAGCAAACCAGACAGTGACCCCTGATTCACTCTTCCACCAATTCTATTCATATCTCTTCGTTGTCTTTGGATGGTGTGACCAAGCACCTCAAAGCAGATGCTAAGAGCCTTGTGTACTAATCCAGAATGACAAGCTCCTCTCAGGCCCTGGAGACAGGAAATCCAGCTGCAAGCCTCTCCTCCTGCCCCACCCAGCAATGGCAGTATAGTTGGGGACAAGGAACTCTGTAACACTGGCTCTCCTAGACTGCTTTTAGCATCAGAAGCTGGCCCTATTTTGAGTCAGAGAAGAAAATTGACTACAAGGGATTTTGAGGGGAACCAAAAGTTCTCTCAATTCCAAAACATCTCCATTCACCCACCTACACTCCATTATGCTTGGAGCCACTCCTTTTGGTTAAGCAGCTATGCTGCCAAAAGTGCCCCAGAGGCAAACTGATATAGGGAAGGGTTTCCCAACTCTAGCCCTATTTCTGCTATATGATCTTGGACACATCCTGTCTCTTTTCTGGTGCTCAGTTTCCTCAATACACTACATAAGGACAGGAGGGAATTAGATGAAGTCATTTTTAGGCCCCTTCTGACCATAACATTCTATATTAGGTTGACCCAAGTTTAAGCTCAAATGTCACTTTGCCCAGGCTACTATTTAATTTGATAGTATTTATTGATCTATTTGTTTGAATTGACTAAATATGTCGCTAGAAAAAGAAAGAGCTAGTGACATGGATAGGTCTCATAGATGTCTAAAAGACACAGAAACTCTTCATGAACACAAATCCTGGTTGGACAACCAGAGATTAAAGAGGTCTCATCCTCCTTTCTTCTCTAGTTGCCTCATCCCCACCTCATCCCCTTCTACTCCACACCACTGACTACTTGGCTGAAAGAAGGTAACATCCAGGAAGAAGGTAAAAAAAAACACACTTGGGAATATGGTCAGGGCCTTCCAGGTTGAGGAAATAACACAAAATCCTAGATTGTTTTCTAAGAACTCCAGGTTCAGGACCCACATATAGCAGTCCCAGGGTGCTACAGATTGGAGGAACAGAAAGTGGTCTTCCCCAAAGGGAGGTAAGGTATGTTTCCAGAGGCCTACAAAAGCAACCACTATGGGGTCTCTTTTCTCAGATAGGAGGGTAAGGTGAGAGCCTGGAGTCCCAGATACACTACACTGGTTTCCTAGGTTTCCTAGGATACCCTAGAGAGGGGTTTTATAATGATAATGGTAGCTAACATGTATTAGCATTTACTATGTGCAAGGTAATACTCAAAGTGCTTCATATAAATTGAAACATAATTAAACCTTACAACAATTCTGTAAGGCATGCACTATTGTTATCTCCATTTTCTAGATGAGGATACTGAAAGACAGGGAGATTAAATAATTTCCTTAAGGTCACACAGCCAGGAAAGTGTAGGTCCAGGATCAAACCCAGGGAGTCTGGCTCCATACCTTATGCCCAACTATAGGAAGCTGAGTATCTTCTCCAATGTCACAAATCAGAACTGGAAAAATCCTTAGGGCTATTAAAGGCCATATTTTTATTTGATACATGAGGGAGTGTGACTCTGAGAGAGAAACTTGTTGAGTGTCACACGAGTAAGTAAGGGACAGTATAGCAGAGTTAGCACAAGAGCCTTCATCTGCTGACTCAGAACCAGTGTTCTTCCTGCTACTGCTTCTGATCATTTGGTGGGTCTCTTACTTGAATTGCCTCCCTCTTTATGTACATTCCTGACTTGGTCAACCACTCACTCTGCCCAACAAGAGTGGAGGGGCAGCCATTTCCATAGTACAATTCATTATCTTCTCTTCACAACATATAAATGAGACTAGAGCTGGCTGCAGTCAAGCATTTTCTAAATGATCAGATCCCTAAATCCCGATATCACCTCTGTGAGAGTTTCTGATAGAATGCAAAACCAACATTTTCCATCGATAAGAACATAAACACCCAACCATGCCAAGGCCTCGACCTTCTGAGGAGATGAGTGTTCAATGATGTATGAGACCAGCCTCATGCTCAGACAAATTTGTGGATTCAAATTTGAACTTTTTAAGGGTCATTTGGGGAAACCAATACCAAGCCCAGCTGGAAAAATTCTACCTGATTCATTAAGAAGTGATGAGTAGAGCTTGTGAAAGTGGAAAATGGGATTGGGCAGTGGGCTCTGGAGGGAGTGGGGCTAGCCTGGTTTATAATGCCACCAATGTGTGCTGGCCAGTGGCAAGGAGATGGACAGCCCAAGTTGTCCAAAGACCCAGGTTACTCTTCTTTCTGTTGGTATGGAGTTGTTCATGGCTCACTGCCTTGAGATGTCAGATTTCACAAAGCCATCCTCCCCACTCCACCCTTACAATGGGTGTGGGAAACAAAAAACTCCAGTATAGATGGGAAGTTTTAAAGGACTCTTGGGGGGCTGAACCTTTGACCCATATTAGGCAGTCTGTCCATTACCCAATTCCTTTATGGGCCTCTGAGTTGGGCACACAACACTGAGCCTAGTGAGGCAGGGCAGACCTATCTCCCACTGAGGGTGTGCGATAGGAGTCCAAGAGCTTTAGAAAGGCAGAAGGGTGGAGAAGGCAGGAAACCTTTTCCAGAAAGGAGAGGAGAGTGATCCCAAAAGACTGGTTGAAGTCCCAGGATAGTATTAATGCCACCTTCTATCACATTCAGACTTTCCACTACATAGGTTTGGTACAAACACCTCCCCACACTAAAAATGGATAAAATGATTGATTCTGAAACAGTTGTAAGGTGAAATATAAATAATTTCCATTGCATTCATTCACTTATTCATTCATTCATATATTCAGACAGCAATATTTATGTACCTACTATGTGCAAAGCATCATGGAGAATAGAAATATATAAGCTCATTCTCCAAAATCTTATACTCACAAGAACACATTCCCAAACACTACCCAGTTGTACATGTAAAAGACTTTTAAATATAGGTGAAAGAAGCTGTCTCTTGATTTGAAGGACTTTTAGAAAGGACCATCTAGTCACATTTCCTCATTGTCCAAGTGAAGACAGAAACCCAAAGAGGAAAAGAGTATTCTGAGGGTTACATAACCAGGTAACAATTTGTTTGTTTATGTTGTTCTAAGTAAGTAAAGAATAATTAAAATTTTTAATTATTAGCATAAATCTTACCTTTAATCTTTATATTATGTAATATCAGTTTTAAATGCAAATATAAGAGCATTTAACTAGTAGGCAGAATCACTGAAATTACCCAGTTCATATTTCAAACCATACCCAGGCCTATGTATTTCATTCTTACCAGAACAGTGGAAATGTTGCACAAATCCAGTTCAATTGGTTTTTATTTCGCTTTTTTACATTCACACATTCTACCAACATTCTCTACCTTTGATTTACTAGTGAGCAAGGACTGGGTGAAATGAAAAGGAATTATGAGTTGCCCTATCTTTCTCTTTACTTCTATATATTATCATACTTAGCACTAGTGATTGGCTAATATAGGGAAGTAACATGAATAAGAAAAAATATGATGGGGTTCCTTGTTCATTCACATTTATTAATGCTATTACCTTTTTTTTTACATTCAAAACAAGCTGTGGTTTAAATGGAAGGCATAGACGAGGTTGTCAGTGCCCTCACTTACTCAGTCATACATGTAATTTGTTTACCTTATACTTCATTTGAGTCTTGATGAACTCCCACACATTGTAAGCCCACTGGAATTCTGTGCTCATGGAGTATTACAGATACTATATGCAAATGAGGTACAAGGAGCAGTAAACACACATATATGTATCAACTTGGCTCATGTGCATGCTCCATTGTCCCATTGGACTTCACTTAAAAGGCAATTTCAAAGGTAAATTTTTTAAGAACTTCAAAAGAATGACAGTAGAACATTAAAGCTAGTATAGGACCCTTGTGAACATGGGGCCCTGTGTGACTACACAGGTCATATACTCATGAAATTGACCCCACATATAGCAAAATAAAAAGAATTTTAAAGTGAACATCAATAAACCCACCATCTAGATTCTGCCATTTATATTTTATTTAACTTGCTTTATTATGTATCTCTCCATCTGTCCATCCTACAATTCTTACCTAAGCTATCAATATTTGTTGCATTTCAAAGTAAGTAGCAGACATCAGTAAAACTTACTACTAAACACTTCAGCATGCCTGTCATTAACTAATGTTTAATAAACATTTACAGTTATTCTCAGATAAACTATACATACATTTTAAAACAAATATTAAGGAAACATTTGCTGAGTTTTGACAAATACATACACGTGAACTCCAATCTCCATATCAAAATATGGAACCTTACCATCAGTCCAGAAATCCCTTTCCAGTCAGTCTTGATTGCCATATCACCCTCAGAGGAAACTACAAAAACAAGTAGCAATTTGATATATGAAGACTGAAACAATCAAAGGTAAAGAAGAAAATGGGGATATGAGGTTAGTGGATGGAAAGGTTTTCTAAAATAAACGTTTTGTGTAATAATGCTAAGAGCTGGCTATCATTTGTTGAGCACTATTTGCCAGGCACTGTTATTTACGTAAGTTAATTTTTATCATTACAACAACCCTATAAAGTAGGTACTGTTTGTTACCCATTTTACAAGTGAGAATACTGAGTCATACATAACAGCCAATAAATGAGCCCCAGGGTTTTAATGCAAGTGGTCTGGCTCTAGAACCCAAGCTTATAGGCAACATGCCATGGTAGGAAATCAAAGGAGAAAAGACGGGATGTCAAGGTGAACCCCAACCACAGAAGACCTTGAATTCCAATGTGAAGAACTAAGACTATCCTTAAAGTCATGGAAAATATTCAGAGATTTTTAAGTACAGGTTGAACCTCAATGTAAATTTAACAACCTATGCAAAAACCAACTCAAAATGAATTGCAGATTTAGATTAAAAATGTGAAACTATGCCCTGGCTGGTGTAGCTCAGTGGATTGAGCGCGGGCTGCGAACCAGGCATCGCAGGTTCGATTCCCAGTCAGGGCACATGCCTGGGTTGCAGGCCATGTCCCCCAGCAACCGCACATTGATGTCTCTCTCTCTCTCTCTCTCTCTCTCTCTCTCTCTCTCTCTCTCTCTCTCTCTCCCTCTCCCTCTCCCTCTCCCTCTCCCTCTCTCTCTCCCTTCCCTCTCTAAAAATAAATAAATAAAATCTTTAAAAAATGTGAAACTATAAAACTTTAAAAAGATAACATAAGACAAAATATTCTGGACCTAGAGTTTGGTGAAAGATTCTTAAATATGACAGCAAAGCACGATCCATAAAACTTTGATGAAGTCTGCTTCATCAAAAAAAGGCACTTTTGCTTTGTAAAGTATCTTAAGGAAATGAAAAAGCAAGCTACATACTAAAGACAACATTTGCAAACCACATATCTGACAAAGGACTTGTATCTAAAATATAAAGTACTCTCAAAGTCAACAGTAAAAACATATACACATACAAACTCAATTACAAAATGGATAAAGAAACAAGTGTTGGTGATGATGTGGAGAAAAGGGAACTGTCATACACTGTTGGTGGGATTGTAAATTTTTGCAGCCACTCTGTAAAACACTATGGAGTTTCCTCAAAAAAATTAAAATAAACTTACCATATGTCCCGGAAACCCCTCTTCTGAATATTTACTCCAAAACTTTGAAAACATTTACCTACTTCTGGGTATTTATTCAAAGAAATTCAAAACACTATTTCAAAAAGATATATGCACCCCTATGTTCAGTGCAGTGTTAATTACAATAGTCAAGATATAGAGGTAGCCTAATTGTCCTTGATAGATGAATAGATAAAGGAGTAGTACATATATACAATGAATATTATTCAGCCATAAGAAAACACTGAAATTTTACCTTTTGCAACAACATGGATGGACCAAGAGAATATTATGCTAAGTAAAATAACTCAGTCAAAGAATGACAAATACCATATGATTTCATTTATAGGTAGAATCTAAAGAACAAAATAAGTGAACAAAACAAACTAACTCATAGATACAGAGAACAAATTGATAGTCGTTAAGTGGGAAGGGAGTTGAGGGGAAATGGGTGAAAAATGTGAAAGGGATTAAGAAGTACAAATTGGCAATTATAAAAACAGCCATGGGGATATAAAGTACAGCATAGGGAATATAGCCAATTATATTGTAATAATTATGTATGATACCTTGTCACTATATTGTACACCTGAAACAAAAATAATATTGCATGTCAATTTCAATTAAAAATAAAATTTAAAAATTGGTAAAGAACAAGAAGAGATACTTGGTCAACATCATTGCCCATTAAGGAAATGCAAATTAAAATCACAATGAGATAACACTTCATACCTATCAAAGTGGCTCTAATTTAAAAAAAAATAGTGACAACACAAAATGTTGTTAAAAATGTGGAGAAACTGGATTTCCCATACATCACTGTAGATGTGTAAAATGGTAGAGCCATTCTGGAAAATAGTTTGGTAGCTTCTTAAAATACTAAACATGCAACTACCATATGACAGCAATTGCACTCTGGATATTTATTCTGGAGATAAGTAAACTTATGTTTACACAAAAACCTATACACAAATATTCATAGAAGCTTTATTTGTAATAGTCAAACAATGGAATGAACTCAAATATCTTTCAGTAAGCGAATGGATAAACAAACAATGGTATACCTGTATCATGAAATACTATGTAGCAGTAAAAGGGGAAAACTATTAACACATGCAGTAACTTGGATGGATCTCAAGGGAACTGTGCTGAGTGAAAAAAAAAAGTCACCCTCAAAAGGTTACATACTGTATTACTGCATTTGCATAACATTGTTAAAATGACAAATTATAGTGATGGAGAAGAGATCAGTAATACCAGGTATTAGGGATGGGGGAGAGGGTAACTATAAAGTGGTGGCACTAGAAAATTTGTCCTGGTAAAATAATTCTTTATACTAATTTTTGTGGTTGTTAACAAATCTGTGCATATAAAATGTCACAACACTAGCTATGGGCTAAATTGCTACCCCTTAAATCTCATATATTGGATCTTTAGCCCCCAGCACCTCTAAATGTGACTGTATTCGAAGATAGGGCCTTTAGAGAGGGGATTATGTTAAAATGAGGCTACTAGGGCACACCCCAATGTAATCTTGTATTTTTATAAGAACAGTAGGCTAGGATACACTGAGAGACACAAGCAGTATATGTACACAGAAGGATGACCATGTAAAGGGCGAGCAAGAGGTTATTTGTCTGCAAACCAAAAAGAGAGGCCTCAAAATTAATTCAAACCTTCCAGCACCTTGCTTTTGTACTAGCCTCCAGAGCCATAAGAAAATACATGCAGCATTATTTACAGTCACCAAGATATGGAAGCAGCCCAAGTGTCCATCAGTCGGTGAGTGGATAAAACAACTATGGGACATTTATACAATAGAATACAGCTCAGTCCAAAAAAAGAAAAAGAAAATTTTACCCTTTGTGACCGTATAGTTGGATCCGGAGAACATTATGTTAAGTGAAGTAAGCCAGTCATAGAAAGATAAATACCATATGATTTCACTCATATGTGGACTCTAATTAAACAAACTGAACTAATAAGGAAAGAGCAGGATGAGAACTAGTGGGGGGAATTTAGGGGATGGAAGAATTGAGCAGAAAAGAAAAAGAACTCATAGACATGGACAACAGTGTGGTGATCGCTGGGGGGAGAGGTGTAAGGGGACTAAAGGGTAATGGGAAGATACAATAAAGATTAAATGAAAAAAATTAAATTAAATTAAATTAAAAGAAAATACATTTTTCTGTTGTTTAAGTCACCCAGTCTGTGGTATTTTGTTATGGCAGCTCTAGCAGACTAATACAGCACTATACACCAAAAATGAAATTAGTGCATATTAAGAAATGGTAGAATAGAACAAGATTATTTAGTCTGCTTGAGCTGCCATAACAAGATATCACAGATTTGTGAAGTTTAAATAACATAAATTTATTTTCTTACAGTTCTGGAGGTTAATGCAAAATCAAGGTGCCACAGTTGGTTTCATCTGAAACCTCTCCTCCTAACTTGTATACAGCCATGTTCTCTGTGTGTCCTCACATGGCCTTTCCTCTGTGTGTACATGGAGAGAAAGAGAAATAGAGATAGATGGTTCTTCCTCTTCTTACAAGGACACCAGCTCTGTCACATTAGTGTCTTACTCTTATGATGTCTTTTAACCTAATTACCCTCTCCAAAAGTCCTATCTCCAAATACAGTCACATTGTGGGTTAGGGTTTTGACATATAGAATGAGCAGGAGACACAAATCAGTTTATAACAAAGTTACATAGTTTAACTCATGGTATTGTACCAATGTCAAATTTGTTGGTTTTGAAAGGGTACCATGGTGATATAAGCTAATGTTATCACTGGGGGAAGCTGGGTGAAGGGTACACAGGAACTCTGTACTATTTTTGTAACTTCCTATGATTCTAAAATTATTTGACAATAAAAAGTTTAAAATAACAACAGAATAAAAGAGAACAGTATTCTAAGAAGGCCTGCAGTGTACAAGAGTTCTTGTCTTGATTCTTTGCATACCATAAATGAACCAAGACGGGTTGGATTCTGACTTCACAACCTACTGGCTCTGCAATCTACGCCAATTCCCTAAGTTGGAGCCTCCATGTCTATGTCCTTTAAAAGCATGAATTGCAGGGCAGAGCACTGTCCTGGGCATTAAGAGCCCTGGATCTTTGCTAATATTTTTCCCATTAACTTTTGGATAGTTTTTGAAACATTTTTCTCACATTTTAGTAAAATTGGGATGATCCCTAATTTGTCCTCTCTTACAAAGCAGTGTTAGGGATCTAGGGTGGCAATATCAGGTTTCTTCCCCATTGATATCCTCATTTTGCTTTTAGCATTTTCTTCCCCAAATAGCAAAAATAGAAGACAGGAGGGGGGCAGTAGGTGGGAAATTAGGCAACATGTAGAAAGGAAGAGGGAAAAAAAGCTGCACACCAGATGTTTTTTGAGAAATGAAGAAAGTGTGAGGTGAAGTAAGCGTTTGACAAGAATGTTTAGAAAGAAGATTAATCACCATTTCAGTGTTCCATGTCCAAAGCGATTGTGTCTTTGCTTGTTTGGCTGGGTCTGATTTCAGAATTAGAGAAACCAGCTTTCTCATTAAGGCAAGATGGGGCAGAGGGGTGGGTGGAGGGACAGACCAGGGCTCCCCTATGGTTGGCCACTAATAGAGGACAGATGGAAATGACTGGAATGCCCTTAAATAAGGCAGAAAGCAACTGAGAGAAAAACTGTTAAAATAAAGTACATAAACAGTTTGACCACAAACTACCAGGTTCTGACTTGCTGATAGGAGTGTAAAACTAACTTGTCAGTTTGGTTTTAAGTGCCAAACACTGAGTGCTGAAGTGGCAAGGAAGGCCAGTCAACAGGCACAGTCACTCCCACTGTTCAAAATCTTTCTATGGCTTCACACAAGCTACCAGGAAAGGTCCAAACTCCTTTATGTTGAATGTGAGGCTCTCATAAGCTGGTCCAAACCTGCCTTCCAACCTTCTCCTTGATTGTGTCTGAGATCCATGAAATGAGATAAATCTATTGATGGCCCTTTCAAAACCAGCATTAGATTCACTCACAGTCATGATACCTAGGTTCAAGAGATCACATTCCTATTAACTGGCTATGTAACCTTGAAAAGAAACTCACCTAACCTCTCCAAGCCTTAGTTTCTTATTCTGTCAAATGAGGATAATAATCCCCACCACAGGGATCACTTCATAGATTTCATAAATATCTAACCACTATGATATACACCTGAAACCAATATAAAATAATATTGAATGTCAACTGTAACTGACAAATAAAAAAATAATCCCCACCACAATGACATAGTGGGATTTTGGGAACAGTGCAACAGATATAAAAGCACCTAGAGATCCCAACAGGTTTCAAGCACCAGGTCCCTGTCAACCCTGGCTGCAGTATTTTAATCCTTCAGGGGGATTAGTCTCAAATCACTCCTACTTCAGAAAGAATCCATCTGGAACCAATCACTTTATTATTTGAGCCCTTATAAATCTTTGCTAAACATGTTCTATTAGAACCCTTGTACACTGTTGATATGAATGTAAATTGGTGCAACTACTATGGAAAAAATTATGAAAGTACCTCAAATTTTTTAAGTAGAACTACTATACAATCCAGCAATCTTACTTCTGGGTATATATTCAAGGGAATTAAAATTGATATCTCAAAGAGTTATCTTCACTTCCATATGTATTGCAGCATTAGTTGCAATAGCCAAGACATGGAAGCATCCTAATTGTCCATCAACCAAAAAATAGATAAAGAAAATATAATATTTAAAAAGGGGGATCTAAAAATCCAGAATTTATTTATAAAATATTGTGATTTTTTTTACATGTTTAAACTTCAGTCACCTTCAAAGTACTCTCCATTTGATGCAATACACCTATCGAGGCACTTTTTCCACTGCTCAAAACAGTTTTTGAACTCATCAATTTTGATGCCTTTTAGTGATTCTGCTATTTTTTGTTTCACTTCTTCCATATCAGCAAAATGTTCTCTTTTGAGAACTTTTTTCATCCAGGGGAACAAGAAAAAGTCACTCAGGGTGAGATAGGGTAAATAGGGAGGGTGGGGTATGGAAGTCATACTGTTTTCGGTCAAAAACTACTGAACACACAGTGTGGTGTGGGCAGGTGTGCTCGTAAATCACCCATCATGAAATGGGCAAACAATCTGAAAGAGCCTTCAAAAAAAATTCAATGAAGCCAAAAGCAGCCTCTCTAAAGAACACCACCTGGTACACTGATCCAGATGGATTCCTAGAACATTCACCTAGTGGGGGAAGTCTGTATTACCAGGGGCCCATCCTCCAGAACATAATTCCTTTTTGGGGGGTTCCTCCCTTGTACATACACAAGAATATTATTCAGCCTTAAATAAAGAAGGAAGTTCTGGCATTTGTAACAAAATGGATAAACGTTGAGGACATAATGCTAAGAGGCATAAGCCAGCCAGACACAGAAGGAAAAATACTACGTGATAACACTTATATGAGGAATCTAAAATAGTCAAACTCATAAAAGCAGAGAGCAGAATGGTGGTTGCCAGAGACTGGGGAGAGGGGAAAAGGGGGAGATATTAGTCAAAGGATATGAACTTTCAATTATGCAAATAAATAAGTCCTAGTGATCTACTATGCAGCTTAATGCCTGTAACTAACAATACTATAGTCTATACTTAAAATTTTGCTAATAAAGTAAATCTTATGTTATACATTATTATAAATAATAATAATAAATAAAGAAGGCAGAAGAAAACTTTTGGAGCTAATAGATAAGTTTATGGCTCAGACTATTGTGATGGTTTCACAGATGTATGCTTATCTACAAACTCATCAAGTCATATACACTAAATATGTATGCCAATCATACCACAACAGAGTGTTTTTCAGTAAAATAAAATATGTAAAAAGATGATCTACAAGAGTGTGTTCACAACTCTTTTGCCTCATCTCCTACACCAAATTCATCTCTACATTTTCTGTGTACTTTACATAAAATTCTATGGCTTCCACTAGCTATACTGTATTTTAATTTTCTTCTTATGGTCCTGTCTTTTCCACTAGACTATGGAATATTTAAGGGCTAGAATTGTGTCTTATTGAATGTAATATGCCCAACACTGAGTATGTAGTAAGTCTCAACAAAGGTTTACAGAATTAGATCACTGAACTGAAAGTCTCTTCAATAATTTGGGACATTATTAAATGAATGTGGAGTTATAAAATTCATTATAGTGTTAATCATAATTAATTAAATTAATTTTAACAAAACTGACTTAGAACAAACTATATACAGGGCACTAAATTAGGCACTATATATGTATCGGTAAATGATTCAGGGTCTGGCTTGGGCACTTGTTCTCAGTCTTGGCTTCATGGTGGAATAACCTGGGGAAACGTTTTAAAAATACTGACGTCTAGGTCCCCTACCCCAGAGATTATAATGTAATCATCTGAGACACATCCTGGCATTGCAGTTTTTAATGTTAAATCTAGGTTAAGAATAGCTCATCTTATGGTGAAAGCAGGCATAAAACAAGTATTTGCGAGTGTAATGAGTGTTTTGAAAGAGAAAGAATACTATAGGAATTTATAACCTAGCCTCAGGAGGGCTGAATTCTTTATCTACTGAAAATATCCTTCAAGAATGAAGTAGAAATGAAGACATTCTCTGTTGAAGGAAACCCAAGAGTTTGACATCAGCATACCTACTTTAAAAGAATGGTTAAAAGAAGTTCTCTGAACAGAAAGAAAATATTTTTTAAAAAAAGACAGAAATCTTAGAGCATCAGGAAGGAAGAAACAACAACCAAGAGGGCAAAAACTCCTCAGGAGTTTTTCAAAGTATATTTGATGGTTGAAACATAATTACAGCACTATCTGATGTGGTTGTCAATGTATGTAGAGGAAATATTTAAGATAATTACATTATAAACTAAGTAGGGTTACTTCTAGGCATTTAACCCAGAGAGATGAAAATTTATATCTACATAATTTTGTATACATGCTTGATCTTAGCAGCTTCATTTGCAATAGTCAAAAAAAGTGAAACAACTCAGTTGCCTTACAATGGGTATATGGTTAAACAAACTGTGGTACATATATATCATGGAATACTATTCAGCAATAAAAAGGAACAAACTATTAATAGATGCAACAACTTGAGTGGATTTCAACCACATTATGATGAGTGAAAAAAGTCAGTCCTAAACTTTATATATTGTATGATTCCATTTATATAAAATTGTTTAAATTACTAAATTATTGAGACATAGAAAAGATGACTACTTTCCAGAAGTTAGAGACAGAAAGAAGGGTAGAGGGGGCTGTGGCAAATATTTCACATGAGGAATATTTGTGATCAAATTATTTTATATCTTGATTGCAGTCATGGCTGCACAAATGTACACATGTGATAAAATTACTAGAATTATACACATATTGTACTGATGCAAATTTTGTGGTTTTGATTTGTACTATAATTGAGATATAACCATTGGAAAGGCAGCTAAGGGGTAAGTGGAAGGTAGAAGGTAGAGGAATTGAGCAAAAAGGGAAAAGGATTCATGGACATGGACAACAGTGTGGTGATTGCTGTGGGGAGAGGATATAAGGGGACTAAATGGTAATGGAAAGATACATAAAAAATGAAATTTCACCACTGGTGGGGGAAGAAAATTAAGTCAAGAGTAAATGAGACTTCTCTGTACTATCTTTATAACTTCCTATTTATCTATAATTATTTCAAAATAAATGTGCATACCCATGTGCACTGCAACACAATTAACAATCTCTAAGACATGGAAACAATCTAAGTGTTCATTGACAGATGAATGGATAAAGAATACACACACACACACACACACATACACATATATAAACACAAGAATATTATTCAGCCATAAAAATAAGGAAATCTTGTCATTTGGGCAACATGAGTGGGCCTCGAGAGAATCATACTAAGTAAATGTCAGACAAAGAGAAATACCGTATATCTCACTTATATGTGAAATCTAATAACATCATAGTCATAAACACACAGGCAGAATGGAAGTTGCCAGGGACTACTGGTGGGGAAAATGATGACATGTGAATCAAAGGATTAAATGTTCATTTATAATGTGAATAAGTTCCAGGAATCCAATGCAATAGCATGGTGACTAAAGTTAACAATGCTGTATTGTAGAGATTCCAAGATGGATGCAGAGTATGTGGAAGCTATACTCACCTTTTCCCAGCACCATATTAAATTTACAGCGAAATTATAGCTCAATCAACCTAAATAATCAATCGAAGGATACCTGAACAGAAGTATTATAACCAAGGACTTACATAAGAAGCCATATAGAGACTGGTAAGTCTACAGAGACTAAAGAAAGGACTGTCCCCCACACCCACATGCAGAGGCTAATAATCCAAAAGGATACCTTGGCTGCAAAAGTTCCCCCTGATAAGTGTGGGGTCTAAACCCCATGTGGAAATCCCTAACCCATAGCACCAGAGACGGGAAGAGGAGTCCATATAGCATCTGGTGGTGAAAGTCAGTGGGGATTCAGTCCATTTGGGAAAGAAGAGGGTCTGCTAGAGACTCAGGAGCCACCTTCCCAGAGTTGAGCACTCCAATTGTTATAGCACTAGCTTGGGGAGTGCACTGCCCAGTTCTCCAATTTCTGGCAATACCACCCTGCCAAGCTCAAGACCTGCAGAAAGGTGGGCTGGCTGCACCCAACAGGGACCTTTGGCGCATTCTTTTTCTGGAAAAGCTCCTGGTGGAGATTCAGACAATAATTGAGTTGTGTAGCTTTAGAAAAGGGCCATTCTTCCCCACCTAATGAGCACAGCTGACATTGCCACTCCCGACCCCTGTGACCTGTTGATTCACTTGATCTGTTCCTCTAATTCTCAGAGGTCCTGCCCTGCAGAGCTCAGTTTCACAATGGGATAAGAGTGCTGCACAAAGCTGAGACCTTCATAGCATGTCTCCCTAGGAGGCTCCTCACTGGGAATCAGATGGACACTGGGTTCTGTGGCTATGGCTGCAGGGGGGGGGCCATTCTTACCCGCCACAAGCTGAGTCCAGGTCACTCCCCTAACAGGAGACTCTTTTGATCTGTCTTCCTAAGTCCTGGTGGCTCTGCCCTGTTGAGCTTGCTCCTGTAGAGGGGTCACTGGCTGTACCCAACCTGAATATATTGTGGGCTCCTTCTGGGAAAGCTAGAGTCAGATATCAGGCAGGGAGAAAATGGTATGGCTCCACAGTAAAACTGCTTTCCTCCTATTGAGTACCTGACCGCATAGCCCCCAAGTGGGAGATCTACTAGCCCCATTCTCCCAACCCAGTCACCATGCCCTATCAAGTTTATGCCTTGTTCAAGGGTATGGGGATTGCAGCCAGCCTGGGCCACTTTACAGACTTTCTATACAAGGTACTTGAGAAAGCTCAGGCAACCTCAGGGGTGGTAGAACAGCCTACAGGAAGAGATGGACCTCAGGGCACCTTAGACCTTTTACTGACCTGCTCCAAGCTAAGATATGGAGAAAGTTTGTATACAGGTTGGCCCCTCCCATGCACACCCAGGTGCAGTAGAGACAGTAACAAACGCAAATTGCATGTTAGCTTCAGAGAAATAGCCTAAGGCCAGACACAGGCAGCTTCTGACATCAATCTGCACTGGAAGCCCACCCAAGTAGACTCAGAACCAACAAAACCAAAACCAGTGGTGGGCTTCAGACCACACCAGAGCTCGACCTAACTAACCACACAAGCAGCACAAGCAAAGGAAGATCCTGAGAGGCACCACAACTTGCTGGATACAACTCTACCATGGGGTGGGGGGGAGCCCCTACATAACAGATCATATACTGTGATCAAGAACTATTCTTATAGTCAGCCAGCATGAGTGTGAACCCAACCAACAAATAGACAAACAGCATTCAAGGTTCAACTACAACAGAAGGGTGCACATAACCGACAAAAAAGACATTGCTGGAACACCTAGCTCAAGTGATCTAGAAGATTGTGCCACTGAGCCCCACAAAATACCCACAACATAAAACCACCATAACAAATAAGGGAGTCATAGCAGGTCTACCTAATACTCAGAGAAAAAATAGAAAAAGGCAGACAAAATAGGGAGACAAAGAAACATTCCCCAAATGAAATAAAAAGAGAAATGTCTAGAAAAAGAATTAAATGAAATGGAAGCAACCAAGACAGGAGATGCAGAGTTAAAAAAAAAAAAACAACAATGGTTATGAGGAAGTTAAAGAAACTTAGGGGAAGAATGGATGCTCTCGTGAGAACTTGAACAAAGAGATAGTAATCATGAAAAAGGACATAAAAACCATTAAAAAGAATCAGTCATAAATGAAGACCTCAATATCTGAAATAAAGAATACGCTAGATGAAATCAACAACAGGTTAGATGATGCAGAGGATCAAACCAGTTATTTGGAGGATGAGATAACAGAAAAACCCAATCAGGGTAAGAAAAAGAAAAAATGAATTTTTAAACAATGAGGAAAGTCTAAGGACCTCTAGGACAACATGAAGCATAACAACATCTGCATAATAGGGATACCAGATAGAGAAGAGAGAGAAAAAGGGATTGAGAACCTATTTGAAGAAATACTGGCTAAAAAACTTCCCTAACCTAGTAAAGGAAAAAGACACACAAGTCCAGGAAGCACAGAGGGTCCTGGTCAAGATGAACCCAAAGAGCCCCACTCCAAGACACATCATAATTAATATGGCAAAGGTTAAAGATAAGAGAGAATCTTAAGAGAAGCATAAGAAATATAGTTAGTTACCAAAACAGAGTTAACATAAGGCTATCAGCTGATTTCTCAACAGACACACTTTCGACCAGGGATGTCTAACCTGCAGTCCACAGGCCACATACAGCCCAGGATGGCCATGAATGTAGCCCAACACAAAATCATAAATTTACTTAAAACATTAGGAGATTTGTTGTGGTTATGTGTTGCAATGTGACATAAAATAAATGTACATATGATGATGTTTTATTGCTTAGATATGTACATTTTCTATATTAGTGATCACAAACTTGGAAACTGCCTGACATAGTAAAAGATTATTGAAAGGGTTGCTGTAGAATTAGGGTTATTGTGTGAGAACTTTTTTGCTTATCTGTGGCGGCAGATATCACAAAAATTTTGCACAAACCTTTTTTTTTTTGCTTGTCAGTTTGCATTAGTGTTCATGTATTTAATGTGTGGCCCAAGACAACTCTTCTTCTTCCAGTGTGGCTCAGAGATGCCAAAAGTTGGGACACCCCTGGTGTAGGCCAAAAAGAATTGTCATGAATACTCAAATTGATGAAAAACAAGGACCTATAACCAAGACTACTCGACCAAGCAAGTTTACCAAATTTATCATTTAACTTTGGAGGTGAAATAAAGAGCTACCCAGACAAAAAAAAAAAAAAAAGCTACAAGAGTTCATTAACAGCAAAGCAGTATTACAAGAAATGTTCAATGGTCTTCTTAAGAAAGAGAGAAAAAGACAGAGAGGAACATAGGTATAAAAAATAAAATGGCAATAAATACCTATCAATAATTACTTTAAATGCAGATTAAATGTACCTATGAAAAGACACAGGGTAGCTGCACACATAAGAAAACAACACCCATATATATGCTGCCTACTAGATACCCACCTCAAAACAAAAGATAGACACAAACTGAAAGTAAAGGGATGGAAAAAGATATTCCATGAAAAGAGACACACAAAAAAGCTAGAGTAGCAATACTATATGAGACAAAATGGACTTTGAAACAAAGACCATAACAAGAGACAAAGAAGGATGTTACATAATATTTAAAAGATCAATCCAACAGGGGTATATAAACCTTATAAAATATGCACCCAACATAGGAGTATCTAAATACATCAAGAAAACCTTGGTGGACATAAAGAGAAAAATTGACAGTAATATTGTCACAGTAGGGGATTTTAACACCTGATCGATATCAATGATTAGATCTTCCAGACAGAAAATCAACAAGGAAACAGAAGCTTAAATGACATACTAAATCAGATGGATTTAACTGATATTTACAAAACACTTCGTCACAAAGCAGCAGGATATACATTCTTTTCAAGTGAACATGGAACATTCTCTAGGATAGACCACATGTTTGGACACAGTACAAGTCTTAATAAATTCAAGAAGATTGAAATCATATCAAGCATCTTCACTGATCATAATGGTATGAATGTAGAAATCAATTCCATAAAAACCTGAAACACACACAAACACATGGAGGCTAAATAACATATACTAAACAATGGATGCTTGAAAAATGAGATAAAGGAAGAAATAAGTTACCTTGAACAAATAAAAATGAACACACAACAACCCAAAATCTATGGGAAACAGCAAAAGCAGTTCTAAAGAGGGAAATTCATAGCAATACAGGTCTACTTCAAAAAGCAAGAAAGAGAGTGGGTGGGCACCCTTGTGGGCTGCCGTGTATACACTAGCACATCCCCCCAACTCCCACCCCAAGAGGTCATTCCAGCCACCGTAGACACCCCTGACCATGCTCCCCACACCCCCTGGAGCAGGTCAGCTCAGACCTTGAGTCCTGGATGGCCAGGGACATCGCAAGGGAATCTGCCTGATAACCTGTCTTGTCAGGCACTTTGTTGGCCCCTGAGCTCCCTGGGTTGCCATTGTCACCAGGCTCAATGCAGCACAGGCCCTGGAGAGCCCACAAAAGGGATTTGCTGCTGGGCACCCTGCTGCAACCAACTGCATGCTGCCCACTGCTGCTAGACTGCCAATGAGCGCTGCCCACCTACCAGCATGTGTCAGCCAAGCTGGCCCACCAGGAGGTGTGGTGCATACCCTCTGGACAGTGCCACCAGCACTACTAGTTCCTCAAGAACAAGCTCCATGATGCACATGAGTAGCTACCTGGAACCTTCAATGGGCTCAGATCCATGAGCTCATGGGACTGCTCAGCTATACCAGGCACAGGCACAGATGTCACTGCTCCCCTAGGAGGATGGCCCCAGCATAGACTCTGCCTGGTCTCCAGAGCACCCTCTGAGCTGGATGCCTTGTCACTGTATGCTGCCTCCAACCCTTACATGGATCCCTCCTGGATGCTCAGATTCAACTTATCCCAACCCAAGTCCTCAGAGCTCCCCAACCTGGGCCACCAGCTACTCCATGGCACTCCACACCTTAACCCCCAGGCCTAGCCACCCAGAAGACCATGCATCCCTCCATGCCCCCAACTCCCTGTTGCTCCTCGACCCCACGTGGGAAGAGCCCAACTCACCACCTGGTTACACCAAGAACCCAGCAACCCCACACCTCATGCCCACCTCACTGAACGCCATGCTCCTACAGACCCTGGAGCACTTGGCAACACTCTGGCTATCCTGGGGCCACTGTGTAACCAACTATGGACACTGAACCAGCATGTGGAACAGTTGCACTGCTCCTTCCACCAGACCATGTTACTAGTGTTGGGCTATATCCTGGGCAGTGGCCAAGCAAGGCATCCTGGGGGACTGCATCTGTGAGGCCTAGACTGTGTACAACCCTTGGTTCCCTCAGCCTGACACCATCCTGTTGACTTCTCCTCATACCCGGGTATGTAGAACGCCTCAATGGACTGATAAGGACTAGTGAAATTGAAGAACTAATAAAAAAAATCCCTCCACACAAAAGCCCTGGACCGGTGGACTTCAGAGGCAAATTTTACCAAACATTTAGGGAAGAACTAACATTCTATCCTTGTTAAACTATTCCAAAAATTCAAGAAGAAGGAAGACTCTCAAACTCTTTGTGAGGCAAGTACTATCTTAATTCCAAAACCAGGCAAAGACACAACAAAGAAAGAAAACTACAGGCCAATATTGCTGATGAACTTAGATGTTAAAATCCTCAACAAAGTACTGGCAAACCAGATCCAGCAATACAATAAAAAGATCATACACCATGATTAAGTGGGATTCTTCACAGGGATGCAAGAATGGTACAATATTCACAAATCAATAAACGTAATATATCACATAAACAAAACAAAAGACAAAAATCACATGATTGTATCAATAGATGCAGAAAAAGCATGTGATAAGGTAGAGCACCATTTATGATAAAAACACTCAGCAAAGTGGGAGTAGAGCATTCCTCAACATAATAAAGGCCATATAACAAGAGACCTACAGCCAACATCATACTCAAAGGGTAAAAACTAAAATCTTTTCAACTAAGATCAGGAACAAAACAAGGGTGTCTGCTTTCACCACTTTCATTTAACATAATATTGGAAGTTCTAGCCACAATGATCAGACAAAGAAAAGGAATAAAAGGCATCCAAATGGGAAAGGTGGAAGCAAAACTGTCACTGTTTGCAGATGACATGATAGTGTACATAGAAAACCCTATAGAGTTCACCAAAAAACTACTTGAACTAATAAGTGAATTTGGCAAAATAGTGGGATATAAAGTCAATATTCAGAAATCAAAGGCATTTTTGTACACCAACAATGAAATATCAGAAACAGAAACTAGGAGAAAATCCCATTTAATATAGCAACAGAAAAATAAAGTACCTAGCAATAAATCTAACCAAGGAGGTAAAAGACCTATACTCAGAAAACTACATAACATTAAGGAAAGTAATTAAGGAAGATACAAATAAATGGAAGCATATACCATGTTCTTGGATTGGAAGAATTAACATCATTAGAATGTCCTTACTTACCCAAAGCAACTTATAGATTCAACACAATTTCCATCAAAATACCAATGGCGTATTTTACAGAAGTAGCATAAATATTAAAAAAAAATATGGAACCACAAAAGACCCCTAATAGCCTCAGTAATCATGAGACAGAGCAGCAAATTTGGAGGTATTGTGCTACTTAATATCAATCTATACTGCAAGGCTGCAGTAGTCAAAATAGCATGGTACTGGCATAAAAAGTGACATAGTTCAATGGAGCCAAAGAAAGAGCCCAAAATTACACCATGCCTTCATTGTGAAATATTTCTCTCTCCCTCTCCCTCTCCCTCTCCCTCTCCCTCTCCCTCTCTCTCTCTCTCTCTCTCTCTCTCTCTCTCTCTCTCTCTCTCACACACACACACACACACACACACACACACACACACACACATCCATCCTCAGGCAAGGGAAACAAAAGAAAAATAAACCAATGGGATAAACTAAAAAGATTTGGCACAGCAAAGGAAGCCATCAACAAAATGAAAAGACAACCCACTGAATGGGAGAACATATTCACCAAGGATATATCTGATAAGGTGTTAATATGCAAAATTTATACAGAACTTAAACAACTCAACACAAAAAAGAACACCAAACAATTTCATTCAAAAATGTGCAAAGGACCTGAATAGACACTTCTCCAAAGAGGACATACAGATGGCCGATAGACATATTTTAAAATGCTTAATGTCACTAATCATCAGAGAAATGCAAATTAAAACCACAATGAGATACCACTTCCCACCTGTCAGAATGGCTGTAACCAATAAATCAACAAACAAGTGCTGGTGAGGCTGTGGAGAAAGGGGGACACTAGTGCACTGTTGATGGGAATGCAGATTGGTGCAGCCAGAGTGGAAAATAATATGGAGTTTCCTGAAAAAAATTAAAAATGGAACTTTTTATGATCTAGTGACTTCAATTCTGAGAATATATTCAAAGAAACCTAAAACTCTAATTCAAAAGAACATAAGCACTCCTATGTTCATTGCAACATTATTTTACAACACCCAGGAATGGAAGCAGCCCAATGGCTCATCAGTAGATGAGTGGATAAAAAACCTGTAATACATTTACACAATGGAATACCACATAGCCATAAAAAGGAAAGAAATCTTACATTTTGTGACAGCATGGGTGAACCTAGACTATATTATGCCAAATTAAATAAGCCAGTCAGAGAAAGATAAATACCATATTTCACTTACATGTGAAATCTAATGAAAATATAAACAAAGGAAATCTAAACAGACTCATAGATACAGAGAACACACTGACAGCTGTCACAGGGGTGGGGGGTTAGGGCTTTGGGTGAAATAGGTGAAGGAATTAAGCAAAAAATTCATGGACACAGACAACAATATGGTGATTACCAGAGGGAAGGGGATTGGAGGCAAATAGGGCAAAAGAGAGGACAATTGTGACAGGAGATGACTTTGAATGATGAGCACACAATACAATGTGCAGATGAGACATTGTAGAATTGTATCCTTGAAACCTGTATAATTATTGACCAATGTAACCAGAACAAATTCAGTAAATAAATGAATAAATAATATTGTACTGTATACTTGAATGTTCCTATGAGAGCAGAGCTTTAATGTTTTCACCATAACAACAATAGCAAAATTGTAATTGTGTGAGGTAAAGGATGTGTTCACTCACCTTATTGTGGGAAATATTTTGCAATATACCATAGACATGTATCAAATTATCACATTGTGTACCTTAAGCTTACATAATGTTATATATGTCTATTGTATTTTAATAAAGCTGGGGAGAAAAAAATTTGAATGACTGCAGCCGTAGCATTTTACAACTTCATGAGAGACTTTGAAGCAGAATCACCTGGCTAAGCCACTCCCAAATTTCTAACCCACAAAAACTTAATGAGATAATAAATGTTTATTGTTTAAGCCACTAAGAATTGGGGCATATTTTTATACATCCACAGATAAATAATGCCTATTCAATGTGGTGATATTTTTTCAAGGGTTTTTGTAAAATCATGGAAGAGATTGATCAAGAAAGTAATTTTGGAAGGTCAGACAAGATGGTGACATAGGAGGCTTCTGAGTCCCCTTCCTCCTGCAACTGTACCAAATGTACAACACACAGAACAGTTTCTTCTGAAAAAGCCTCAGAAACAAACTTTACAACCCCTACACATTGAACAAATGAAAAAAATGCCTACATCAAAATGGGTAGGAAAGGCTGAGTTGCACTCTCACCATAAGCCCCACTCCCCAGTACAGAGCAATACAGTCAGGAGGGAACCCCCAACTCTCAGCTTCTCGATGAGGAGTGTAGCTTTTTACCTCATATCTAGTGAAATATGGACTACCAGGGGAATGTCAGATCTCAATATATCTACCAGTTTGACTTTTTGTCAACCATCTTTTATGTGGAGCAATTGATTCTTTTTCTATCTTGTATCTTCTGTCACCCACTTTCTCCTTTGTAAAGAAAACAGGGTCTATGGCAAGAAAATTAACTCTGACAAAGGAAGTCAGATCCAGAGGGTAGGCAAGGAAGTTTTAACTTTGCATAGAGTTATAGATAAAAGCATTGGTTTCATGAGAGTCAAATTTGGGCATTAACTTGATGGTCAGATTAAGAGACTCAAGGCACCATGGCAGGCTCACAGGACCTCAAGAGAGAGCAAAAGGCATACCATTGCCTCTCTGACCACCTTAAATTTTTCTTTCAAATATTATCCCAATGCAAAAATCAATTCCCCTTTCCCCCAAAATAAAGGACTGCAAACTACAGACATTTCTACTCTACCTCCATCATAATATGCAAGCCCATATCCTCCCTAGCTGTTAATATGATTTGCCATTTCCCAGCTAAAGTGAAACATGTCACTGAAGCAGTTGCAGGCTGTACTGTAGGCATCTTTGGGGCTTTAGTCCTTACCTCCCCAGACCAAAGGAGGCTTTGAAAGGGAGTTGGAGACCTCCCTCTGAGGTGGCCCCACACACCTCAGCTGGTCTGGTCCTGCTTAAATGTTCACAGGAGGGGTGAAACAGCCAAACAAAGCTAGTAAGTTCTTACCTGTCGCCTTTGCTAATTAGAGACTGCAGCTTCTGGCTTGACATGTGAAAAGGGATTAGAAAGAAATGGGAGTGGGGAAGAAAAGATGAAAGTGAATATGGAGAAAGACAGCTCAACCCATAATGTGGCAAAGGGAAATGCCTGATAACAGGGAAAACAGGGTTTTGTTAGAAGGCTTCCCCACCCCTGCCCTCAGGTTTTCATCGTCCTTTTGAGTCATCCTCTACTATGCAGGAAGAGCCACTATAAAAGAAAAAGGAGACTCCATGTCTTGCAGTTCCAGACAAACTCCTCCCTTATAACTTCAAAGGCTGGGAAATGGCAGGCAACATTCAGAGAAAGTAAAAACTACACTGGCTCCTTCCCTCCTCATCCTTCTGCACACCATTTAAGATCAACCTCTCTTCTGGGTTCAGAGAATTCATGGCAATTAAGGGTAAGAGCCTGAAGACCTATGAATTTTCAAATACCACTGGTTTCAGACCCACATCTGCTGCCTTATGGGTAAGGTGAACAGACATACAGGTAACCTATAAACTTCTCCCACTCCACCCTCCCCTACACCACCACAACTACCGCCCAGGAAATTTTTCATGGAAGTTGGCACAAGTATTCAGTTAACAACCATCAGAAGCTTGGAGGAGTTTTCATGGTTCCCTTGTCTGCCCCAAAAATATCTGTCTCTTGGCTTAAATGGACTGTGTACCAGGTTTTCCAATGTAAAGGTTATATTTTATTATTTGTAATAATGAGTAACCCTTGGTGAGATTCTTTTGATATATGTAAATACCCTGTTCCCCATCAAACTGTCCCCCACTGCTTTTAGTACCTCTTGATGGTTCTTGTCTGAATCAATGATTATTGCAATGGTTGAAAAATAGTGGTCTTTCTAACTCTGTGAATTCTTCTAAAACCAATGCCATATGGCTCCTGATATGATGCTCTGAGAAGAATACAGCATCACTTCTGTAATATTTCTGCCCCAATATATAATCTTAAATAATCATGAGAAAGTATCAGCAAACTCAAATTGAAGAACATTCTGAAATATAACTGGCTTGAACTCTTCAGAAGTGACAATATCTTGAAAGAAAGAGAAAGTCTAAGGAACTTCTCCAGGATAAGGGACACTGAAGGTGAAATGTGTGATATAATAGTATGTTATTATATATATATATATATATATATATATATATATACACACACACACACACACATAATATGTCTGTTATATATAATTTTATTACCATATATATGTGATAGTAATATACAGTAATAATAATATAGTAATAGTATATAGTGTATATGACCATATATGTATATATGTAATATACATTATTATATATTAGTATTTATATATATTTATCTTTACACTCATTCTTTTTCTGCAGTCTCAGAGGAAGATGTGCTCTTCTATTTTTTAAAATATATTTTATTGATTATGCTATTATAGTTGTCCCATTTCCCCCCCTTCACTCCCCTCTGCCCTGCACACCCCCTCCCACCCACATCCCCCCCTTTAGTTCATGTCCATGGTTCGTACATATAAGTTCATTTCCTATAGTATTCTTACCCTCCCGCTTTCTATTTTCTACCTACCATCTATGCTACTTATTCTCTGTACCTTTTCCCCCTCTCTCCCCCTCCCACTCCCCTCTTGATAACCCTCCATGTGATCTCAATTTCTGTGGTTCTATTCCTGTTCTAGTTGTTTGCTAAGTTTGTTTTTGTTTTTGTTTTAGGTGTGTTTTTTAATAATTGTGAGTTTGCTGTCATTTTATTATACATGTTTTTTATCTTCTTTTTCTTA
This sequence comes from Tonatia bakeri, assembly GCA_004024845.1. Classification (NCBI taxonomy): domain Eukaryota; kingdom Metazoa; phylum Chordata; class Mammalia; order Chiroptera; family Phyllostomidae; genus Tonatia; species Tonatia bakeri. The sequence goes on from PVIA01002516.1 coordinate 189,328, forward strand.
GATAAGTTCCTTTAACATTTCAGAAATATAAGGGGTTGGTGATGATGAACTCCTTTAACTTGACCTTATCTGAGAAGCACTTTATCTGCCCTTCCATTATAAATGAAGGCTTTGCTGGATAGAGCAATCTTGGATGTAGGTCCTTGTCTTTCATGATTTGGAATACTTCTTTCCAGCCCCTTCTTGCCTGTAAGGTCTCTTTTGAGAAATCAGCTGACAGTCTGATGGGAACTCCTTTGTAGGTAACTATCTCCTTTTCTCTTGCTGCTTCTAGGATTCTCTCCTTCATTTTAATCTCGGGTAATGTAATTATGATGTGCCTTGGTGTGTTCCTCCTTGGGTCCAGCTTCTTTGGGAGTCTCTGAGCTTCCTGGACTTCCTGGAAGTCTATTTCCCTTTGCCAGATTGGCAAAGTTCTCCTTTATTATTTGTTCAAATAACTTTTCAATCTGTTGCTCTTCCTCTTCTCCTTCTGGTACCCCTATAATTTGGATGTTGGAATGTTTCAAGATATCCTGGAGGTCCCTAAGCCTCTCCTCATTTTTTTGAATTCCTGTTTCTTCATTCTTTTCTGGTTGGATGTTTCTTTCTTCCTTCTGGTCCACACCATTGGTTTGAGTCCCAGTTTCCTTCCCATCACTACTGATTCCCTGTACATTTCCCTTTATTTCACTTAGCATAGCCTTCAATTTTTCATCTAATTTGTGACCAAATTCAACCAATTCTGTGAGCATCCTGAACACCAGTGCTTTGGACTGTGCATCTGATAGGTTGGCTATCTCTTCATCACTTAGTTGTATTTTTTCTGGAGCTTTGATCTGTTCTTTAGTTTGGGCCAGTTTGTTTTTTTTTTTTTGTCTTGATGCACCTGTTACATGGTGAGGGGCGGAGCCTTAGGTGTTCACCTCGGGGTCAACCCAGTCTCTGTGTTGTCACGTTCCATGTGGGGGAGGGGTGAGAGAGGGGAACAATGGTGCTTGCTCTGCTCTCTGCCAGATTTCAGTCACTTCCCCCACTTCCCACAAGCAATTTGGGCTCTTCTGGTGCTGATTCTCAGTGAGTGGGTTTGTGTATGTTCCAGAACCCTGTGGGTCTCTCCAATGAACTCTCCTGTGAGGCTGGGAATTTCTCCTGCCGCCGCCTCAACCCCCACAGATGTTTTCAATCGGTGGTTTGAGGCTTTATTGCCCCGAGCTGGAGCCCTGGGTTGCACAGTTTGTCCTGCTCCCCAGTTGTTTCTCTGTGCAAGAATGTGGGACCGCCCAGTCCACAGTCCCCCACCTCGGTGGGTCTGCCCAGTGCTGCCTTGCCTGCCCCAGTCCTCCAGCCACTGCCTTGCCAGGAGTCCTCTCCACCCAGCTGCCCATCTCCACCCCTCCTACCGGTCTGGATGGCTGTGTCTTCTTTAACTCCTTGGTTGTTGGACTTCCATACAGTTTGATTTTCTGTTGGTTCTGATTGTGTTTTGTTTTAAATTGTTGTTGTCCTTGTTTTGGTTGTTCATAGAGGAAAAGTGTGTCTACCTGCCCCTCCATCTTGGCCGGAAGTCTTGCTCTTCTTTTTAAAGGTTGAACGTTATACTGGGGTTGCACATCACATCTCCTCCCATCTTCGCTAGGTTCTTAATCCATCCATTATCCTACTTTTTGTACCTTCTAACATCAAATTTCATTGGCTCCTTCCACACTAAGACTTTACCTATCCCATGTGATAATCCACATCCACTCAACTACCCCTAACCTTTCTTCATTCCCTTCACTTGCAGATTCCTCCATGCAGTCAAAAATGAGTACCTATTTCCTCAATTTCCTCACTATGAATTTACTCACCACATAGAATCCCTGTCCCTCATTAGTTACATCCAATTTGCCAGCAATCCTGTCCCTTTACTATAGAGGAGAGCCAAATAGTTACAGAATCCAACAAATCTTCACTACCTCCACTGTCCCTATCTCAAACCACACACATCCTTCCCTTAATCACTGCCACAGTATGCTAACTGATCTGCTTGCCTTCACTCTTGCCTCTCTTCAAACCATTCTGCACAGAACAACCAAAGCGACTTTTTTAAATGTAGTTCAGTTAGGCCATATCTGTTTAAAACTGTTGAATGGTCTTTCTTTTTCTTTTTCTAAAATTTCTTTCCACCTTATTGAATTTATTGGGGTGACACTGGTTAACAAAATTATACAAGTGTCAGGTGCACAATTCTACAACACATCATCTCTACACTGTATTATGTGTTCACTACCCACATCAAGGAGACCCCAAGCCAAGTCTCCTTCCATCACCATTTATTCCCCCACACCCTACTCCTTCTCCCTCCACTGACAATCGCCACACTGTTGCTTGTGTCCGTGATTTCTTTCTAATTTTTTTTTTCATTTTTGCTCAATCCCTCCACACCTCCACCAAGCCACCTCACCCACGGACAGCTGTCAGCAGGCTCTCTATTTATGAGTCTATCACTATTTTGCTTATTAGTTCATTTTGTCCATTAGATTCCACATATAACTGTGATCATATAGTGCTTGTCTTTCACTGACGGGCTTATTTCACTTAGCATAATGTCCTCCAATCCATCCATGCTGTCACAAAGTGTAAAATGTTCTTTTTTGCAGTCAAGTAATATTCCATTGTGTAAATGTACCATAGCCTTTTTGTTGTTGTTGTTGTTACATGAATTAACCCATTTATTATTGGCTAGCAATGTTTCAAATTTTGGAGCTTCTACTGGTCTTTTGATGCCTTCAGCCTTCTGATGGCAGATTTTACTGTGACAGCAGAAGTGGTGTTGTAGGTCCAGACACCACCAGCAACTGTTTTCATGCAGAAGCCACAGTGCCAGATCCCCACTGCTTGCCTCTTCATCTTGGTTTTGCCACAGAAGGAGCAAGTGTACTTGGCATGCTGGCTAATCTCGATTTTCTTCACCATTTTCCTAAGGGAAGCACCATAATGGGTGCCATATTTACCGGTGATTCCAACTTTCTTGGTGTGTTTAGCCATTTTTCCACAAAGGAGGTCAGATGTACCACAGCTGTTTTATTCATTCATCTACTAATGGACACTTGGGCTGCTTCCAAGTCTTGGCTATTGTAATTATCTCTGCAATGAACATAGGGGCTTATATATTTTCTCAAATAAATGTTGCCAGTTTCTTTGGATGTATTCCCAGAAGTGGAATCCTGGATCAAAAGATAGTTCCATTTTTAATTTTTTGAATAAACTACATACTGCTTTCCACAGTGACTGTACCAGTCTGCATTTCCACCCACAGTGCACTAGGGTTCCCCTTTCTCCAGCACTTGTTGTTTGTTGATTTATTAATGATGGCCATTCTGACAGGTGTGAGACAGTATCTCATTGTGGTTTTAATTTGCATTTTTCTGATGATTAGTGGCATTGAGCACCTTTTCCTATGTCTATTGGCCATCTGTATGTCCTCTTCGGAGAAGTGTCTATTAAGATCCTTTGCTTATTTTTTAATTAGATTGTTTGTGTTTTTGCTGTTGAGTTTTATAGGGTCTTCATAAATTTTGGATATTAACTCCATTTCAGATGTATTGGTAAATATGTTCTCCCATTTAGACAGTTGTGTTTTCATTTTGTTGATGGTTTCCTTTGCAGGGCAAAAATTTTATTTTATTTTTTTTATATTCAGTTTTTTAATCCTCGATTAGGGATATGTTTATTGATTTGAGAGAGAATGGGAGAGAGAGAGAAAGAAACATCAATGTGAAAGAGAAACATCAACCAGTTGCCTCTTGTATGTACCCCAACCAAGGATCAAACCCACAACCTAGGTATATGCATCGACCAGGAATTGAGCCCACAACCCTTTGATGTACAGCAGGGGTTCCCAACCTCTGGGCCTTGGGACCAGCACCAGTCCATGGCCTGTTAGGAACTGGGCTGCACAGCAGGAGATAAGTCGACAAGCCAGCAAAGCTTTGCTGGCATTACTGTCTGAGCTCTACCTCCTGTCTCCTCCCACCCCCGTCCATGGAAAAATTGTCTTCTGTGAAACTGGTCCCTGGTGCCAAAAAAGTTGGAGACTACTGGTGTACAGGACAATGCTCCAACCAACTGAGCCACCCTACCAGGGTACAAAAACTTTTTATTTTGATGCAGTCCCATTTTATTATTTTTCTTTTGTTTCCCTTGCCTGAGGAGATTATCAGAAAAATATATTACTATGAGAAATAGCCGAGTTTTTATTGCCTATGTTTTCTTCTAGATTTTTAGGGGTTTAAGTCTAATATTTCAGTTTTTAATCCATTGTAATTTTATCCCATTGTATGATGTAAGAAGGTGGTTTAGTTTCATTTTTTTCATGTATCTGTCCAGTATTCCCAACTCCATTTATTGAATAGACTATCAGTTTTTTGCCTCCTTTGTCAAATATTAATTGACTATAAATGCATGGGTTTATTTCTGGGCTCTTTTTTCTATTCCATTGATCTATATGTCTGTTTTTATGTCAGCACCATACTGTTTTAATTACTATGGCTTTGTAGTACAGTTTGATATCAGGTAGCATGATTCCTCTAACTTTGTTCTTCCTTCTCAAGAGTACTGAAGTTATTGGGGCCTTCTGTGGTTCCATGTAATTTTTTTGAACATTTGTTCTAGTTCTGTGTAATATGCCATTGGTATCTTGATAGGAATTGCATTAAATTTATATGTTGCTTTGGGTAATATGGAAATTTTAAAGAAGTTAATTCTTCCTATCCATGAAGACATTATGTGCTACCAGTTATTTATATCTTTTTTAATTTCTTCCTTCAGTGTCTTATAATTTTTCAAGTACACCCTTGTAAACCAAGGGTGTTTTACATCCTTGGTTAAATTTATTCCTGGGTATTTCATGCTTTTTGAAGCAATTATTAATGAGATTGTTTTCTTAGTTTCCCTTTCTGATAGCTCATTATGGTTATATGAAAATGCAATGTATTTCTAGATATTTCTTTTGTATTTGGCTGCTTTACTGAATTCATTTATAAGTTCTAATAGTTTTTTAGTAAAATCTTTTGGCTTCTCTATGTACTGTTATTGTGTCACCTGCAAATTATGACAGATTTATGTCATCCTTTCCAATTTGGATGCCTTTTATTTCTTCTTATCTTATTACTGTAGCTAAGACTTCCAGTAGTATAGTGAATAACAGTGGTGAAAGCAGACATCCCTGTCTTATTCCTGACTTTAAGGAAACACTTGTAGTTTCTTGTAGTTTTTGCCCATTGAGTATGATGTTGGCTGTGGGTTTGTAATACATGAACCTCTTTACATTGAGGTATGTTCCCTCTATTCCCACTTTGCTAAGAATTTTTATCATAAAGGGGTGCTGGATTTTACCAAATGCTTTTCCTGCATTTTTTGATATGATCACATAGTGTTTATCCTTCTTTTTTGTGTGATGTTTCACATTTATGGGTTTGTGAGTATTGTACCAATCTTGTATCCTTGGAATAAATCCCACTTGATTATAGTGTATGGTTGTTTTAATGTATTGCTGGATGTGGTTTATTAATATTTCAAAGAGGGTTTTAGAATCTGTGTTCTTCAGGGATATTGGCCTATAATTTTCTTTCTCTGTAGTAATCTTTTTTTTTAAGAATGATTTACTTTTTAAATATTTAATTTATTTATTTTTAGAGAGGGAAGGGAGGGAGAAAGAGAGAGAGAGAGAAACATCAATGTGGGTTGCTGGGGGCCATGGCCTACAACCCAGGCATGTGCCCTGACTGGGAATCGAACCTGCGATGCTTTGGTTCGCAGCCCACACTCAATACATTGAGCTACGCCAGCCAGGGCTTCTCTGTAGTAATCTTAATCTGGTTTTGGAATTAGGATAATGCTGTCCTGATAAAATGATCTTGAAAGTCTTCCTTCCTCTCAAACTTTTTGGAATAGTTTCAGAATGATAGGTGTTAGTTCTTTGAGTGTTTGATAAAATTTACCTGTGAAGCTGTGTGGTCCAGGACTTTTGTTTGCTGAGAGTATTTTTTCACTGCTTCAATTTCTCTAGTAGTAATCTGTCTATTCAGATCCTCTGATTCTTTCTGATTAAATTTTAGAAGATTGTACAATATGTTTCTAGGAATTTATCCATTTCATCCAGATTGTCCAAGTTTTTGGCATATAGTTGTTTGTCGTATTTTCTTAAAATGCTTTGTATTTCTTTGGTTTCAGTTGTTACTTCTCTCTCATTTTTTATTTTATTTATTTGGGTCCTCCTTTTTTTCTTGATGAATCTAGTAAAAGTTTTGTCAATCTTGTGTTTCTTTTCCAAGAACCACCTCTTGGTTTCATTGAACTTTTGTATTTTTTTAGGTTCTATTTTGTTTATTTCTGCTCTGATATTTATTATCTCCTTGTACTCACTCTTTGTTTTGTTTGTTGTTCTTTTTCAAGTTCCCTTAAGTGTAAAGTAAGACTGTTTGCTTGAGTTTCTTCTTGTTTATTGAGATAAACCTGCAATGCTATGAATTTCCCTCTTAGGTCTGCTTTCACTGTGTCCCACAGATTTTGGGTTGTTTTGTTCTTATTTTCATTTGTTTCAAGGTATCTTTTGATTTATTCCTTGATCTTGTTGTTAACCCATTCATTGTTTAGTAATATGTTATTTAGCCTCCATGTCTGCCTATTGTCCAGTTTTTATTTTTCTTGTGATTGATTTCTAGTTTCATTCCATTATGGTCAGAGTAGATGTAGATGCTTGATGTGATTTAAATCTTCATAAATTTATTGAGAGTTTTTTGTGCTCTAACATGTGGTCTATCCTAGAAAATGTTCCATGTACCTTGAAAAGAATGTATATTCTGCTGCTTTGGGGTAAAATGCTGTGAAATGACCAATTAAATCCATCTGATCCAGCATTTCATTTAAGGTTGTGGTTTCCTTATTGGTTTTCTGTCTGGAAGATCTACCCATTGACACTGATGAGATGTTTAAATCCCCTACTATGAACGTATTGCTGTCAATCTCTCCTTTTATGTCCATCAAAATTTGCTTTATATATTTATCAGCTTCTATGTTGGATGTATAAATGTTTAAAAGGTTATATCTTTTTGTTGGATTGCCATATAGTGTTCTTCTTCATCTCTTACTGCAGACTTTGTCTTAAAGTCTATTTTGACAGAATAAGTATTGCTACCCCAAGTTTTTTTTCCCTTTTCATTTGCATGAACTTTATCTTTTTCCACCCATTTATTTTTAGTCTGTGTGTATCTTTTGTTCTGAGGTAGGTGTCTAGTAGACAACATATATATGGATCCTATTTTTTATACATTCAGCTACCCTATGTCTTTTTATTGTACCATTTAAGCAATATGCATTTAAAGTGATTATCGATAAGTACATATGTATTGCCATTTTATTCTTTTAACTATGTTCCCCTGTTTTCCTTCTTCTCCTCTTTCTTCTCCTCCTTCTCCTTCTCCTGAGTCTTCTTGTTCAAGCAGGCCCTTTAACATTTCTTGTAATACTGGTTTGGTGGTAACAAACTCCTTTAGCTTTCTCTTATCTGGGAAGCTATTTATTTCTCCTTCTATTTTAAATGGTAGCCTTGCTGGGTAAAGTAGTGTTGGTTGTAGGTCTTTGTTTTTCATCACTTTAAATATTTCATGACAATCTTTTCTGGCCTGAAATGTTTTTGCTGAGAAATCAGCTGATAGTCTTATGGGAACTTCCTTGCAGGTAACTAACTGTCTTTCTCTTTTGGTTTTTAAGTTTCTCTCTTTGTCATTAACCTTTGCCACTTCTATTATGATGTGTCTTGGTGTGAGTGTCTTTGGGTCCATCTTGTTTGGGACTCTGCACTTCTGGGACTTCTGTGTCTTCCTTCACCAGGTAAGGAGAGTTTTTTGTCATTATTTCTTCAAACAGGTTCTTGATACCTTGCTCTCTCTCTTCTCCTTCTGGTGATGCAGATGTTATTATTTTTATGTTGTCCCCAAATTCCTGAAATTATCCCCATTTTTAAAAAGATTTTATTTATTTATTTTTAGTGGGAGGCAAAGGGAGGGAGAACAAGAGGGAGAAAAACATCACTGTGTAAGAGAAACCCTGATTGGTTGCCTTTTGGATGCCCCCATCCGGGGCCCTGTCCTATAACCTAGGCATGTGCCATGACTGGGAACCAAACTGACAAATGTTCAGTCTGTGGGAGGACACTCAACCCACTAAGTCACAGTTCAGGGCATATCCTCATTTATTTTATTTTTTTTTTATTTTTGCTGTTCTGATTGGCTGGGGTTTTTGCACCTTGTCTTTCAAATCACTGATTTAATCCTCTGCTTCATCCAACCTACTGTTTATTCCTTCCAGTGTGTACTTCATTTCAGATATTGTATTCTTCATTTCTGATTGGTCCTTTTTTATGGTTTCTATGCCTTTTTTCATGCTGTTGAGCATTCCTATAGCCATCACTGTGAACTCTATATCTTAAAAATTGCTTGCTTCCTTTTCATTCATCTCTTTTTCTGAAGATTACTTCTGTTCTTTCATTTAAGGCTTGTTTCTTTGTCTTCCCATTTTGGCTGCCTCTTTTTGTTTGTTTCTGTGTATTAGATCTGCTTTGACTCCCAATCTTCATGGGGTAGCTTTATGTAGTAGGTGTCCTGTGGGATTCATTGGTGTAGTCTTTTTGATCACCTGACCTGAGTGCTCCAGGAATGCCCCTTGCATGCATTATGTGTGTTATAATTGAATCTTGATTGCTCTTGGCATATTCATGGTCAGATTGACCCTCAGGCTGACTGACTGATGCTGAACCCCAAACCTGGCATGCAAACTGTTGTGCAGGTGCTGACCACGAGAAGGGGACTTTGCCTCAGCAGCATTGGATGCCTGCTGAGGTTTCCCTTTGGATATGTCACTTGTAACACTTACTGGATTTTGTTCTGATATTGTATGAAGCTGGCTACTGGCTTCTTGAGAAGGAGTTTGGTTCTAGCCAATTGAAGATGCTAGTTATTACTGGTCCTCAACAACCTTTTTGGAGCTTCAAGCAATCCTCAGTTTGTGGCTGCCTTTGCTAGGCCTGGATATGTGCAGGAAGGACCAAGCCGTGAACTAAAGCTGGCCTTTACCAACACCAGGCCATGGGACAGGTCTGCAAAAGTCCTAACTCACCCTGACAAGGTCCACCTGTGCCTGTTTCTGCCTGTGGGCTGCCTTTAGGCTCACTCACTAAAAGAGCCTCTGGCTATACTCCACAGCAGGGTGTAAACTCCACAAGATGAGGTGAAAGGGAGTGCAGAGGGTGGGGCTATTGCTTTCCCCCAGGGTGATGCTACAAGGGAAACAGTGATTGCTTGCCTCTTGCATACCCCTAACTGGGAACCAGCCTCACAACCCATGCACTACCCCCAACCAGGAATCGAACCAGTGAACTACCCCCACCCTGCATACAATGCCCAACCAACTGAGCCATGTCAGCCAGAGCTATCTTTCCTTCTCTTGTTTTAAAAGTAATATATGTACATAATTTTTGTACCTAACTTAGAAAACTCAAAAAAGAATAACATTGTAATCTTTTATAATCTTACCACTGACTGTAAACATGTTGGCATATGTGGTAGTTTTAAAACAAATTAAAAAATTCTTTCACATTTGTCCCATCAAGAGGTGGCATCTAGTTTCCCTCCTCTAGAATATAGGCTAGCTTTAGTGACTTGTTTCTGACAGAATTCAGTGGATATGATGCTACATGACTTCTGACCTTAGGTCATCACATGAATATAGTTTCCACCTGGCTTTCTCTTTCTCAGAATACTTGTTCCTGGAATATAGCTGTTGTGACATGAGGAAATTCAAGCCACATGGAGAAGCCACATGTAAGTGTTCCACTCAAAGCCCCAGATGAGTTTCTGACCAGTGACCAGCATCAACTGCCAGACATGTGAATGAGGAAGCCTTCAAGATTTCTCCACCTCTAGCCATTGTCTGACTGCAACTGTATAAGAGACTCTGAGCAAGAACCATGTAACTGAGCCCAGTTGATCCTCACAGTATTGAGAGATAATAATAAATGATTGTCATTTTACATTAAGTTTGTTACACAGAGATCATTATATTATGCATATAATATCTTGCATACAAATGTTTGAAACATATTTAACCAGTCTTTATTGTTAGACATTTATATTATTTTCCAGTTTTTTTCACTATTATACATAATGCTGCAGTGAACATTCTTGCATTTATGCCTTTTTAAGCAAGTTTATTTTGTCATTTGAAAGACAAAAGCAACATAGGTTAAGTGAAATAATTCAAATATAATACAAAAATTAAATTGATATGTCCTTCCATTTCCCCTCCAAAGCCATCCCCCTAATGAAACCACTGATAGGGAACTACTTATATAAATTATGTTGGATGTATACCAGGGACTACTTATCCACTCATTGAAAGGAATAAAGTATATTGACTTAGAAGGCTGTCCATTATACACTGGTAAGTAAAAGAGTAACCCCATTTTTTGTGAAAGAAAATAAACTCACACTATGTGTTTATATGTGTAAGTTCTGTATCAGTGGACATTCATGTTGTTGCTATTACAAATAATATTACAGTAAACACCCTTGTCTACTTATATATACAGACTGGTATTTTATTTCTGATAGTTAAAATTATCATAAGTGAGATTTCCTGCTCAATGGGGCATGTGACTTTTTTAATTTAATAAATACTATTGAAGGACTTCCCGATAAATATGAGAAGTTAAACACATGTTTGTCCTAAAATGAAAAGGAAATTAGTTTTTAAGGGGTATAAGCCTACAAAAACAAAGAGAAAAGGAATGAAGGAAGCAACAAAATATGCCAATATACTTTGTAAAGATTTTATTTATTTATTTTTAGAGATGGGAAGAGAGGGAGAGATACATCAACATGTGGTTGCCTCTCACATGCCCCCTACTGGGGACCTGGCCCACAACCGAGATAAGTGCCCTGACTGGGAATTGAACCAGCAGCCCTTTGGTTCATAGGCTGACACTCAATTCACTGAGCTACACCAGCCAAGGCACCAACATATTTTTGAAAGACAAAAAGCAGACGCCAGTTACTAGAGCTGAAAAAGCTGAAGAGAAGGTGCCTACAAGGTGTGTGAGAAATGAGAACAATTTATGCTGTAGAATGCCTGGGGTGATCAGAAATCAGACACACCAGTGAGTGACCAAAGAAGGCAGGGGTTTGTCAAGAGGCTGAAAACAGAAGGTTTGGTTGCATGTGTGTGAGAAGTGCAGTTAGACCAGGCAGGGTTTCATTATCTCAACCTGCTAAGCCAGGAAAATACCATTTCCCTAATCTGGCAGCAGATGGGAAGTTTATTCAAAGAAAATTGACCCACAGAAGCCCCAGACCCAGGTGCCCTGGTAGAGTGAAAGGTAGGTATAGGGTATCATATTGAAAAGAGAGTCACTAAATGAAAGCTACAATAGTATCCTTTTCTCTGCTCGGCAGACACCTTCATTCCAAGAATACCAGCAGGCAGGTAAATATTTTCCAGGCAAGAAATTGGAGAGTTCATCTTTGAAGAAACTGGAACTACTTTCAGAAAAAAGGACCTATAGATAATGCCATTTTGGAGTCCCCGGTGAACTGGCCAGTTTTTAATCATTTTCAGTGCAGATCAGCAGTTGATAAGCCCTGGCTGTATAGGAATGCCTCCTCTAAGGAAGACAGAGAACAAAACAAACAAATCAGATGAGTTAGTGAAATAAAGAAGAAAGTAGGAGAAAAATTGTTCTTAGTATACTCAGAGATCTAAGGTTGTAACCACAAAATAAAAATAAGATGCTATTAAAAGATCAACATTTAGAAAACCAAAGAGAAGTTGTATAAATATCCTATATTTTTGTATAACACCTTTATAGTTTGGTGTTTCACATGTATATCTCAAATTCTATGGATTTTTTCTATATGGGACAAGGTAGGGATCTGAATGTGTTTGTTTACAAATTGACAGCCAGCTGACCCAATATCATTTATTGAATAATCATACATACATACCTTTCTTCACATTGATTATCTCTGTAGGACAAAGTCTTATAAGTAGATCTAATGGCTTAAAGGGTACAGACATGGAGACAACTGTACTTGAACAACAATTTTAAAAATGTGAAAAAAATAGAATCTGGAAAGACAGAAGTCAAAGAACTTATATGTACAACCCATGGACATGAACTAAAGAGGGGAATGTTGGAGGGTGGGGGGGTGAAAGGCAGAGGGGGGCTTAAGGGGAAAAATTGGGAGAACTGTAATAGCATAATCAATAAAATATACTTAAAAAAGAAAAAACTTAAATGCCATCAATAGGAAACTAGTTAAAGAAAATAGTCTACATTCAACTAAATGGAATGCAGATAGTTTTTAAGAGTTTAATATACAATGACATGGAAAGATACATTATTAGGTTTTTTAAGCATATTTCAGAATAGGATATTTATTAATTAGGCAGGTATTTATTGAGTATGTACTATGTACCAATTATTGTTCTAGACACTGAGAAGAAAATTAAATTTACTTCTAATAACATGTATACCATAATCTCATTTATGTAAAATTTTAAATGTATGTATATGTGTGTTTATATTTATGTAAAGAGAGAGAGATGTCTGAAAGGAAGTCCACTATAAACCTAGTGGCCATTTTTCTGGATGGTTCTCATGTGTATAAATAATTGTCCTTCTCCTTGTTTTCTCCTCCATACAAATAGACTCATTAGACTTTTGGCATCCTCCAAAGAGTGAGTGGGAGCCAGCCCTTAGCTGCTGACAATTCCCAAGATTTTAGTTAATTTCCCCTTTATAATTATTTACTTTTCCATTGTGTTTAAACTTGTAACATTAGGCATATGTTTTATAATTAGAAAAAACAACAAAGTTATATCCACTTGTGGGAGAAATTCCCTCATCATTCACCCTTCACTGTCAGTTGTTGTCCTTGAAAAATGTCATCTGTAAGAAAGAACAACTAAGCTACATCAGCCATCAATAGTCCTTCATGAACTTCTTTGTTATCCCTTTGAGGGAGTTGTTGGCTAGGGGAAAAATATTCCAAAATGTTAAAGTAGGGCACTTAGAGGTGGGGAGACAGCCACTGCAATGGATCTGTTGACTAGTCTTCTTAGGGAAAGTTGGGAAAGGCAACTGCATCTAAGTCTAAGGGAAGGAAAAGTTCCATACAATGCCAGAAAGATTTCAGACTTGTCCACCCTTCTTAGCCCCTAAAGCCTCCTCACCTTCACAACATCCTCTGGAGAGCTGTACTCTGTAGCCTGCCTGGAGTCCTCTGACATCCAGAAAAGTCACAGAAAAGAGGATGGTTCTCATGTGTATAAATAATTGTCCTTCTCCTTGTTTTCTCCTCCATACAAATAGACTCATTAGACTTTTGGCATCCTCCAAAGAGTGAGTGGGAGCCAGCCCTTCGCTGCTGACAATTCCCATTAGCATGCCTTCATTGCAGCTTTTTTATTGCATTGGTCAAATTCCTTTCTCCAAGAACATTGCCCAGCTCACCAACTAAATTATGTATTGAAGAAGAGCATCTGGTAGCTCTCATGCTTCTTATTTAGCAGGCTGGGTCCCTGAAAAGGGTAAGGTAGGGTACTCCTTAACTGAGGCTATACTGCCATTCCCTTTACCAGAATCTATCATAAGTTCTGTTGCCTTTAATTAACAGAGAGAAATTCACTTAGAAGTATAGCATAGCAATTAAGGGTTTAGTTTACAGTCCTGGGAGACTGACAGATATGGATATAATAAACATTAATACCAACCAGGAGGAATTAAATGATATGATAAAGCACAACAAAGAGCTAAGAGATTAAAAAGAAAAATACCATTCAATTTGATTGGGAGATCATGGCCAACTCCACAGAGAAAGTGGCGTAGAAGCTAAAACATGAAGGATGAGGTTGATTTCAGCACACAGAAATGATGAGAAGGATTAATCTGAGCTGAGAGAACAGTACGAGCAAGGGCATGAAGGCAGAGAAGTAGGTGAAGTGTTGAGCTGAGTGAGTAATCATCTGTGACTAGATGAGAGAGCACTGTAGCCCTGGCTCACAATGCTCACTAGATGTTGAATGACATGTAGGATTCCTGGAGAAATGTAATAAGAGATGACATCAGAAGGAAAGTGACAGGGGCCAGACTGTGAGGGCCCTTGAATTCCAGATTAAGGACTAGATTTAATTATTTAGGAATTATCAAGGGAGAGGAGTGACAGGATCTAGCCTCTGACTTACAAAGACAACTCCAGCATTAGTAAGGAAGGTAGAGTAAAAGCAATGAGACTGATACAGAAGGAAGACCACTTAAGAGGTTACTTCAGTAGTCTAGGTGAGAGATAACAAAGGCCTGGACTAAGGTGTTGACAATGAGAATAAAAAATGGGGATGTAAATGTGAGCACCTTCAATATATAGGTGATGTCAATAACTGTAGGAATGGATGAGCTTACATAACTAGGACAAAATATAGAATGAAAGAGGGTAAACAAAAAATAAATACCTCAGTTGGTTGGGCCTTGTTCCACAAAGTGAAGGGTCACCAGTTCAATTCCCAGTCAGGGCACATGCCTGAGTTTCAGGTTGGGTCCCCCATCAGGGTGCGTATGAGAGGCAAACAATCAATGTTTCTCTCCCTCTTTTTCTGCCTCCTTTCCCCTTTCTCTAAAAAATAAATAAAGGAAATCTTTTAAAAGTCATTTTTAAAAATGAGCCCCTGGAGAAGACCATGTTAATTAGCTTCATTGTGGTAATCATTTCACAATATAAACATATATCAAATGTCTACATTGTATACCTCAAATATACACAATTTCTATTTATCAATCACACCTTAATAAAGCTGGGCAGGAAGAGACAGGTAGAGCTCTCAAATGAGACTGAAGAATACCAGAGGAGCAGTAGGAGAACCAGTAGAATACAGTGCTCTGAAAATCAAGGATAGAAAGTCTCTCAATAACTGCAATACCCTGGACCTAGCCCTCCTTTGAGCTGCATGCCAAAAAAAGCAGGCTATGATTGTAGCAGCTCTTTTTTTTTAGCAGCCATTCTATAACTTGGGTTCATAGTGAATTTGTTGTCATTTATAACTCCCAAGTCTTAGCTGGAAAAATTACAATCCAGTTATATCTCCCTGTCCCAGATGTTTGCAGTCATAAGTGCAAGATCTATTTTGCTCCTATTTGTCATTGTGTTTGTTTTGACTTGTTATTCCAGCCTGTCCAAGAATTTTTACATTTTGACACTCAATATATTAGCTTTTTCTCCCAGCTTTCTGTCATCTGCAATTTGATCAGCTCATTGTCTACGTCTTCATTCATAGCATCGATTAAAATCTTGACTAGAAAAAGAGCAAGCCCTAGCTGGTGTGGCTCAGTGGGTTGAGTGCCAGCCTGTGAACCAAAGGGTTGCTGGTTCAATTCCAGTCAGGGCACATGCCTGGGTTGCCCAGGGCACAAGCCAGGTCCCCAGTGGGGGGCACACGAGAAGCAACCACACATTGTTGCTTCTCTCCCTCTCTCTCTCCTTCCCTTCCATTCTCTCTAAAAATAAATAGGTAAAATATTTGCAAAAAACATCAAACTCAAAAAAACAAAAAGGTGGTGTTCCCCAGTCCCTATAGGTACACTAGCTTTTCTAACAAATTCATCATCTTGCTCCCAACCCTTCAAAAGGCAAGTGAAGACAGAATCAAGCAACATTACTTGATTACCTTCAGCTGCAATGTGGCACTAGACACCTCCTTCAGGTGACATAAAATATGATCAACCTTTTGGGGGTTCAAATTATGAATCTTGTACTGTTTAGCGCCCAGCCCACATTTCTGCATTCTGTCCACAAAGACATCACAGAGAAAATGTACTGAAGTCAATATATACCACTACAAGAGTTTTCTTCATTGAGAAGTCTAGTAACCATACCTAGAGAAGGAACTGACACCTATTAGTACACCTGGGATGAAAATGATGCTACAACAAAATTCCAGTTGTCAGTGCAGCCACCTGATGAGACAGGCAC
>PVIA01002517.1:0-204831 GCA_004024845.1 Tonatia bakeri
GGGAGGACTTGAATGGGAGTAGGGGGGTGAAAACTGTACTTGAACATTCATTTAAATAAAAAAAAAATTTAAAATACTAAAAAAAAAGGATATTTGTGTTACACTTTCACTGATTGAATTACAAATTAAAAGCAAGTAATTCTATTATAATATTGCATTTAGTAAAATATAGACAGAAAGGTTGATGTCACATTTAAAAATGGGCATTGGAGTAATTGAATAGAAAGCCGATAAAATAACAATCTACCCAGTTTGTTTATAGATCTTCAAATTAATGAAACCAGTGTAACTGTCTGTATGAGACATCCTGCACTGTGTAGGGGACCAACAACAAAGTATCTTGGTTCTTCCCCCAATACATAGTTCTTCCATTTATTAATAAATACTCAACTCTATCAATACTTGTCTGCAGTTTAGTAAACATATGTACCTTGATACAAATTAAAAACAGATGTGGTTTTTCATGGTGTATACCAAGCTACTGCTCACCATTTGTCTCAGAAGTGTGACACATTTTTTGTATTTTTGTATAGCTTATATACTAGTATATAAGCTATACTTCAATAAATATGAAATAAAATAGTATACATTTAAGATGGACGATGTGATGATTTAACATATGTCTACATTGTGAAATGATTACCACATCAAGCTGATTAACACACCCATCACTTCACATAATTATTATTTTGTGTTTTGAGAACATTTAAGATCTACCCTCTTAGCAAATTTCAAGTCTACAGTGCAGTATTCATTATTATAGTCACCATGCTATACATTAGATCCCCAGAACCACCACTCTGCTGTCTCCTCCTATGAATTTGACTATTGTAGACATACTAGTGACATCATACAGTATCTGTCTTTCTGTGTCTGGCTTATTTCACTTAGCATTATGCCCTCAAGGTCCACCCATGTTCTCATATATGCAGAATTTCCTTCTTTTTTATGGTCGATGTTATACTCCATTGTATGTACATAATACATTTTCTTTATCCACTCATCTGTCAATGAACACTTAGTTTGTTTCCATGTCTTGACTATTGTGAATAATGCCACAGCGAACATGGGAGTATAACTATGTCTTCAAGATGGTGATTTTTGTTCCTTCGGATAACAATCAGAAGTGGGATTGCTGGTTTGCATGGTAGTTCTATTCTAAAGTTTTTGAGGAACTTTCATACCGTTTTCCATAATGGCTGTGCCAGTTTGTGTTCCCATTGACAGAGGGTTCCTTTTCTCCACATCTTTGTCCACTCTTCTTATTCTTTGTCTCTTCAATACTAGCCATTCTAACAGGTATGAATTTAATTTCACTGGGGGTTTGATTTGCATTTCCCTGATCATTAGTGATGTTGAGCACTTTTTTAATGTACCTGTTGGCCATTTGTGTCTTCTTTGGGAAAAAAAAAAGTCTATTCAGATTCCTTTCCCTGTTTGCATAACTTGGACATTAACATCTTAGGAAGTCTATAATTTGCAAATATTCTCTCCCGTTCTGTAGTCTGCCTTTTCATTCTGTTGATAGTTTTCTTTGCTGTGCTGAAGGTTTTTAGTTTAATGTAGTCCCTCTTGTTGATTTTTGCTTTTGTTGGCCTGTGCTTCTGGTGTTACATCACAACATGTTTTAAAGACTAAGGATTGTGACCCATCCCATTCCAGAGCTCTGTCAGGAAACTCAAAGATCTCCTTTCAATGAACAGCAAAGATAAGAAATATTTTTTAAAGATTTTATTTATTTATTTTTAGAGAGGGAAGGGAGGGAGAAAGAGAGAGAGAGAGAGAGAGAGAGAGAGAAACATCAATGTGCAGTTGCTGGGGGCCGTGGCCTGCAACCCAGGCATGTGCCCTGACTGGGAATCGAAACTACGATGCTTGGTTCACAGCCCGCATTCAATCCACTGACCTACGCCAGCCAGGGCAGGATAGGAAACATTTTTAAACCATAGTGCAAATAATGTTTTATGTATTTTGTCTTTTCTCTAGAACCAGCTATCCCTTGGTTATTGCCCCTGCCCTTCATACCTCATAATCGTTTACATAGGAATATCTTATCTGAAAGGAAGCAAGCAGTGGCCTTACCTATAATTCTGAAGTAGTTCTAAGTCTAGACATTTTCTTATTTGTATTTTTGTGAAATAAGTTTGTTGTAAATTGGGTGGCACAGTTGGTCTCAGTTCATATACATGCTAAGTGTCAGTTGCGACTCTAATTTTAATGACAACCTAAGCAGAGGTTTCTAAGCATTTTGGAAAGATGCACCCCATCAGCAAAAACTTTTCAACCAAAAATAGTCAAAGACATTAATATGTATTGATTTGTAAGTTACAGATATGTAACGGGGTGCTGAGCTAAAGGTCCCCCCAAATGGAGAAAACCCCTATAGCTTTCATTTGGACCACAAGGGAAGTGGAGCAGGGTCACTGAGAGCTACTTTGCATATATGAAGAACTTAGCCAGAGTTTTAGTAATGTTAAACTCTGTCTGGCTCCGAGACAGGGAGATGGGCACGACTCTGACTTGTGTCACGTAGCCGGAGGGGCTTTTAGTGCCTGAAACAGCGACTTGGAGACTTGCAGGAGGCTTTTGTGTTATAGGGGCATGCTTGCTCGGACTAACAATGGCAGTCAAGAAAGGCAGAAGAAACCAGACTACTGGCCTGCTCTATCAAGGGGAGGCAGCACTGTGTGTGTGTGTGTGTGTGTGTGTGTGTGTGTGTGTCTTTATTTCTAAAGTGAGTGAGATTTAACAGCAGAATTCTGCCATTATTCTAAACCTGTGAAACTTTTAACTAAATAGTTCCTTTCCTTTTAACCAACCTCTGGCACTGAGAGCCATAATTCTTATTGGTGACAGACGAAAAGAACCATAAAGTAACAAGACCCCAGGGACAGGGGGCAGGGTGTTTTTCTGTAACAGATATGGACATTTTCTGTTATTTTGAGCATTATAAAATATACATGGAACATAACATGAATCGGATTAGAAAACAAGGAAGTAGAAGTTCTAACAGTCATCATTTGTGTGTTAGTGTATCATTTCATGAAGACTTTGTGACATGTACACCCTACACTTGAGACTCCAAGTTAATATGAGACCCGAGGACTTCAATGAAGTTCTCAGAGAGAGAATGAAGTTGCCCTTTCCTATTTATGACCCCTGTTAAGTGAGGATGTTTCCTTCGTCCCCTGAATAAAGCCGTGCTAGGTAATGGTAACTTTTGGATATTTATTAGTATGTTTCTTTTTAATATGCATTGCTTTGTGATCACAAAGAATGAGTTCTTTTCTCCTGGGCAGAGCACAGCTACAAAAAGATGTTTGCCATCATAACAAAGAGGGGAAGTAATGAACTTTTATCTTAGGGCACATAAACTGAGATCATGGACCCATGCTCGTGTATAAATCTGCTGTGTTAGGACAGATAGAAACTAAGGTTTATTGATTATCTATCATGTGCCAAGCACAATTCTAGGTGAGTTAAATATAGATTATGGCCCTGAAGCCTTTACCTGATGTTTGGTACATAGGAAATACGATTATGATGTTACTCATGTAATCATCCAAATTACCCAGACAACTAAGAATCAATCATTTTATTATATTTGTTAGAAGCAAGTCACCAAGTCCGGCCCACACTCAAGGGGGACAGGTGTGTCCTTACGAGAGAAGGTTTGCCAAAGGATTTGTAAGCATATTTTCAAACCACCACACAATGTATGTGAGATGATTCTGACTGTAGAATCTTTGACATTTCCTTTTTGTGCTCACCCAAGGATGTGCTTGTTGATTTTAGAGAGAGGGGAAGGGAGGGAGAGAGAGAGGAATAGAAACGTTGATGCGAGAGAGAAACATTGATTGGCTGCCTCTTTTCAGTATACTGGACCACTGAGCCACACTGGCCCAAGTGAATCTTTTAAATGTTTTATATAAACCACATCAGAACTGGGAAGGGTTTGATATTTTACCCTGTTTATAAGCTGCCAGAGTGGCTGGCCACAGCCTATGGATGCTGAGAAATGCAGGCATACTTCAGGTCAGAGAACAAGGGCTTTATGATTTAAGCAATATCAGTAGCAAGAGAGTAAGCAATTTCAGTTCCCCCGCTGCCAAAGATGGGACACGGAGGGGGTCAGGTGCGTTCCCACATGCACTACGTTGCATTTCAGGAGAGGCACCTGGACTCATGGAGCAGGAGTTAGGCTTTTATAATGGGGAGTAAGTTCCTCTGCTTTGCTCCAAGGGACCCACTGGATGCACTGTTATCTAGGGCTGCACATCCCTGAAGTCTCTCTGGAGAGTACAGAACAAGGCATCAATGATGTTACTCACCCATGGAGAGCTATCTTCAACAAAAAGTGTTCTCTTTTTTGAAAAAAAAGTTATGATAAAGGTGGTTGTATTAGTGTTCTGGAAAGACACAAATAGAATGTATGTGGGTATATATACTGTATATTATATATTATTGTATATTTTGCATATTGTATGTTGTATATTGTATATATTATATATCATATATCACATATCATATATTTTAGCCTCCAGGATGAGGAGAAAAAAATGTCCCTGTTTAAGTCCCCTGGTATTTTGTCATAGCAGCCTCAACTAATAAAGTATTTTTGTGCATAAAGCTCCCCCTGCATCTATCTCCCATCCTGTATCTGCTATGCTGTTGCTCACACTCCATTAGCCCATCAGACTTCACTTAAAAACACAAGTTAAATGATAACATAATTAAGAATTCAGGACTGCAGAGCAGCAAGCAGGGGCCGTCCTGACCACGGCAAAGTCACAGGGTCCCCTTGCCCACGTTGCCGCCCTGCCTCTCCATACATCCTGGGAGCGTGCCGCGCGATCACAAGGCCTTGCTCACTGTTGTGTGTTCCTGCCGAAAAGCGCTCTTGGTACAGGATAGATTTTCAATAGAGGCCTCACGTCAGTGTGTTCTGATATGTAACCGACCCTTAGCTCTACGTCAAAGAGGTTCCAAAGGTCTCCTTAAGAACACTTTCATAGGGATTATTTCATAATTCGATATTCATTGAAAAGTAACCAGAGAATCACAGAAATATGAAGCTGGAAGGAATTTCTTGTCTGGTGGTGTTTAAAAATGTTTTTATTAACTTTTGTTGTTTTGTAAGCAGTGGAGCCAATTTTTCAAGAAAACTTTTGAAGTAGGCCGTTTCTTAGGGAGCTGGAGCCTCTCTGAGGGGTGGCAGGGCGGGGCATGCAACCCTCATCCCTCCGCCTCCCTAAGACATTATTTAAAACCCAATGTTCTGTTACAGACTCTTCATTTAAAATGTTTCTTTATGTGTTGCCCTCTTAAGGGATCTTCAAAAATGACAGAATTACACATTTTTTAAAAAGCATTAGCCCAGAGTTTAAATAAAACGCCAGGATACATAGTAGTGTTTTCACACAAACTATTCACTTGCCAAGGTCTCCTTAAGAATCAGGAACCAGCAAGTAAGGAGCAGTCAGGGCACTTGGCTCCACAAGCCTCTGTGTCACTGTCTCTCCGCCCTTTCATGATTGGGAGACACGTCAGATAATGAAATCTTAGGCAGGCCCAGAAATAGTCCCGGTACTTTTTACCTGCTTTTCGTGGACACGCTCCAGCTTCCTTCCCTTTCTAGACGTTGCTTCACTCCTTCCCCGGTGTTTGTGTTCTGCTCACTTGCCTTCTACAGCGAGAATGAGGTCCGTGTTCTCATGCTGACAACAGAACGAAGTCACGTAATCACTGCTATTCTGTTGTGTTTAGTGCATCATATTATTTTATTACAGTCCCTTGCTTGTGTGACTTTATGTGTCCTTTCGTTCCACAGCGTGTGACTATTTCCTGGTCCTGTAACAGTCTAGCTGATACCAAGGGAATGTCAGAGGTAAATAAGACATGACCATTACCTTTTGGGCCAATAGGACTTAGCCAGGGCATCAGAGCTACAAATCTGCAAAAAATAATGTGTATTCCAGTTATGGTTTCCAATGATCATAACATTAAATAAACAAAAATAGTTTTCTTTTAATAGTTCTACTTAAAATGGGGCTTGGTAAATACTACATGCAGGGGTTTAAAAAGTGTAATTTTAGAACTTCAAAATGTAGTAAGTTAAACATATGCTTTCTGCATTTCTATTTCAGCATTTTTAAGAAAAATAATTTGTCTTATAAAACGCAGTTTAGGTAAAATTGAGTGAAAAACAGCTTTCAATAAATTTTTTCATTAAGTAAGTTACAAAAAATTAACTAGATTACAATTTGGAGAGTTAATAAGAAGAGAGAAACTAACAGAGTATTATAAAATATATAATCGAGATTTTGAAAACGGCTTGAAAGTCTTATCAGGAGACAAAAATACATGTAGTTATGCTTCTTTTACAAAAAATATAATCCCCCTCTCCCTACCTCCTTGGTCTCTATTCTCGTTCTTAGAATTCGTGTGCTGAGTTTGCGTGGTTCCTCCTTTCAGTATCATTATTTACAGCACTGTCACTGTTTCCATAGTTATGCAGTATTTCTGTTTCCATAGCAACACTCTTGGTTTCCTAAACAAATAATATCAGAGTGTTAATCTTGTTTCAGTGTTATTGTACTATGTTATTAGATACAAAATTCAAAAAATAATTTAGGCAGGGTTTGAAACTAGGTGGGTTGGTTTTATTGCTTGGTGCTTGTGATATTAAATTTCAATTTCATATTAAAACACATATCCATTTGAAAAATAGTGGGAGTTTGCATAGTAAACATGATACCAATTTTATTCAGTAGTTATAAAGCACTATAATTTAATAAGAGTGTTCCAGTACATAGCAATATACAGGGAGAGGTTTACTGTCTTCAGATTAAAATGACTGTTTTTCAGTTGGCCTGGATGATTTAGCTCCCCCAAATCTCTGAAGTCATTTATAACCTATCCACAGCAGTATTTCCCTTTGCCATTTCTGCATTTTAAGTAATTTCTGCCCGTTTTGCCTTTTATTTTATAGCCCCCGCAGGAACAGCTATGAAGTAGACTTCAAGGGAACTTTACAACTTCCATTTTCTTGAAAATAAAAAATAATTTCTGTCTTTAAATTTGCTTATCATCACCCTGAATTTCTTCTCCTAACAACACATCCTGTGGACTTTCTAAGAAGTGGATCTATGTCTTGCCCCTCAGCTCCCAGCACACAGTTCTGTGTCATTGATCACATCGATTCCTTCCTGCAGGACAGCATTGGGGAATGTAGGGGGAGAATGTTGCAGCTGTGCTGGGTAGAGGAAGTGAATATTAATTACCCTTGTTTAACAGAAGTGGGAGGAGCCCTACTGACAGTCACACAGCCCTGCTCTTCCTGTCAGAGGTCTGCAAAAGCCCTGCTCAGCTGTGTCAATTTGCACTCTGTCCCATTTACCGATACATTTCAGGAGCCCGCTTTTCCACTTTTCTTTAGTCTGTCTTCCCTCAAGAACACGTTTAAATATTTCCCCTCCCAATTTTAGCACAAAAAGAGACTACATGGGGGTGTAATATGATAATTTGTAAAGGTGAAATAGTTTGTTCTGCTTCGGAGAGAGGAATAGTCAATAATGAACAAAGTTGATGTCAAACTTTGGACTAACCACATTTTAGATCTGAAGCTTGGGAGTGGTTGGATGACTGAGAGAATTGAGGAATTGACTTCAGAACAGGTGTTTCCACCTGTATCACTCCTGTGAAATTCAGTTTCCTCATCTGGAACACTGGGAAATACCACCTACCTGCAATGTTGTGGGGACATTTGAAACATAAACAACCAGCATGGTAACACTTGCTAAGCAGTAGCCACTGGGAAGGTTACTGAATTTTTCTTCTTTTCTTAGATAATTCTTGGCGGGGTGGGGGGGGCGCGCTCGGAAAGAGCCTGATTGATTCCTCCGCAGTCCTATAAGGATCTGTATCAATACAGAGATCATTAGCCATAGAGCTTCTCAGTTTCTTCCCCTTCACCCTCCTGTCTACCGGCTCCTTGCACGGGCAGCTTTAGTTTGTCAGTTCAGAGGAAGTAAATGAATACTCAGTCTTCACAAAGTCACCTCACCTATGTGGGGGCCCTTAGTGGGCAACAGATTGGTAGTATGGGAAGCCCCAGAGAAAAGAGGTCCTTTCCCGATCTCTATCCATTTCCCAAATCTCACCAGAGTTTCTCAGTCTTCCATGTGCACAGTAGACAATCATTTGGGAACCTGCTGAAATGCAGATTTGGGTTCAACAGGTCTGGGTGGGGACCGAGTTTCTATCTGGCTGTCTAGCTCTCAGGTGATGCCAAAGTTGCCCATCCAGAGACCTCACCTTGAATGGGAAGGATCTAAGGTCCTCAAATATGAGATTTTCTCAGATTTGTTAAGACCCTAATTGGGGGCCAGTTCCTATAACATTGAGTCCCCAAATTTCTTTTACAGGGGCCCATTTGGGGTTCTTATTCTAGAACAAAATCCAAACAATCCAGTTTTGCTGAACTTGGCTTTCTTGTAAGATGGGCAGATTGGACCTGCTGGAATCACTTGGGTCCTTTTCAACAACAAATGTGGCAAACTTCCTTCTTTTAGACAGAGGGCAACTCAGGAAGATGTAACTTTTCACCACTTAAATCATCATTAATCAAATTCTGTTTAGCAGATTTGAATCTCTTACGAGCTTTAAGATCAACATGATTCCGTCGTTTTAGGAAAAATGTGTAGCAGGATCAGAATTGATTATCAAAATTAGGTTAATACCTCAATCAGTAACTCAGTGACTCATCTGTGAATGAGTTTAGAAGCTGGTTGAATTTTGAATCATCAAAAATTGCAATATAATGAGTGTTTCAGAATGCTTTAAGAAAGTGGGTTCTCTCTCTCTCTCTCTGTCTCTTTCTGTTATGTTGACAGTATAACAAATCCAGTTAAATTTCTTAGGTAATATTTTGTTTGGAGTCTTGTACCTGTTGGCATTTTAATTGTTGTATCTTAATAGCAATGTTTCTTACATAAAAACCTTTTCATAGCAATGTACTCTTTTCTAAAAGAGTGAAATATTTTAAAAAGAAATTATACTTAAAAGGTCTTAAAAAAAAATCCAGGACTTTCTAGGGGATTTTGTCAGTCAGGTTTTCCTCGCTTATGAAATCATGGTCCGGGATTGTATAAGCATCTAAGAATCAAAAGATTGTGGTTTCTAATAAATATATACAAACACAGTGTTATGTTCATTTTTATTCATGTGCTAAATATATTCAACTGGCATTGACTTCATAATGAATCATGATGAGCCTGTTTGCCCTTCTCAAAAGTAATGATAAAATTGTAACAAAATCAATTCCCTTTGGAAAAGGAGGCAGCCAGTTCCCTTAGTAGTGGCTTGTTTGCCATGGAAAATACCCCAATTGTCAATGAAAAATGCTCATAAATAAACATAAAAGTGAGGATAAAAATAGGATCATCCTCGCACAGAAAAATGCACAAGCACTCATGAAAATTAAACATTGAGAATAGTAGTTGGAACATACCAGATGTTCAGTAAATATTCTGTATTGCTATTATTCCTGACTCCCATCTCATTGTATAAAATCTTATCCAGTATTTGGAACAAGTAAGACTGCAGTAGCATAACCTCTCCCAACTCTGCATGTGTTAATATTACATGTGTATATAGGTATATAGGTACATGTATATATAAGTATATATTTGAATGGACACTTTCATAAGTGATGGTCTCAGATAATTGTGGAAAAATCTGACACAGCAGAAGGAAATAATGCATACCTTCCCAGAAGCTTACAATTGCTGTAATTTGAATGTCCAATTCAAGCAGATTACCATTCTCTATTCATAAAATATTATATACAGGATTATTATTTATAAAGAAACACTTCTTTAAGTAAAAGAGCAGAGTACCTCAATGGGGAAAAATGTGCCTGTAATACATGCAAATGAGTATATATATTTCTACCAAAAATGCATGCATATTTTTCTTTTGGTTGTTGTATCGGTTAAAAATTAACCTTACCCAGTCATATCATGGGTTGTGCTATGCTGATCTAACACTAACGTAGTGTTTTCACAGAACAAAGAAAAGGGGAACCTTAGCAAAGAGCAGGTTTAGTGGAGTCAATCTACCATTCCAAACCACCAAAGCCAAACAGTTTCCCTTGTTGAAATGATGAAACCACTCTTAGGTTCATTCTGTGCAAATGTGAGGGGATACACAAGGAAATTCCCATTATTTTGTGGGGCTTTTACACAGTCTATTCATACAAGGGGAAGCTCATAATGTTTTCCTTGTATAAAAATACTTCATGATAGATACCAGGTTTTCTAAAAATACACAATAGCAGCAGAAGAATAACCTAGGGTGGCTCATTGTAGGGCAGCAGCCAGAGGTGTGCCAGGGAAGTGATTGAGAACACTGACTCAACTGTCAGACACCCAGGTTCCAATTCAGGCTCAACCTTTTGCAAATTGTTTGACTTTGAGGAGGTTCCCTAAATTCTCTGTGCCTCAGATTATTTACTCATCTTTGTAATTGGAATGTGATAGCACCTAATTAATGTCAAAAGGCTATTGTAAGAATAAAGAAGCATATAATGTAAACAAAGTGATTACAGCAGTGCCTTATACATCATAATCAATACATGTTAGTGATCATCAGACTGACTAATGTTTCCCATAACTGTCATAAGATCATTGGCCATATATTACAGTTTTATGATTTGCTTCCTATTTTGCCAAAGCTGATTATAAATTTGTTATAGCTGATTCTGTAATCTTGCAAACATTTAGCTACCCTCAAGCTTCTGAGTCATGTGAAGATCCAGATTCCAGAGAGAACTTAGTAATCAGTCAGGTACCATTAGTTCAGAAAGGGTTCTGAAGATGAGGAATTTTATGATAAAGACCAGATGGTTTAGATCAAGGGTGTCCTACCTGCAGCCCAAAGGCTGCATGCAGCCCAGGATGGCTGTGAATATGGCCCAACACAAAAATTTTTTTGTGATTTTTTTTTGTGGTTATGTGTCACAATGTATTTAATGTGTGGCCCAAGACAACTCTTCTTCTTGTGTGGCCGAGACATCAAAAGGTTGGACACCTCTGATTAGATATTAAATAATTCTTAAACTCTGGGCTTAACTCTGTCAGCAAAATTTCCACAGTAACAATTTAATGAATTGTTTTAGTTAGCACTGGCCATCATAACAAAATACCACAGACTCAGTGGCTTGAACAATAGATTTACTTTCTCACAGTTCTGGAGACTGGAAGTCCAAGATCAAGGTGCTGGCAGGTTCAGTGTCTGATGAGGCTCCTGTTTCCTGGGTTGTAGATGGCTATCTTCTAGCTATGTCCTCATATGGCCTTTTTTTTCTGTATATGCTCAGAGAGAATGAGTTAGCTCATCTATTTTCCTCTTCTTGTAAGGATACTAACCCTATTTGTTCAGAGCTTCACATGATTTAGATATATAATTACTTTCTTAAAGACCCTGTCTCCAAATACCATCATATTGAGGGGCTGGGGCTTTAACATTCAGTCCATTGCACCCCTTAGTTTTTTTTTCTTTCATAGGCATCCTGTAAATCCAGAATAACACTAACAGCAGCTCCGTTCTAATGTCCCTACTCAAGTCCCACCATCGGTCACTTCATGTCCTTAAGGAGAGTCTCTCTGGTCTGGGATCCTACCTTATGACAGATGGAGCCTCTAGATAGATTGTCAGAGACTTGTGTCTGCTCTTTTGTCAGATAACTTTTAATGTCAAACATCTATAATTTTATTTGATTTCTTTTGATTTCCTATTAAGCCACATTTTGCTTGTGTGAGTCTTTGTGATGATTAAAGTGGAGA
Organism: Tonatia bakeri; assembly: GCA_004024845.1. NCBI lineage: Eukaryota > Metazoa > Chordata > Mammalia > Chiroptera > Phyllostomidae > Tonatia > Tonatia bakeri. The sequence goes on from PVIA01002517.1 coordinate 11,847, forward strand.
GATTCTACTAGCTCAGTTTTGTGTGTTGCTTTCTTTCTTGATTTTGATGACTCCATGCATCCTCTCTTCTCAGAGCCAACATGAACTCCTAACTGTTCCTGTCTTTACCTGCATTCTTCCTGTCCCCACAGGATGAGAAACAAGATGATAAAGTGATTGTCTACACTCTGGTTGTCATTCTCCTTCCTCCTCCAGCTGGAGCCCATCATGCCCACATTTCCCCTTGTCAAGGTAAACAGTTCTTTTCCATGTTACCTACAGGGGCTCTTTCCTCTCCTCCCTGCCAGCCCCAGCCCCACTTCCCTTAGCAAATCCCTGCAGGACTGCTCAGGATGAGTACCCTGCTAAATGAGGACAGAGCCTGAACCAGCCTTCGCTCCAGGGGGCTGACTTTAAGCCTTACTCATTTAGCATTAACTTTTCTTCGTCGTGGAAGATGGAGATCTGCTTTTACTGTGGGGAGAGAAGGAAGAGAGAGTGACTCTACTGCCACAGTGGAGGGGGACTGTGCTTCCAGGTTACCTGGGAGCACTGCCCAACCCACAGGAGAGCCTGGTCCCTCCTTGTACTAGAAATGGAAGCTCAATTGTTTTCATCCTTTTAAACATCATCTCTGAGGGAAAGCCTTAGACTTCTTTTTTTCCTTAGACTTTCCTTTTTTCCAAGTAATACTTACTGATCCACCCCCATCCCCCAAATTTATGTCCATTAATGTGGAACTTGTATTTTTCTAAAATTGTAGTTCCACTTACTTTTCAGAAATTTCAGTGAATTCCTGAGATTCCTTTCTCTTACTGATCAGGACACTGATGCCTTCAGCTGCCTGTCCTCAGGAGGGGAGAGTGATCACATCAGTAATTGCCGTGAAACTGAGAAAATTACAGAGACCAAGAAGAAGGATTGGACCTCTGAGTGGACATGGTTAATGAGAGTTCTTTGCAGATGAGGTAATGTCTTGGTTAGCTGGTCAGTGGAAAGGAACCTGGTGCTCCTAGGTGACTTGCTGGGGAGGTTTGTAACGGCAGGTTCCTGTCAGCTCAGAGTTTACAAGTAGAGATACTGATCTCATTTTAAAGAAGGAATTTTTAAACTTTCCTAGGGTTTTCTCCTTACACTGAGGGGTCACAGAGGAGTTCCCCCATCTCTTTCTCCCTCTGGGTTTTTCCTCTTAGTAATTGTGCACGCACTAAGGTAATCATTTCTGATGTCCTTCCTTTAAAATCTCCACTTTCAGATCAGCAGCCGAGGGCATAGATAAATAGGTCAGTTATTACTGACGTCACAGGGAACTCCAAGTCACAGATAAACTCAGCACAGTTTAAAATGCAAGAGAACTGTCTGATCAAAAATGTGAGGTTAACTCATTTTAATGAACAGTTCCAGCAACAGATAAGGAATATGAATAGATCATGAAAGTTGCTCTTAGAGCCGCAGAATTAGGGAATGAAATGACTCTTTTTGACTAATTAATGTGTCAAGATTTGTTTGAGGTGGGAAGACTCAGCACCCTCTGCTTATCGGCATGGTCTGGGATGCCGGACCTCATTATGGTGTGTTCTCATCTTCAAACCTACCTGGGTAAGCCAGACAGATGTAAAACACTTTACATGCTTACCGACAGCCATTACTACCAGCTGATGATCACATTCTCAAAGAGGTCTTCTGTGTTTCCTATTTTATTTTATCTATTGTCTCAGATTTCCAGACATTTCCTCACACTCCTACGAATTTAAGGCAGATGGGGAAAATAGTAAAACATATCCATCTTTCTCATAAAGGACACTTTCTTGGCAAAACCAAGCCCTGCAGTTTAATGTCTGGTGTCAGTTATTACCATAGCAGTTCTGGGGTTGGGTTAGATGAACCTCCAAGGCTTAAGGTTGCCCCAGACACAAATGTGTCTCCCAAACTCTTCGACATGTTTCCAGCTCTCTTCCACTATGTTTATGGTGCTCCTAGCTCATTTACCCATCAAATATGCATGGTGAACACAGGTATCTGTTAGTCACGGAGGAGACAACCATAAAAATCACCATCCTTGACTTCAGGGTCAATCTCAAGGAGCTAACAAAATAAGCACCTTCTTACAGACAGTCAGGTGGCCAGTTTGGGGGACAGATCCCTGCAGGCAAGGTCATGGATGCCCTGCCTTGCAGGCTGTGTGCTTATTATTGCCCCTGGCACATTGACCTCTGTGAATACGTGACTTAAATCAGTGAAGGAACTGGAGCAACAGGATAAGGAGCTATTTTCCAGGGCATTTATCTCCTGGCATGGGTCCCCTGATAGGAAACCAAAGGTATTAAGATATGCTTCAGTGCACTATGACATCCATAAATCAAGCCGCAGAGTGGTCACCAGTTGTGGATGGACAAAGGGATGAAGTCTACAAAAATGTGGGTGGGAAAAAAGCATACACACCTTACAATTATATCTTTATGCTATTTTTTAAATTGTAAATATATGTTGGTCACATGGAATATGAGGTTTCTCTTGACCTCAGTAGTTAAATATTCAAATTTCCTTTTTACGGTTACATATACAGCTGATCTCACAAAAGCTGTTGAAGATCATCAGCACCTTACTAGTCGTCTCAATTAAGCTATTTTGAACCAATCAAAATGTATATATTTTTTATTGGAAAACAAAAAAATTCCAATAATTCTCCAGTTAAAAAACTTGGAATAACAGCTCCTAATTGGTTGTTAATACCATCTCCAACACACACACACACACCAGTCCTATGTACAATTTTAAATAAAAACAGGTTGATAAATTCAACTTTCTGCCATTTTATTTACCTCTAAATTCCTCAGTTGTTTGGGAGCTACTGGCTTAAAGAATTAGATTATCATCAAATAAACAAACTAATGAGAATTTCATTCCAATAGCAAAGCCATTTTTGTTTCCAGGAGGTTGCTTTTTATTCAAAGGCTGTTGTTTATTATTTTTGTACACATGGTTCTTTTTCTTTGTTATCTAGGATATCATAAAAATACAGCTGTGACAAGTAAGTATAGGACTAAGTTACACTATTATTGTTTCACATTTCTCTAGAAGTCTGTTCTGACAGTCAGTGTAATTTCCTGGGCTCAGCTAATCCTGTTGGGATAAGCTTCTACCACCAACCCATCTTGTCTCTGGGCCATGGTCATGCCACTCCTTTCATTATCAAGGAGTCTTGGCCAGGGGGGGATGGTTTGGTTTCTTCTCCATGAGCATTGGCCTCAGGAATGTTTAGCTCAAGAGGAAAAAAAAGAGAAAAGGTCAGTTTCACATGAGGCCAACATTCTCAGCAGTCACTTCCCACAAATGACCTGTCTGACTTCAGCTTTCGCTTTTCTTATGACTGCCTTCTTTGATAGCATCCACATTCCACATTAGCCAATCAACAATTGTAGTGACTCTTGACATCAGTAAGATATCTACTCAGCTTCTAACCCCTCCACTTTCTGTTTCTTATTTTCTCACCTCAGAGTGTACACACTTGCAAATAAACCCAATGGAATGAGTTTCCTGGGCCCTAATTTTGTTCCATGTGGTGTTTAGGGGGAAAGTTATGAGACAACATCTAAAAGGGAATGATTTTATATGTACATCTAGATTCCCATCTTCTCTTGAAAATATTGGCAATCAGTCAAAATGAGATCCAAATTTTCCTGATGCCCCAATTGGCCAGAGTTGAGGATCTGCTATCTTATTTAGAGGCTACCTGAGCTCTTCATTTTTCTGCAATCTCCAGCACTCCCTACAGTTGTCTCCTGATAAGACAGTGTTTTATTTCCTATTTATAGGAATTTATTTTTTTCTTTTCCTTGTTTTTACATATTTCTGTAATTTTATTTTCACTTTATTTTTTTCACAAGCATTTTAAGCTTTTCTTATTCATAAGATCAAAAACTTCTTCGCTATATTTATTTATCAGATTATCATAATTTATTTCAATGTGATAAGGTACTCCTGAGAAAAGTAAAGATTGTTGGGTGATACAACAGTGTTTTTAAATTTCTACAGAAGAAAGAATAGAGAGGAATAGAGGTATTTAGGTACATAACTCCAAAAAAAACTGAATTAAAATATTTTTGGGATGTATGTTATATGGGAAGGAACATTTTATGTTAACGCCTTATTTACACTGATCTTTGTATACCTACAGCTGTTTTATTTTAACTCCTGCTACCATTATTGTTACCAGTATTTTTTTAGAGGCAGTAAAATGACTCCAGTCTGTCTGGCTTTTATCCTCATTGTATGGTTTACTGTCACATGACAATGGGCAAATTATCCAATAAATCTGTTATTTAATAAATGCTGCTGCTTTTCCTATAAGGTTTTCAACTATTAATGCCCCTCTCCTGCCCTTGCATACTGTTCTTTGACTATCTCAACCTTATTTATCTGTTAGCACAGAGCTCAGACACTTCAGTGTTGAGTGACTGTCCTGGCGGTGGGACCTTTCCCCGGAGACCCCACTTCTCCATGACTTGTGCTGTGTTCACTTCTCTAAGCATCTATTCTGGCATATTGTTGTCCAATGTTGGCTCTCCTGTCACCCTGGCTAGAGTATGACCCTTAGGGAAGACAGCATGTCCTGTATTTGTTTCCATCTGCCAGAATCTAGTGCCTAATACAGAATAGAAAAAATAAATGGGTGAATCAGTTAACAAGTGAATTATGCATTTGCTTTAAACCACCAATAATGCAAATTTGGAAAGAGTTGGAGGCAAGACGCTTCTAAAACTACTTATATGTCATGTAAATGATTCTTTTCTGATGAATAATGTGGCAGATCTGCTTGATTTGCCATGGGTTTAGAAAAGAATCTGTAAGGGTCTGGCATTTTATTGGAAAGTTTTGTGGCATTTTCTAGCTTTCTTCATCACTAGGCACTGGAATTCAATAATCATTATTTAAATTTTTCTGTGTTTTGTGAAAAGCAGCTTATGCAGAGGTAGATTTTCCATGTAGCTAGAGAAACTTTGGGCCTCTCAATGAGTTCATGTGGCCGTACACTGGGAATATTTTTCAAAAGGGGCATAACCACTCTGGTTAAGATGCCTGTCAGTTCTGCAGTGTCAGCTGGCGGTGGGACCTTCCAGGGGAAGTGAAGTTGGGAATATGCCATTTTAGTAGCAATGTGGGGAGCCATTTTTGAATGTTTCAATAAAGTAAAAAGTTCCAGACTTCTGATTTTGTGAATTTAAAGGGTACCTTTTGTAGTCATCTTTAAACTTATTTGCAAAAGAACTGGGAGGGAAAATTCAGATAAAAATCAATACAATGTGAAACAAAAACAATAAATATAAGCAGAGACATCAACAGTGATTATTCTTATATTAAGAAGTTGGTTGTATAAAAAATTTTCATATCATATTGAAACAGTGATTTACTAATTACTGTTAGTACATTTCTAATAGAAGTATAGAATGGTACTTTATAATTAGTTACTATATAGGGAAACATAAAGTGCCCTAAAGTTTTTACAGTTTAAAGATGAAAGAAGTTGATAGAGTTTTCTCAAATTAGACAGGAAATCTAAAAAAAATTTGTAATATTATTAACAAGGAGTTGTGAAGCTGAAAGGAACTTTTCTGAGCTATAACTAATAAAAAAATAGTTTTGTTGTGCCAAAGGGAAGACTGAATTATCTTTCTACTATCTATAGAAAAGTATGATATGAAATCATTGCCATAAAGAGGCAATCGAAGAATGGGTAAGTAAAAAATGTGTGAAAGTAGTTAATCAATCAAATATGATAGGTTTTTCTGGAATTTGTAATATTTGTGGTATTGGCTAGATTTATAACATTTGTCATTTATTTTGATTTCTCCTTCCCAATGCATCTTGACTTTTATATTTGAATGTAGTATTCTTGTTCATAAAGTGGAACCCGTAAACTGTATAAGCATCAGGCCCTGGAAATTCTAGATCTGTCCTTCAGGGAATTATTTTACTTGTGTGCCCTGCTGCAGACCTCTCATGTCTGTATTCTCAGTGCGTTGTCTAATACCCACAAGCCTGAGAGACTTCACCTCATTACAAAGTCTCTGGTTAATTCATTATTAATTTTAATTGGAACCTGTGTGGCAAGTCTTTCATCTCTCTTCCAAGGGAGATTTCCATTTTTATTAATGTTGGCTAAATTTCTTTTAGTTGGTGATGAAGGAAGAAAGAAGCAAATGTAACACAGGGAAACTGGGTTGACATGTATTTAAAACGATGCATCTATTATGGGAACTTGAATATTAACTTAGCTGCACAACCAGTAGCACTAATGAAGAATTCAAGTCATGAGATATGCCCTTTGCTCCACCTCTCTGCCTACTAGCATTCATCTGTTTGGTGTCCTTGAAGCCATGAGCCCAGATTTCAGAAACCTAGATTTTTTGTAAAGAGCAAATTTCCTCAGCAAGGAATCTAAAGTTAGGTAGAAAAAGAGTGTTGAGATTTGAAGTGATTTTGTAGACAGTCATCTCTTTGGGTAGGGTCAGGGTACAAGTTCATGAATAAGACTGTGGCTCTTGCTGTGTCTGCTCAGTGTTCATTTTGGATGGGAACTGACCAATGATCAATAGTTTCTGTATGATCAACAGTGTTCTAACAGTGACACTAGTTTGTCTTGAGACCTTCAGACTGTTTTTGGGCATTTTATCAAGTACATTATGGGAAAAAGAGGCTTAGTTGTCATTAGGGAATATAGACATTACTTATATCCAAAGGACAAGTAGAGCTAGATTGTTGCACAACTTTTTTTCCCCATCGCCCTCAAAACCTGGCTGCTATAACAGTGACACAGGCCACCTTTTCTTACTCCTAAATTGCTGTCTTCACTTATCTTCCAGGACAATCTTTTCACTCTGCCTATACTCCTCACTGTGCCAAATAACCTATAATATTGATATCTCATTTTTTGTCACTATCCAAGTCTCCCCTGGACTTCAGAGTTGTGTATCCAGCTACCTACTCAACTTAAGCTTCACATGTCAAAGACAAAATCCTGGTTCATCTCAACCAACTACTTTTCTCAAAGATGTTCCCCCTGAGTTACTCACCTCCATTATTCCAGATACTTAGGTAAGCAACTTGGATTCATCCTTATTCTGTCACTTTCTTTCCATCCAATATCTACTTCATGAGTAAACCCAGTTGACTTTACATTCAAACATATCCCAAATGTCATCACTGTCTCTGCTACCACCCTGGTTTAAGCCATGAGTACCATTGCCTGCCTTATCACAATAGCCTCCTGCCCTTTCACCTCTATCCATCATGTTCTATGTTAGTTATCCATTGCTGTGTAACAAACTTCCCCAAACTTAGAACCACCAAGATTTATTGTGTTGTAGTTTCTGCAGGACAGCAATCTGAGTTTGTATTACCTGATGTCTGTGGTGCAGGGTCTCTCCTGAGTTCACAGTTGGGGGCCATCCACCAGGCTGAAATCTCATCTCACCACTCAATTGGGACAATTTTCTCCCAAGTTGACTCACATGATTGCTGGCAGCATTTAGATGCTCAAAGATTGGTAGACAAGGGCTTGTTTCTTGCTGGCTTTGACCAGAGGTCATCCTCAGTACTATGTCAGCTGTTTTCCCTCAGAGCAAATGAGCAAGAGAATGAGAGAACCCAGCATGGAAATCACAGGTTTTGTGTGACTTATTTTCAGGAGTGGCCTTCCAAATATTCTATTTGTTAAGAGTGGTTCAGTAAATCCAGCCCATACTCAAGGAAAGAATATTGCACAAGGACATGAACACCAATAGATAAGGATCATTAATCTCAACAAATGTATTTTGAGATCTCGTTAGAATCTTAACAGCATGCTAGTAGTTGCATTGAGAACCAAAGAAATAGACATCATAGTTTCCTCCCCTAAGAAAACTAACTGTGGAGTATTTGTTCAAAATAATTAAAAATTATATGAGAAAGCATATATTTTTCTCTTAATGTATTAATCCAGTCAACTTTTAATGCATGTTACAGTCAACCTAGATTTCTAAAATGGGACTGTCAGCTCTCATGTGGGCTCTTGGATTTGCAGGCTGACTGCTACACTTGCAGTTTATTTGCTGCTGGCTGCACTGAATTCAGGCATGCTGCTACCAAGTGGCACCTTGATTCGGACTTTTTGGCTTATTGGCTACTCTTGAATTGGATGGGCATGTAAATCTTGAATAAAACAATCATTCAAAATCTAGCATTTTGGAATTAATTTATACCAATATATGCTGGTCTTATTTTCATTATTGTGTTGTTTCTTTGCTTTTAATTTGGGAGTATATTAAGATATTTCCAGGATATGTTGAGAATAGTGGAGCCTTATCTCTACGTTTAAGAATCTGTGTATTATAAGATCAGTATTAGCTCAAGTCTATTCAATAAACCACAAGTGCCTTCAATGGGGTTTCCACACACTTTTCAGCCAGCGTTGGTGAATGTCAGGGGCTGCTAGGAGTCATTAGGCAAGGAAGGAGGGCCATTCTGAGCCTTTCCTAAAAACCCTCCTTATGGAAAGTCCCTTCTTTGCTTATTTCCCCTGACTACTCTCTGTCTTTTATTTTTCATAGCAAAACAGAAGTAGAAAGAAATATTTAAATGACAACAATGTGTCACTAGTTAACTTCTGAGTATTTAAAAGTTAGGGCATGACTTCCTGTCAGTTTACAATAATTAATAACCCTTCACAGTAAATATTTTTCTCCTGGGTTTCTTAGCAATCTGATTCAGCTTTTATTGACAATTCAAGCTTAGTAGAAAATAATTTTTTAAGAACATTGAGTTAAACAGCACATGATTCTTGGGCAGAAATAAAGAAATTTTAATTAAGGGAAAAGATGTCAGAGAGGAAGAAATCACCATGACAGGTGTTTTCTTATAGGGTAGAAATGGAGATGTGTTAGGATTCAGGGCAGAGAAATTAGATTTCCAGATAGAAGAAGAAAATTTTTACCCACCAGGTGAAAATGCACATGTGTGCAAACCATGCTGACAGGACAAGCTGCCAGCATTCATGGCTGGCCTGATGATAGGTGTGCCAGGGTTTGTGTTGCTGCTGGGAGCAGCTGAGATTGGTGGGTCACCAAAATGAACCCAGTTCAGAGGGGGTTACACATCCATTTATTAATTCAGTAAATATTTATTAAGTGATGACTGTGTGGCAGCTACTGGGAATGCAGTGGTGAGCAAATCAGATAAATTCCCTGTTGTCATATGCAATATTGGAAGCAATAAGAGTTGCTGAAAACATATAAAATAGTAAAATTAAATAGGATACAGAGTGAGGCAGAGTGAGCTTGCTTAGGAGGGCAGGAGGGCTTTTCTGAGGTGGTGGGATGCTCTGTTTATATTTGAAGGGGCTCAGTGGCTGCTGAGCAATGAAAGGATTGTAAGAGCTTGAACAAAAGCAGGAATTACAGGCAGGGGCTGCTATTGCAGTGGACTAGGTAAGAGATGGTGGAGGCTTGTCCCCATAGTGGCAGAAGGGTGGTGAGAAGTGGTCAGATTCAGGATTTATTTGAAGACAGTTGACAGTTCTTCTAATGAATGGTCAAAAGTGATTTATTGTCTGCCTTGGGCAATTGGGTGAAGGTGTGATATTTGCTGAGATAGGGAAGACTAAAGAAGTAGCATTTTTGTAGATATCAAGAGTTCAGTTATGGGCATGTGATATTTTAACTACTACTTGATATTCAAGCAAAGATGACCTGCAGGCATTTGAATACAAGTAAATAAAGCATGGTGGGTGTTGGGTGAAAATTAGACACATGTGATAAATGGCCCAGAACTTAGATGGAAAACTGAAGTTAGGTTGATACAGTCAGAGTCATAAGATTAAATAAAGTATGGTTAAGAAGTGTTTATTAGTTTTCTGCCACACCAATACATTGTCCTAGGTACCATGGGAGTCAATTAGGCAGCACTTGCAGACAAGCCTGGGAGAGGTACATATGAAAACAAGTCTGATAGAATTCTGATAGCATGATCCATTTTATAACAGTAGGTCAAGTTCTATTGGCGTAGGGAAGAGAGAAATTTCATGATTAGAAAAGGCCTCTTGAGGATTTGGACAAGCCTTTAGGACTGGGTTGAATTTTTACATGATTTTTAAAGGATAGGCTTTTTAAAATGAACAAATCACTTTGGTGACAGTGTAGCTTGGGGACATGCTTTCTTAAGGGCAGCTAGACTAGTAAAAATACAGGATGGTGAAGGATTGTAGTAGTGGAGAAGACAGGACAGGGATATGGGTACAAATCTCTGAGAGCTTTGATATTAGATCAGGACTTTGGATTTTTCTGCATGTAATGAACTACCTAAAAAAGCTTTATGACTAGGAGAGTCCCATAATCACATTGTTTCAGAAAATTCAAAAGGAAAGATGAGCCATTGTGTGTAATACATTGGAAATGATGGCTTGATGTTTCTACCTGGATAGTTGTTAGTAAATAGCATCCTTCAATACTGAGAGATTCTGTGTCTTTACAGAGTTTTTGATGGCCCAGAAGGAAAAAAGGCAGAAGACAGTTGATCTGCCATGTGTGGGTGGGGGTTGGGGGTAGGGAGAATTTGATGAGGAGAGAAAACTCCAGTCCTCTAGGGAGGTGGGTCCAATCGAAGATAACTCGGGAATTCAGGTGAATATAAATTGAAGTTGTTATTACTTGTTTCTCCTGTGATGGACCCATATCATTAGATAAAGAAAATTATGATGATATCACAACATGTATGTGGGCATGTGATATTTTAACTACTACTAGGTCAGAGAATCTCTGACCTAAACCACTCCCCTGAGAATCTTAAGAAAGGGAAATATAATTTTCTCCCCCCGCCGCCCAATTTTGTTGACAGAACTTTAATGCGCATGACACTCACCTTTTTAACTACTCTTGTATCCTTTCATTTATCTTTCCTTTCTCTTCTTTTCCTTTTCTTCTTTTCTGAGCTTAAGGATTGGATGTACAGTTACTTTTAGGCATAAATGTATTTAATTTTGTACTGACAGCTATCCTATTCTCTCTTTAGTTTATTGATCTGTAAAATTAGCAAAGTGGTGATCTTGTAAGGAATGCCATGATCCCACAACCACTTCACTTGAAAACAGAAATTGTTAAGAGCACTTTATAGCTTTAGAGTCTTTCTGCTTTGATCAAAATCGCCATGATAGAATAATTTCCTTTTAAATATTCTTTAATGAATGTAATTCTCTTATGCAAGAGTAGGGAAAAAAGAGGGAGGAAAACAAGAGCAGGCAACAGGCCTTGGTGATCTCTTTTCTAGTTTATTATTTACAAAAACCTTCAAAGTAAACACTGCGGATGTTTACAGGGAGGAACTGACATTCAGAGGTCAGGAACATGTCCAAGCGCACAGCTCATTAGTGACAAAGGAGGAGGGCTGAAACCATCTCAGATAACAGTTAAAAAATCATCTCTGCAGAGATATGCTAGGACCAAGGTAAGCTTACTGTTGACCCAATTCTTTCCCTTGATCATCTTATGGAATGCAGTCTTTGTTTAGATGCAAATCTCTCCCATATTTGAAGAGTGATATTACCCTAACATTCAGAGACCTACCAGGATTTCATGCTGGGAGTTCCACAATGATTCATGAACCCAGAGTTGAAGGTAAACATTCTTCTAGGACCAAGCTACCTTTCTCTCTACCTGTCTTAACATTAGTGTCATTATGGAAAACCATCTTCTCAGGAATGTATGAATCATAACAAATGATGGTACTCTATCCAAGTCCAAGAGAAGGAAAGAAAGAAAGGGGTGGCCTTATGGGCAGCAAATAAAATTTTGGAGACCAGAAGAGTGCCTCCCAGGTCAAGCCTGGCTTTTATGCAAGAATGCATTCCATTGAAAGCTGAAGGAGTGAACAGGAGACAGCAAACCAACCAGCCATCATCCTGGAGGATGTCCCTTTCCAGAGAAAGCATGGATTCTTTGTTTCTTCACAACTTTTGGTCACCAAAATATGTGTTCACTTTTCACAATTTTCTTTTGAAAATGAATAAATAGCAACAGAAGCACCAGTACAGGGGAAAATCTTGTCTCCTAAGTGATTCTCTGAGGCCATCTATATAGCAAAGATACCGAGATGCTGTTTCTTGGACATCTGTCTTCTCCAGGCATCCTGTGTGGCTCCTGTGTTGGGATATGGTCTCACTGTAAGTTCTTGCTCTTTTCTGTATTTTCCAAACTCTGAGGCTTTAAAAAAAATAAAACAAAACACAAATGTGTTCAAATTCTATGTATAGTTTATATAAATCAGGGTCTTTGAAGGAAACAAAACTCAGGCTAGATGATTCAAATAAAGAGATCTTATTAAGAAACAACAATAGGAAAAACACACCTGGAAAAACAGTCATCACCACTGGTGGTCTGGGGTCAATAGATTATTCATACTTATTTATTTTAAATATTTTAAATTTTTACAAGTAATTTATAGGACTAGGAATAAAGGCATAGTGAAAAGTAACTATTATAAATCACAAGATGAAGTTTCACAAAGAAAATCTCTGTGTTTTGAAGGAAATTCCAAGGCACAAACATTATACAAGAGTAAGGAATTCTGTCCCACATGTTTTTACCAAAATGAGAGAATTCTCATACAGGAACACCATCTTTCCTGTTTGTCCTTGAAAGTTATTAAGAAAGTAGATCTTGAGTGTTATTACCACACAAAAAAGGGGAAAAGATAATTATGTACGGGGATGAGGGTGTTAACTTTCTTGTGATAGTCACTCTGCAATATATACATGTATCAAGTCATCACATTTACATCTGAAACTTACATGTGTTATACATAAATAATACCTCAAGGAACCTTCAAAAGGGAATATATTTATGGTAGGCAGACTTCTAAACAACCATAAATAACTACCACCCTGCTGCCAGTATTCCTGCACCTGTGTAATCTCCTGCCTTGCAGGGTGGGCTGATTTTAGTGATGGATTTGTAATCCACCGAACACAGCAAAGGTCTTGGGGTCTTGTCTATGTGATTAGATCACAAATCTTGCTGGCATGCTTTCTTGCCTGCTTGCTGATGCTTGGAAGAAGCCAGATGCTATGATGGAGAGGCCCACTTGGCAAGGAGCTGGGGGCAGCCTTCTGCCACAGCCCAGGAGGAACTGAATGATGCCAAAAACCACTTGGAGGTGGCCACTTTCCTGGTTGAGCTTCCTGGGCTGCAGTGGTGAAGAGACTCTATGGTGGAAGATCCCACTGAACTACTTCACCCAAAGAAACTATGAGCTTAGAAATGTATGCTGTTCTAAGCACATATGTTTCAGAATATTTGTTATGTAACAATAGATAACTAATAGTTTCAGTTTTGGGGGGGCATACCTCACATATAAACTCACCAACTATATAATATTTTAAAGATGCAAATAATATAAACATATGTACAATCAACTTGTAAATATATCCACTTTGGGGAGTGATATATTTATACTTATATCACTCCACAAAACTTTCTTCCTGCCTTTTACCCCAGCCCCTGGGCATCATCACTCAGTGATTCATGAGTTTAAGAAAATTCATCTAGAATATCATCTGAAGGTTTATAACCTGAGATTTCACTTATATGTCCATTTTACTATCATGAGTACAGTATACAGCGTTAACCTCTGTCTCTTTCATCCATCTCCTGGTTAATAGTGCCAATGGTTCTCCTGTGGCAGTTTTCTTCTTTGCCATTAGGGAAAGAAAGTAGAAAGTTCTAATTCTTAGCTGTGGTCAGTGGTTGCTAAGCAGGGTCCAAAAGTGCATCTCCAGTCTCCCACATCTTCTTGGAGGATTGTGTAATCTTTCAGGTACAGCAGTAAGAAACTGAAGGATGATGACATGCCTCAAAATTGCCTCATCTTCCGTGGCCTCTATCATTCCTCCATTTCTCATTGTTTTCATTTTTTTAGCATTTTTGGGAAAAATTGATGAATAAAGATGAGTGATGATGATGTAATCTCTAGGATTATGAAGTAGACAAACATGTTAAGACAGAAGAAAAATAAGATCACTCAGACCCCATAATGAATCCTGAATTTATACCAGAATCCAATGTACCCATGTGGTAGTTAAAAGATTAAAGTTTTTTTCTATTTTCAAAAATAAGTATATTTTATCTTTGGTTTTTGGAAGACCTCCAAGAAAGGATAAAAATCATGAAATAACATTTAGACTATTTAAAAAACCTCCAAAACCAAAACTGAGTCCAATGACTCCTGGTAGTGGTGGAAATGAGGCACATGAAACCACCTCCTCCATCCCCCTGGGGACCTGAAGTGGCCTGGAGCCATACCACCCCTGACAGGAGGAACAAGGAGTAATCAGTTTATTGAAGGAGCCAGTGAGAAGTGGGGCTGTGGAGGAAAGGTCACTGGAATCAACGAAGTCTGCAGGAGTGCGACCCTTGCCATGGGCATGTGTCAAATCAGGGAAGGAACACCCCCATCTCTCTCTTTCCTCTCAGCCATCTCTTCTGACTTCCCTTGGCCAGACTGAATCATCTGGCACCTACCAGGGCTGCCCATAGCAGGAAGCTCAGAGGATGGATCTGGGAAGCAATATGTGAGAAAGAACCCTCATACACTTCTACTGATTTCTTTTAAATCTAGTATCATCTTGGGCAGTTTTCCATGTTAGCCCACATGAATTTAACTCATTCTTTTAAATTGCTCTGACAGACTAAGCATAGATGAATTCCATCAGGGAAGTCCCTTAAAGAGGTGGCATTTCATTTGAGCCTTGAGGGATTTTAGCACATTTTCCTTTGTATAAAGCAGAAATAGCAGTCCAAGGTGTAACAAGCTCAATCCAAGCGAGAGGGCTAGAAAGCTGGGCTGTGTTGGGGTTTATCTGGGCGAAGAGGGTAACTGGAACCATAGGCTGAGGCTGCAGGCTTGGCATGTTTCTTCAAAAATCTTAGATTTTTATCAGAAAGGCTCATTATCTAAGATCTTCCTTCAGTGACTAGCACAAAACAGGTACTCAATAAATACTTCAATTAAATTAAACTTGTCCTAGAAGGGAGTGTTAATCAACCAAATATGCATGTGGTTTGTTTACTTAGATATTTATTTAGAAGTAGATTGATAGTAAAGCAACTTGGAGATCTGAGGCAACTATCAAGATAATTTTAAGACAGAGACTCTACTATTTAGAAAGTAGTTCTTTTAGGTCTAAGTGTACTGTATTGAGTAATTCAATTAACTAATTGTTCAAGCCCATTTGATTCCTTAGACAAAGGCTAAACTCGTGTTATGCCATGTGGCAGATTCTATCTTTTTGTTCAGAATGATAATTAGTTTGTCTTTGAATGATCATCTTGACTTACAATCAATTGTAGTTCGATGTGTCCTCATATAGAAGTGTTAACATGATTTTTTATACTCACAGAAGTGATTTCCACAGCACTAATACAATAATTTTATAATTATGTTTTCTTTAGATAATTCTCCAGTGATTTCTTCTTTCATCTTTGACCTCATCTATAATAAGAGAACTGTTATGGGAGAATTGGACTCGGGGGCGGGGGGCGGCTCCACTATGGGAAGAATTTCTCTTGCCTGTTTTTTTTTTTTGTCAAGTACATATAAAACTGTAGAAGAAAAATTATGCCTCAATATACAATTTTCATTATGCATTAGACATTTCTAATATCCCCTATGGAATGCCATAATTCCACATATGCAGCCTGTCACCTGGTGTATGTAAACATGGAGTTATTTGGTTATGATTGCATAGTTATATCAAAATTCCCAGCAGAAAAAATAATGACATCCAATATTCACCCAGGGTTTAGACAAGAAGTTTTTGTTTGATGTGAATGCATTAATAATTTGATCACAGCAGAGCAATTTTTCAGCAGTGCTCTCAGATTGCCAGGAAAAGATAATTTTTCCCTTGTGGACATGCCTATTATCACATGCCCTTCTGCTGATGAAATCTTGCATGGGTTGTCCGGACAGGGTTTAGCTGGAGAGGGACAGAGAGGCACCCTCCAGCCATCATGAGCCTGCGGTCATTCAGGATGCAAAGCAAGTTGATTTAAAGCTCAGGCAACTGAAGTTCCTTTTGAGTAGCTCAGAAGCCTATGGACGACCACCAAGCCCATCTACCTGAATGTTTACTCTTCTGGCTCCGTCTTTAAGTCAGACATCACATTTTTCTTGTGGTGTATGGGCCTTAACTTGCACACATATTCAAAATGAACTCTTGACTGTGAAGGTCTAATTCTTTGTCTTTTGGGGAATGTTTGTTCCCCACTTGCTGCCCAATTCTAAAAGCCATGTAGCTTACCCCTGCCTTTGCCTGTTTATTCTTGGGGGGGTTAGTCAAAGAGGAACAGCAGAGTGGGTGGAGGGAGCAGGTTTGTTAGATGATGTTATAGGTTGTTGGTTTCTCTCTCAGACAACTATGAGAACTATTTGAAATTTTAAGAGATAAGATAGAGCAAGTCCTTACACATCCCTGTCCCTGACAATGCAGGTACTCCTCTCCTTGAGCGAGAGGACAAACATAGGTGGGACCTTTATTACTGTCTTTGTTTTCCTCCTAACTTGCATGCCTTCTGATTAGTTAGCTGAAGATGGCAATCTGAATAGAACTTTCAGTGGTGCAATCTCTCCATTCACAGATGTGTCCAGAGATTGTGGGTGTGACTGGTGGAGGGTGGGACACAGGACCTGCTAGGTGGGTTTCTTTTGGCTGGGGTATTCAGGCTTGGCTACTAAATTCTTTACCATCACTGAGGGAGCCATGGCTACAAAACTGCTGCTGGGTGTTTCTCAAGGTGCTCCCAGCTGCAGAGGGATGCCTGCTCTGACCCCTTCAGTCTCCTGCCCCCTGGAAAACCATGTTTTCAGCCTATTTTTAATAGGGGGAAGAGATGGATTCATTCTTTCCCAGCATCTTCAAGGTCAAACTCATTGACCCAGGCACAGAGTTCTTAGAAGGGTGGGAGAAAAGGAAGCAGCAGAGGAACTATGTGCTTCCCATACCCACAGCAACATAACATACCCCTCCCCTGCTCTGGCCCCTCCTCTCCTACATCAGTAAGGGGTGGGGGTCAGAGGGTTGCCAATTTCTTCCACTCTGTGCTTCCTGGACTGTCCTTTGTACTCACAGGGCTTACTTCATTTCAATAGTATAAGACAGGGAAAGCTGCAGACTTGAGGTTTTATCTTATTTACCTTTGTGTCTCCAGCCCCAGAACTCTGCTTGCCATTGGGTATTCAAAGGACACATATTCTTTGGAGGAAAAATTGGGTGCATGGCAAAATACAGTTTTTATCGATGGGACAAATACACATGTACTCTGGATGAAATTCAAGCAGTCAGAATCCAAGAAGAGAAAATTTATTAGGTGCAAATACTGGGAGAGAGGAGAAGAGACACCCCAGTTTTTCCAGAGAAACTGGCAAAATACAGGCTGAGCAATAATAGTCCAAGAGAGCTAGGGCCTGGAGGCTGGAGGAGACCTGATACTCTTGTTTTAATCATCTATTTCCCCTCTCTATCTTGCTGAGCAGGAGGAAGTAAGAAGAATATAAAGCAGGAGAGGAGCGTAAGGACAGATTTCTTAGAGAGCTCCTGGAAGAAGCTGATAAGGTCTGCACTAGAGAAAATAGCCAGCCAATTCCTGAAGGGTGGAGTGTGGACTAAATAATAATTCACCATTTACTCCAGTTCATGATTGTTTACATGAGAAGAGACTTCCACAGAGAACAAATAAAGGAATGACAATTAATCATCAATATATAGGCAGACATTTACTTGACACTGGTCTCAGGGCTTTAAAAGAATCAACTCAGTTAATCTAGTTCTCATGTGGACTATTATTATTACCCCATTTTACAGATGAATAGCAAGGTAAAATATTTTGCCTAAGGTCACACACCAGTGGATTTTTGTAGGTATTCTATAGGGTTCTGAAACAGGTGTAGGGACAATTAGAGTAAAGAAGGCAATAAAAACTTGCCACAAATCATTTGATAGAGCCAGGTTTGCATCAACCTGTCCACCTAAATGTAGCTACTAAATGTATTCACTCAAAGTGACTCATTCCTTACTGGTCAAATTAGTGAAATACATATTATGTAGCTTCATCATCAAAATATTTCTTTATAGTTCTCCTTGGTAGCAGATTGAAACTTCTCTCTTGCCCAAGATCAAGTATCTATTAGCTCATTTGATTCTGTTTTTAGATTATTTGGTGGCATGTACAATCTTGGCTGGTGTTTCATCTGGAGGAAATGCCTGTATTGGTCCTGGAATTCATAAGAATAAGATAAGAATAGGGGAGGAGTTCTAGATGGTCAGACCAAGGGTCCAGATACACCAGATCTGGCTCTAGTTTAAGTCTCACCGGCCCCATCATGCAGCCATTCTGGGTTCAATTGTCTTAGCACATTGGCTGCAGGTCGCAGCTGGGAATTCATTCCTTCCTCCTTCCAAGTCTCTGCATACAGCACTCCCTTCACCTGGCTGCTTGCTCCTTGTCTTTCTCTACTCACCCTGATGTCGCCTCCTCAATGGGGCTCTCCCTTATCAACCCACCCTACAAAATTACTTTTGATTCTCAAGTTACCTCCACTGTTTCTTTATTTCCTTCTATCCTCTTAATGCAAGTTGAAGTTGTTACATTCATTGATTTACTGGTTTATGATCTGTCACCTTCCACATAAATGTAAGCTCTGTGGAGGCAGGAGCCTCCCTGTCTTGTTTACTGATCAGTTCCCAATCCAGGAATGGTGTCACCTCAACAGATGCTTGATGAATTTATGAATAAATGACTGAATAAACTGGTGGAGGTGTTCTTGGTTAAAATAGTAGAGGAAATGGTGTCCTGGCCAACCAACTCTCAAAAAAAAAAAAGCTCTGATTTGTGGTGTTGGTCAATTTCAAGCTGTCAATAGCATAAAAATTAACTTGCACATTTCCCAAAAATCTAACAGTCAGTTCTTACAAACTGATCCAGGCAGGCTCTCATGGACCATGATCGGAGTGGAAGGTAACAGTAGTCCCAGAAACAATGTGAGATGTGAGTAAATTCCACTTTAACCAACCCTGTAGGGACTTTATGCATTATGGGAAAAAATCTTTATGGGAAAAGAAGATTTGCACTAGGGCCTAAAAACATAGTATTTTTAACAAAATCAATGTCCAAAAGAAAAAAAGTAATGTGCTAACTAGACAGGATTCTGGGACATCCATGCCTGGAAATTAGGACTTTTCTAAGCAGGCAACACAGGGTCACCTGAGCTGTGGGGAATGATCCATAAGCCAGTATTCAGTAGCAGGACTCTAGAAGGTGATAACATTTTTTCAATGGCTGGAGAGTGGTTATGGACAGAAGTGAAGAGTGGGTTTGCATCACCACTTAGGTGCTTTCATGAAGCACTAGTGCAAGACTAATTCAGGCGTCGATAAACCAGTGGTGTGGTTTCTGGCAGAGACAGATATACATGTATGAGCTATAGTGACAAAAAGCCCCTTGGGTTGAAATGAATGTCAAGAACCAATAGGTGGTCAGCAGAGGTGGGAGGAGCAAGGCCCAATGGCTCATTTTATGTGGAATCCATGTGGGCTGTCATGTGATAGTGGTCCATGGATATGTGAGGCTGTGTGAGGTGTGTATGCAAAGCATCCTTACCACTCATTTGGGAATTTCCAGAGAGATACATCAAAGGAGAAACACTGAAAAGCCAGCTACTTTCTCTTTGTAGCTGAGGCTATTAATCCAGCAGACTTAAGTAAAGTGATGAAGGGAACTTGTCCAAGACTAACAAGCTGGAGGGACTTAAGCGATGTCAAAGATACAGACTCTCCAAGAATAAAAACCAGTGTAACACATTTTTTATCTGTCAGGCTCTGTGCTAAGCACTTTGTGTGGATGTCTCCCAGTGTTCACAAGAACTTCAGGAGTGATATAGTGCTATTCTAATTTTTAATATTTTATCATTCTCATTTTACATCATTGCTCTCATTTTATAGATGAGATAGTAAGATTAAGAGAGGGCAGGTAACGTGTGTGTCTGCATGGCTGGGTAGGAATGAAGTTTGGGTCACCTGGGAAGCCTGGACACTAGTTCAATAGATGGAAGCATGTTAATGCACCCAGATTCATGAACTTGCTATGAAACCTGGATGTCCCAGGAGGCCTCCTTCCCACCTTGCCCCCCACCCTCCAGACATCTATGTCATTTGTTTCCATGGTCTCATTCCATGGTCTAAGAAATTCCAAATTATGTACCAGGGTCCTGTCGATCCTGAGGGCTTGCTTTCTCTTGGTCACCTCTGTTTCTGGGTGCCATAACTGCATGAGATCTCTCTGTTTCATGATAAGTCTATCAGGGGCCAAAGCTTCACTGCCTAATGAGTCCTCCTGATCTCTTCACAGCAAGCTTTATGAATTTCTGGAAGAGCTACAGTTACAGGGATTGTTTCCCCACTTCAGTGCCCCCTCCCTCCACTAGCCTTCCTTCCTCTCTCTTCTCCGTGTTCTAGGGAACATGAACATTGCCTTCTCCATGTTGCATTCTTGAAAGGTAACAGCTGGTAGGTGTCAAAGTGCTGTTTGGGTTTAAATATTGATTTTCTACCTACCAGCTGAGTGACTTTGGGCAAGCTCCTGAGCCTCTTGGCAGCCTCAGTTTCCTCACTGGAAAATGAAGATGAAAAAGTCTTTTCCCTCCAAGAAATGATGGATGATATTATATTTAAAGTGAGTAACAGTGATTGTCACATACTGATTGCTCAATAAATGTAAGCTATTATTATCTTTAGTAAATAAGAAAATATATTTTGTACCTTTAGCATGTTCTTGGGCTCTGATCTTAACTGTATTGTTTCCTTAAAAAAAGTTGCCAAATAAAAATTTTAACCTGTTTGTATTGTATCAACAAACCAAAAATAAGGCTTATTTGCTTGCCCTCTAAAGCCCATAGACAAATACTACTGTTGTATAAATGTCACAATTCAAAAGGATCTGGGTCCATTTGAAAGATCCTGTAGAAAACTCTGTTGGATATACTCAGATGTTATGGGATTGTTGTTAAACCCGGGTCAAAAGTCTAGAGCAGCAATTTTCAACTTTTTCATCTCATGGCACACAAAAACTAATTACTAAAGTTCTGTGTCAGGTCAAAAATATATATTTTGCCAATCTGACAAAAATAGGTATAATTTTGATTCATTCACATTGGATGGCTATTGTGTCGGGTATTGTTATTTTTCAGTTTGACAGTCTAAGGGAAAAGAGGTCAGTGCTCCTGACTAAGTAGTGAAGTACTGCCTGTTATAAAAATTCTTGCAGCCCACAGGTGTGCAGTGTCACACTGGTTGAAAATTCCTGGTCTTGAGAGAATCAGCTTTGAGTGTGGAAAAGTGTCTCTTCTGTCTATTTTCTGTCTAGGACCTTGATGCACTCTGCAGATTTGGTCCTTTCCACAATCCAAATGCAAATTGCTATTATTTTTTAAAATATATATTTTATTGATTATGCTATTACAGTTGTCCCATTTTCCCCCTTCACTCCTCTTCACCCTGCACACCCCCTCCCACCCACATTCCCCCCCTTTAGTTCATGTCCATGTGTCATAAGTTCCTTAGCTTCTACATTTCCCATACTATTCTTGCCCTCCCCCTGTCTATTTTCTACCTACCATCTATGCTACTTATTCTCTGTACCTTTTCCCCCTCTCTCCTCCTCCCACTCCCTTGTTGCTAATTCTCCATGTCATCTCCATTTCTGAGGTTCTTTTCTTGTTCTAGTTGTTTGCTTAGTTTGTTTTTGTTTTCAGTGTCGTTATTAATAATTGTGAGTTTGCTGTCATTTTACTGTACATGTTTTTTATCTTCTTTTTCTTAGATAAGTCCCTTTAACATTTCGTATAATAAGGCCCTGGTGATGATAAAGCTAAAGGAGTTCACCATCACCAAATCACTGTTTTTATCAATACCTCCAGTGATGAAGAAGAAGCTCAGCGAGGTGAAAGAATTCGCTGAAGGTCTCTAGGCCACATAACAATGAAAGAACTGGGACTTGATGCTACTTGAAGTGGGCGCTGGAGTTCAGACTCCTGAGGCAGCACCCCCTGTTGCCTAAATTTTGTAGATGGTGAGAAGGATGAACGTGTATGAATGTTAGATCTCTAAGTCCCATGAGCAAATCTCAGAAAGTTGCATTGTTCTTTAGTGACACTTTGTTAAGAAGAAATATTGCTTCCTTTTTGTTACTTGACAGGTTTTAAATACCCAAAATAACTTAAACTGCAAAAAGATACTTTCAAGAATTTGAGGGAACCCTCTCTTCTATCTTCTTAAATTACTGTCTTTGGGAAAGGACCAATACTGTGCCTAGCTGCAAGTCTCCAGCAAAAAAGTGGGGGGTTGCTTTGGGAGCTGTAAAGACCACTTAGACTTCCTTGCATTGGAGTGCATACCTATGTTTTTAGCAATTTGAGGG
Organism: Tonatia bakeri; assembly: GCA_004024845.1. Lineage (NCBI taxonomy): Eukaryota > Metazoa > Chordata > Mammalia > Chiroptera > Phyllostomidae > Tonatia > Tonatia bakeri. Next base: position 34,322 of record PVIA01002517.1, read on the forward strand.
AGTTTACAAATGTGTAACCCCAGTCATGACTGTTTGGTTGCCCCTTTGGAATATCATCATTTCCCTCAACCCCCACACATTAGGTTTCATCTTCAATAGGAGAAAATCCTGGAAATCCGGCATTGTTTGGCTCTTTTCTCACTAACCTATCCAGGCTTTTCAGAAATCTCTCTAGCATTGGAAACAGGAAGTTTCAGCAGGCAGTTGTACAAATGGCATTGTATTATGTGGGATGTCACCTATTGTTATGGGAACAAAGACATCCTGAAATAAGGACAAAGGCTTCAAATCTGCCAGAGTCCCAGACCCTTCAATAGCCTTGCTTTGTATCTGGGGAATGATTGAGTGAATGGGGTCACTCCAAGAATACACCTAAGCTTCTGAAACTCTGCTATTATTAGGCTGCCAGAATGGAGCTACACACAGCCTATGCAAATGGCATTTGTAATCTATTCTATCTGCTCTGCATAAATGTAAAAGAGGGACTTTCTAAATAGATGTGGTCCCCTACATCTGTATAAATAGATGAGAAAAAAAAAACATTTGAGGAATGACCCATAACTCAGTCCCTCTACTATTAATGTGTTAGGGAAAAGTAAAATATTTATTCACTAAAAGTGCTATTAAAGTTTCTCCTTTGAAATGTTATGCATAAATCATGCAGTTCTCAAACTTTTAAGACCTACATCTGCGAGTGAATCCATTTTGTATTTAGTTTAAAAGAAATGCTATGTTGTCATAGACTAGCTGGAGTGTCCAGAAGATGGGAAGCTGGTTGACATCTCCCATTTAGCTGTAAGCAACTTTCATGGATGGCTTCTCATCTCAAAGAAGGTCCAGTGAGGGACTAGGGATAATGAACTGTGGTTCTAAGCAAAGCTCATTCCCACTGAAACAAGATTGCATGTAGTAGCAGTGTGTTTCTTTATCTTAATAAAAAAATCACTAAACCATTTTCAAAAATGTCATCTGAGACTGGATACAACAAAATTAATGAGATCATTATACATTCTCTTTCTTTTTTCCCCTTTGTATTGAATAGTCCACTGTACACATGAGCTATATTTTACACATAGACACATTCTCCCCGGTAGTCCACCTTTCCATCCTTGGCATCTGTGTCATAACTGTAGTGACATGTATGAAATTATCTGTTGGCACGACTGTGCCTAGATGGACAGAATGTTGAAGCACATTCATAGAGAAAATCAACCTGTAATATTTTTTAGTTCTATTTTTAACTAGCGCTATCAAATGTTTTTTGCCTCTGCCTTCCCCTCTTATCTAGATAATATCTTTCTTTTCTCTACTAACGTAATACTCCGCTTTTGTGCCCACACATTCCCGTCTCTTCAGCTGCCTTGTGAGAGCTCTTCTGTCTTTGTCTACAACCCCCTCCCACCAAATCCATTTTTCCTGGCAGCCTCCAGACTGATATCATCTCTGTACTGCTCAACACAGGCAAACGCTGGGGATAAGTAAAAAGTTCCCTGTGCTCTGTGGTACACACTTGCTCATCTCCATGTGGGGATGAAACACCATTTCAACTGACACCTCAAGTTTCAGAATTCGAGTCCAAATGGATAGATGCCAGCTATGATTAAGAGTCACTAAGTTAGCTTCACCCTAGAAATGCAAGGATCTGACCTGCTATTTTAGCTTTTAAAGAAGCAGACTGCCCAGATTATCAGTCAGATGAAAAAATCAATGCTGTAGTAGTGCCCACTGACATCCTGACAAATCAATGTGCTTCTGGTGTTTCAATTAAACTGCATAATGATTTAATTAGAAGATTCCTACAAGCACTCAAAATTATTCCAAAAATAGGGTATTAATTTTCTGCATTGTGAATTTAACATGTGCTAAATGGAGAGTAGGCAGTTTGTGTGATTGATATTGACCCTTTGTGAAAATATCCTGTAGATTTTGTTTTTATGTGATTTCTGCAACATATTGTTGAAAAAAAAATCACAGGGCACCAATCAGGAATCTTGGAGTTACAAGTGGGAGAATTGTAGCTCAGACTGGTTGAAACAAAAGGGAAACATGGGTGCATGTGACTTGGCAACTCCAGAGTGACTCATCCTTAGGTACAGCCAAATCCAGGAGATCAATAATATTACTGGAACTCTGTTTCCCTGTTTTTATCTTGCAATTCTACTTCACATAATGCTGGATTTGCTTTAGACACGTTTTTTACATCTGGTGGAAAGAACGATATCCTTAGTGTTCCAAGATCTCAAAGAGAGAGAGAAATTTCCTGATTTCTTACCAACCCCATCTGTCTTAGGGCTTATATTGGCTTGATGAGGGTTGCTTGCTGACTTCGGGACTTAGACATGTGTCTTGAATAGCCACCCTAGATCACAGGCTTCTTCTTATGGTTGAGAGAAGCTGTCATTGCTTAAATTGTCATAAACAGGGGCAAAGCCACATCATGCACACTGATAATTGCTTTGAGGGATGAGAAAATGCAGGACAAAGAGCAGATATGATCAGTGGTGGGACCAGGTGCTTGGTATGGAACCACACTCCCTGGTACTTTGGAGATCACCTTAGTGTTAATCTTAGTTCTGCTGCTTGTTTATCAGAGAGTTTTGGAATTGGTGTTTTAAAATGTGTCTGTGTGGACTCAGTGAGTACAGACCCTGGTCTCAACATTACAGTATTCTACATGATTATTAAAGGTTTTACAGTGAGTGCTGCCATGTTAAGATGTTTTATTCTTATCTAAAGTAGAAAAAGAGAAGTTAAGAAAATTGGCCAGAATCCAGAATGCCTGAATTCTTGATCACCTGCTGTAGGTTCTTTCCTTTAATTTTTTTACAATTTTTATGTACTGGTCTTAGACAAAGGAAAGGACAGAAGAGAGAGAGAGAGGTTGACTTTGTTGTTCTAGCTGTTCATGTGCTCATCTGTTTATTCCTGTATGTGTCTGACTGGGGACTGTATCCAAAACCCTGGTGTGTTGGGACCATACTCTCACCAGCTGAGCTATCTGGCTGTGGCTGCTGTATGCCCTTGAGCAGAGGAGAGAGGATCTTTCAGAAATGGTTTCTTTTTATTTCTGCTTAGACTCTTGCACTCAGACCCCGTGTACTGTCTTGATGAGCTGTGTTGGGACTTGGGTAAATGTGCAAAATCTCCTTGGCACCTCTTCTTACACCCACATTCTATTCTTGGTCTGCGGGTATAATGACCAACTTTGAAAAGGTTACCACAGGAATAAAAAAGAAGAATATTTGCCCAGTAGAGGCATATTAGTGCCCTCTGGCTAAAGGCTCAATCTCTACTATCATTCAATCTCTAATTATTGCAACCCTTTCTTAATCTTCCAATGTGATTGTTTGTTTTCCTCATGAGAAGAAAAATAGAGAGAGAGAAGACTAAGTTCTGCCCAGAGTTTGGATGGTTCCACTAACAGACCCAGAGTCAGGCACAGCAAACAATGAAGGGAGTAATTTGAGGAGCAGTGATAGCAGAAAGCACGTGTTTCTCAAGCATGAGTGAGCTGTGCTGGCTGTTTGCAAAAACCATGTCTCAAAATGGAGGTGCAGGTAAACATGACTTGCCTCTTCACACACTCACAGCAAAAAATACAACTAAACTACAAAACAACTATCACACAGAATCATCAGAAAATCAAGTTGTATGGAAGTCCAACCACCAAGGAATTAAAGAAGTCATATTCATCCAGATGAATAGGAGGGGTGAAGATGCACAGAGAAATAGAATGTGTAGTCCTACACTCACATGTGGTAGGTAAAAATCAGAAGGGATACCTCAAAAACAAGGAATCCCAGCCCTACTCTAGACCACTCAGCCCAGGATTCCAGTGCCAGGAAGATAAGTCCCCATAACTTCTGGCTGTAAAAACCAGTGGTGACTGGGACATGTAGAAGAAACTGTAGGATTCTCAGGCATTTCCTTGTAAGGGACCCACAATGGACTTAGAACTTATATAGATTCACTCCCTTTGGGTTCCAACACTGGGATAGCAGCTGGAAGGGCATCACTGGCATACGGGGAGAAACTGAAGTGTCTAGCATCAAAGTGAATGCCAGGGAACAGCTCCCTCTTGAACAAAACTCCAGAGGCCAGGCAGCAACATTGTCCCCTTTCTGAGCCCTCTCCCACCCCAGAGCCACACAGTGGTGACACTATATCTGAGACTCTGTCAACCTGGATCACATGGGTTACTCATCCCTGGCAATTACTTAAGGCTCTTCTCTATTCAATTGGCCAGTGTACTTTTCTACAATAGGTCATGCTACTAAAACATGGAGTCAAAACAGCTCTACCTAATACATAGAAACAAATACAGGGAGACTGCAAAAACGAGGGGACAAAGAAATATGACCCAAATAAAATATAGAACATAACTCCAGAAAAAGAACTAAACAAAATGGAGATAAGCAATTCATCAGATGCAGAGTTCAAAACACTGGTTATTAGGATGCTCAAGGAACACATTGTGTACTTTGACAACATAAAAAGTCCCAGGCAAAAATGAAGGTTACACTAAGTGAAATAAAGAAAAATTCATATAGAACCAACCATGAACTGGATGAAGCTGAGAATCAAATCAATGATTTGGAACATAAGGAAGAAAAAAATTCAATCAGAATGGCAAGAAGAAAAAGAATCCAGAAAAACGAGGATAGTATAAGCAGACTCTGGGAAAACCTCAAATGTTTCAACATTCACATCATAGGGATGCCAGAGAAGAAAAAGAGCAAGAAATTAAAAACTTATTTGAAAAAATAATGAAAGAAAACTTGCCTAATTTGGTCAATGAAACAAACATACAAGTCCAGGAAGCAGAGGGTCCGAAGCAAGATGGACAGAAGGAGGACCACACCAAGATACATCATAACTAAAATGCCAAATGTTAAAGATAAAAAAAAATTTGTAAAAGCAGCAAGAGAAAACAATGGAGTTACCTATAAGACTGTCAGCTGATTTCTCAAAAGAAGCTTTGCAGGCCGGAAGGGACTGAGTGATGAAAAGCAAGAACCTACAACCTAGATTACTCTATCCCACAAAGCTATCATTTAGAATTGAAGGGTAGATAAGTGCTTCCCAGACAAAGTAAAGCTAAAGGAGCTCATCATCACCAAGCCACTATTATATAAAATGTTAAAGGGACTTATTAAGAAAAAGATCAGAACTATGAACATTAAAATGGCAATAAATTTGCAACTATCAACAATTGAATCTAAAGTACAAACTAAGCAGAACAGAAACAGGGTCATAGATATGGAGATCACTTGGAGAGTTATCATTTGGGAGGGGGAAGTGGGAGAATGGGGGGAAAGGTGCAGGGATTAAGAAGCATAACTGGTACAGAATAGACAGGGTGATATTAAGAACAGTATAGGACATGGAGCAGCTGAAGGACTTACATGCATGACCCACGGACATGAACTAAGGGGAGAGTACTGGAGTAAATCGGGGGTACCAGGAAGAGAGGTAAAGGAAGAAATATTGGGACAACTGTAATAGCATAATCAATAGAATGTATTTAACAAAAGCTGTGTCTCAGCCCCTGTGGATGGCCAATAAAGTCATCCAGTGACCTACCTTTGGGGGTCACACTGTCCCTTCTGACTCATGGGTCAGAGACTAAAAGGAATTATGTAGGATGAGTTACCAATGTACAGATCAGTTATACACTGAAGGTTAATTTGTAAATATGTTTCTGTTTCTTGGGAAGAAAGCTTCCCTTATTCTAGTCATAAATGGTATGTAGGTTTCTAGGCTACTGTTTATGACAGAATCATAATACTGTACATTTATAATGTTGAATATTAGACAAAATTATTATTGGGAATATACAGTATCTCCTCTGGGCAATAAATTAAATACTAAGTACAAGGATGCTATGTGTTTCCTTTGAAGTCATATTAGATGGATAGTCTCATCTCTGTGGTTTTGTCCCCTGTGGGATTATCCTGCACAGATGTGCTCCAGTGATGGTGTTCTCTGGTGTGATCACCTTCAGGGCTCATCTGTGCTGCACATGCAAATGGCCAACAGCTTCAGAATCTGGCAGAAAAGTCTATGCAGCCTGTTTTAAGAGCCCAACAAAATCAGGGTCACAGAGAGCAATGGAGCAGAAAAAATGTAAGTATCTTGATATAGAGCTGAGACAGAGAAACAGGAAGAGACTTCATCTTCTAGAAGGTGGGATCCAAGTGAGCCACAGGCTTGCAGATTCCGAAAAAAGGAAATGTACCATTAGCAAACCTAGACTGATTAAAACTTATTAAGATTAAAAATATCAAGACATTGCTATAATTGTTTCAAACATCATATTATTTTTTCAAAGAAATAATATCAAGACAGCTAAACTCCCAACCATCACTCCCTTCTTCTCATCATCACTCCCTCTTCTATTGCTCTGTCCTAAGTTATTCTCACACACGGGCCTTCATTGTGAGAAAGGTTGTGATATGATACGTTTCGGGGATTGGACGCAGAAAAACACACTCAGAGTGTTCGGTGCTGGGAGCACAGATAAGGGTCCAAGAGGCCACTGTTTCTCAACAAGATCAATTCCTCATTAAAACCTTGAAATTATGTCAAAAGCCTCTTTTTGCCTCTTTGAGTATCTCCCAGTCATCCCCTGTTAAAGTGACTGCGGGAGAAGAAGGCTTAGCTGGGAAGGCGGCCCATGCTACTGAGGGGGTTGGCAGAGGCGCCCGCACTGGCGGTGCACTTGGCCCTGTTTTCCTTCTCACGTCTATGAAGTGGTTGTGTGAAGAATGACAGCAGAGGTGATTATAAGCTTCACTGCATTTAGCACACAAACTGTAAAATTACTGGGTAATAAAGGTACCAGAGACCTATTAAAGTGATTTTTCCCTCCAGGAGGGTTCTTGTAATCACTGATCTCCAACCAGTCACACACATGGAACCCCACCATGTGATCACAGCCAGCACGTCAGACCATCCACCTCCAGATCAGAGCATGATACAGGAAGTGTGTTCACGGGACAGAATATCTTCAAGTTCATGGAAATAGCAGTGATGCCAACCTAGAAAGTGTAAGCAAGGTATTAAAATGTTGGTCTAAACTTTTAGATATATAGAGAATGTGCTAGATCAGCAATATTCAGCCTTTTTTGTCACATGCCACACATAAACTAATTACTAAAATTCTCTGTCACACCAAAAAATATATTATATTTTTTACCAATCTGATAAAAAAAAGTAGGCACTATTTTGATTCATTCATATCATATGGCTATTGTTGCATTGACTGTTGTCATTTTTTTAGTTGATAATCTAAGGGAAAAGAGGTCAGTTCCTCTGACTAAATAGCATGGTACTGCATGTTTTAAAATTCTTGCCACATATCAGTCTGCCTGTTGTGGTACATTGGTTGAAAATCACTATGCCAGATCAAAGTTAACTGTACATCAATGTATTCACCTACTGACCAAAGTCTAAAATCATACCAAAACTTAGTTGTTTTAAAATAACTCGATTTTATTTTTTAAAATAGAGACATATAATGAAAAACATGTTACCAAGATAACTTCTGTTGTCATTTTTAACAATGAGAAATAAATGACCTTCACAGGGGACATTAAAAAAGAGTGGACACCTAAAATAAATTCTCCTTTTTATTCAGTTTTCTCCACCCCAAAGAAGTAATGACCATTTGCTTTTTAAAAAAGTATTTATATATATTTAGTGAAAGGGAGAGAGAAAGAAAGGAAGAGAAACATCAATGTGAGGGAGAAACATCCACTGGTTGATTGACTCTCACATGCTCCCCAACTGGGTCACCTGGCCTGCAGTCCATGCATGTGCCCTGACCAGGAATTGAACTGGCAACCTTTAGCTTTGTGGGATGATGCTCAACCAACTAAGCCACAGGTGCTATTTACTCTTTATGCTGATTATCTTTCCAGAGAAATAAATGCACAAATCAGTGTGTCTGCACACACACTCAATGTATTTTAAATCAGCAATGCTTGATTATAACTGCCCATCTGAGGACAGCTTGCTCATCACCCACCCCTTCCATGTTCTGCTGAGGGATCATTAATTACGGGTCCAATACCTCACAAGGTGCACTGTGGTCTTGGGTTCCTATTATCCACATATTTGCAATTTAACAGAATTTTAACTTTATCCCTGATACATTTGTATATTTAATGAGTATACAGTCAGACTCACAATAAAAAATAGAAATCTACAGATAAACATGCAAAACTCTTTATCAGGCTGAGGCTAGAGCAGTTATTATGTATGAAAACATGTCTAAGATAAACCCAAAATAAACAACAACTAAAGAAAGGATTGCTAAATACATATTTATATCTTTTAATATTTAAATTATTTCCATGATAAACTGTCAACTTGACTATAACTGGATTCTGTACACAGCATATATATTGTTTACATATTGAAAATATCTATCACAGAGACATTGAAAATCTATGAATGCAATTTATCCATTTAGTGACTTACAGTCACTCTACTCAGGAAAATGCAAAGATAAGACATCTGTGTTCTCAGGGATGTTAGAAGAAGAGAAAGAATACCGACAGGGAAATAGGAACCATATATTATAAATATGACAAATGCCTAGATAGCCATCAAAATAAAGGGTTTTTTTTTTTTGCAGGCCATAAGTTTCTAAATAAATTTAAAAACACTGCTTCCTTCAAAATGACTTTGTAAGACAGGACTACAGATAGTATATAAAGCTGCTGGGAGAAAGAAAGCTGTGAAGAGGAGAAAGGGAGTCAGAGAACAAGTAGAAGGTGTATTTTAAAAAAACTTAGTGTGGATATATTTTCTCTTGTGGGAGGTTGTCCTTAGACCTCAGAATCCTGGTGACAACTGTACCTGCTAGATGCAAAACTGAGGCTCTGATGTCATTGATCCATGTAGGAAGAAATATATTCTTTCTGATTATAATTTAATAAATTCATGTTGAAAGAGTTTTACAAATATACTTCCTCCTTAGAGCAAGAGAGTTGCACACATTTAGTCCTAGAGAAAGAGCTTTTGCCATGGATGAGTGCTCATGGGATCTACAATCTGGGGGAAGGAAAAGACAGCTATAACAGTCAAGGAGTGACATCAAAACTCAAGGCAGCTGACAATGAAACTGAGGCACAAATAAGGGCCCCTGGGTACTTCATGAGGTATGGTATGTTAGGTGGTAAAGCAAGTAAGGAGACTAGGTTTAGCTCTGGATGCCCTTCAGTGCCCACCAAGAAAATTCTGTTATACCACCAAGAGTATTCATTCCTCTCTGTTCCATATCTTGTTGGCTCTCAGTAAGAGGGAGAATGGGCTGGCCTTGTGCCCACAGCATCCCCACTCTTGCTTTTGACAGGGGGCTGCCTGGACTTTGTTTTTGCACAAGAATTGGGTGCACAAAAAACATGATGTGAAGTCAGACTCCACAGATTGAGAAACCAAGCTGCGGTCTCCTAGAAACTCTGGTGCTTCCAAGTCTGCTGATAGTCCAGATCTTGGTGGTGATTGTGGGGGCAACATTGTAGTTCTACTCCCAGAAATTGCATGGGGAGTGGACTCCAATCAGACACCAACATCTTTCTAACACTGTGATTCTGACCTTCTGAGCTCCATTTACTCACCTGAACAATAGGGATAATAGTAATACTACCTCATAAGGCTGTTGTTTTCCCAATTAATGTTTCATATGTATACAGCAAGTGTTCATTATAATTTCACAGACGATTACAGGTTTGGATGTGAGTCTTGTATCAGCTGTGCTTAGTGGGTTACTTCTTTTGTTTAAAATTAAATTTATTTGGTTGACATTGGTTAATAACATTATTTAAGTTTCAGGTGTATAATTCAGGTCTATAACGCATCAGCGCCCAAAGTCTAGTCTCCTTGTGTCACATGTACTTGACCCCCTTTGCCCTCTTTGTCTTTCCCCATCCCCCTTCCTCTCTAGTAATCTGTGGGTTACTTCTTGCTATGATTGGAGATTTCTGATCTTTTAAAGAGAAACAATGACCTCGTAGGCTATTGGGAAGATTCACGTGTTTATATGAAGTGTCTGGCAAGGGGACTCATGACAGTTACATGGTAGGTACTCTATAAGAGTTAGATTTGACCATTTTGCCAACAAATGAGACCCAAAGCATTCTAAATTCACTAGAATGGCCCTTTGGAAATGGGGTCAGCTCAGTTCATGCCTCTTCCTTCTCCTATATTTTGTGATGTGAAAATGGGGGTCATCACCTTTGAGTCACTTCAGTAGACTTGCCTGACCCTTCCTGCTCATTGCTCTCACCATTGGCTTGCTGTGAGGTCCCAGAGTGCCTTGTGGCTAAGATGACATGACTTGTACATTCACCTCTGCTACTTCTGCCCATAGGATGCATGTGCAGTCAGAGAAAGTGAGGCTGACTTGTTGTGAAACTCAGTATTAAATCAAAGGTGTGTGATAAACTAAAAATTATTCTTAAGATAGATGCGAATAAAGCATCTGTTTCCTAGTGTTGCCTTCACATGTGTGAGTCACACATTCCATGACCTTTGAAAATACCCAACTTTGCAAATTCAACTATAAGGTATAATTTTCCCCTGAAATGCAATAAAGCATACATTAAAATGTAACTGACCTCTTCACATCATTAATGCTTTTATAAAAGAAGAATAAAGTAATTTATAAGGCCATTAAAATATGATCCAGCCAGAGCGCTTGCAGAAACCACCCACAAATCCGTCACTTGTTTCTGTGTGTACATGAGGTGAAGCTGCCCCAGCCAGACATTAGAACCACTGCCAAACTGTATAACCTACTATTTAACTTCTCATAAAGCTTTGTATTCTCTCAGCCAGCATATTATTTTAATTTTATAGTGTAAGAATGTAATTATTTTATAATAAATTCAATCCTCAAATATATTCTATTCAGTGGCTTCAATGTCCCCATACTGCACCAGGGAGTAAGGATTTAGGGCCCAGCAGGCTTGGTGTGTTCTGTACTGGTTGGGCTGTGCAGACCTTAGGAGGCACTGCTCTCTTAGACTTCCAGGGAACAGAGCCCTCTGGAGTTGTGCTGTGCTCCTATACTCCTTAGCATTTACATTCTGGGGGACTGATAGAGGCATTCTGCTATGGATTGAATGTTAGTGTATCCCCTACCCCCTGCCAAATTCATATGTTGGTGATATGGTGATAGTATTAGAAGGTGTGGGCCATTAGGAGGTGATGATATCATGAGGATGGAATCCTCATGAATGGGACCAGTATCCTTATAAAAGAGACTCAAGAGAGCTTCCTCACTGTTCCAAATGTGAGGGACACAGCAAGAAGGCATGGTCTATAAACTAGGAAAGGGATCTCACCAGATATTAAATCTGTCAGCAACTTGATCATGGACTTCCAGCCTCCAGAACTGTGTGAAATATATGGCTGCTGTTGATAAAGCTCCCAGTGTGTGGTATTTGTTATAGCAGCCCCAAGATGACTGAGACAGAAATGAACACATAAGTGAAGAGCAGAATTCAGGCAGGTGCTGCAGAGAAAGTATATAGAGAATTTGGAAGGGTGGAGAAGCTCCTTTAGTTTGAAAAATCAAGATTTATCCAAAGACATCATCCATGCCAACTGGAAATCAAGAAGACGCAGGCAATGGAAGATGAGCAGGGAGGGAAGAAATAAGGATGATGATGTAGGATCACACCCATTCTGTGGGGAATGAGTTATGGGAGGTGAGAGAGAAACAGGGAACTCAGTGAGAGCTCCTGAGTATGGTTCAAGCAAGGCTTGACTGTGGCTCTGAAGAGGAAGGGAACAGTGCATGCCAGAATGAGGGTAAATTTGGAGATGGATCCCCTGAATCTGATGGATGGAGTAGCTAGGGAATGCAGCCCAATTGCCTCCTGGCACTCGCTTCAGGGATAACTTCCTATATATAATCTCTTTTGAATGGTCTGGAAGCAGATAAGGATGATTTTGTTTTATGGCCAAGGTGCTCAAGGCTTGTATGGTTAAGTAACTTGCCAAATGCCACGAGTTTTCCAAATGCAATGGTAGCAATGGAATCTAGTTGTTTCTGAATGTGAAACAATTTCTCCTAGGCCACACTCTTTCTCCTAGGCCACTACTTTTTATTGTCATTTTGGTTTCAAGACTTGAGAGTGGCACTTAGCTTTCTCTTTCATTTCCCAAGATACACGATGCAATGTTGAAGAAACATTAAGAAAAGAACTTCAATGTCCCTTGGGGAAATGGATACCAAGCTGGGTTCATTCTAGGTCAAAGCGAGTGTTTTTTATACTTCAATTTCAATACAGAGAATGTACAGTTATACAAGAACAAAGTGAAAGCTACTGTGTGCTGACACCTGGTGTGGAAAATGACCACCTGAAACCCCACATGCTATGATATTGACCTTCAGCCCTAATCTGTCTGCTTTGCAGATGAAAGGGCAGAGATCTCATTTGGCTATAAGATTTTGTTAAATTTTACTTCATTACTTTTTCTAGGTTGGATAAAAAGTATTGTGTTTTTTCTTCAGTTATAAATTGTACAATAAAATATGGATTATTTTTACAAGCTATACTCCACTCTTACAATCAATTCCTTGGAGTTTTTATCACTAATCATCTAACTACCAGTCAACCTCCCAACACCTGAGGTCTGTAGGTAGCTACTTCTTCAGTTGCTGGTATCCAAAGGTTTAAATTATTAGCTGAGGAACTTATTGTTCTAGAAATCATCAGTTCTTTATGTTTGTGGTCTTCAAACAGTCCCTCTTCATTTAGCAAAGGCCAAATTGGGACTATGCACATTTCAAAACAACTCATGCATTCCTTACATATTTTGAATATTAACCCCTACCAATAAGCAACAAGTGATGGCAAGGATGGGGAGCAAAGGGAACCCTTGTGCACTGTTGGTGGAAATATACATTGTTGCAGCCATTGTGAAAACAGTACAGAGTTTCCTCAAAAAATTAAAAAGTAGTATCCAGCAATTCCATTTATAGGTATTTATTCAAAGAAATCTGCCTGGCCAAGATGGAGGTATAGGTAGATACACTGTGCCTCCTCGCACAACCAAAAGAAGAACAACAACAAATTTAAAAATAAAAACCAGAACTTATAGAAAATTGAACTATATGAAAGTCTGATAACCAAGGAGTTCAAGAAGAAAAATTCATCCAGACTAGTAGGAGGGGTGGAGAAGGGCACCTGGACAGAGAGGACTCGAGGCAAGGTGGCATCTGGAGGGCAAGGGAGGGCAAGGGAGCTGCTGGCAGAGCAGGTGGTCCCATATTTTTGTGCAGATAAACTGGGAGGAACAACTGGGGAGTGAGACAGACCATGCAATCCAGGGTCTGGCAGGGGGAAATAAAGCCTCAAAAACTCTGACTGAAAAATCCTGTGGGTGTGTGGCAGCAGAAGAGAATCCCAGCCTCACAGAAGAATTCATAGGAGAGACATACAGCGTCCTAGAATATACACAAAACCACCTGCCTGGGAATCAGCACCAGAAGGGCCCGATTTGTTTACAGGTAGTGGGGGAAGTGACTGAAAGCCAGCAGAGAACTGAACAAGCAGCACTGTTCCTTCTCAGACACCCCCCTCACCCCACATACAGTGTGCTTCAATGCAGTAATGTGGGTTGCCCTGCCCTGGTGAATACCTAAGGCTCTGCCTATTACCTACTATGTAATAGGGACACAGAGACCCCCCCCAAAAAAAAGGACCCAAGGGAAAGAACAGATCAAACTCCAGAAAAATATAACTAAGCAACAAAGAGAGAGCCAACCTATCAGATGCACAGTTCAAAACACTGGTAATCAGGATGCTCACAGAACTAGTTGAGTATGGTTGCAAAATAGAGGAAAAAGTGATGGCTATGCAAAGTGAAATAAAGGAAGATGTATAGGGAACCAACAGTGGTGGGACTCAAATCAATGGTTTGGAGCAGAAGGAAGAAATAAACATTTAATCAGAGCACAATGAAGAAAGAAGAATGAAAAAAAAATGAGGAGAGGCTTAGGAACCTCCAGAATTACTTTAAACCTTCCAATATTTGAATCACAGGAGTGCCAGAAGGAAAAGAGGAAGAGCAAGAAATTGAAAATTTATTTGAACAATTAATGAAGAACTTCCCCAATCTGTCAAAGGAAATAGACTTCTAAGAAGTCCAGCAAGCTCAGAGAGTCCCAAAGAAGTTGGACCCAAGGAAGCACACACCAGGGGACATCATAATTATGTTACATGAGATTAAAGATAAGGAGAGAATCTTAAAAGCAGCAAGAGAAAAGGAGACCGTTACCTACAAAGGAGTTCCCATAAAACTATGAGCTGATTTCTCCAAAGAAACCTTGCAGGCAAGAAGGGGATGGAAAGGAGTATTCGAAGTCATGAAAGGCAAGGATCTACATCCAAGATTACTCTATCCAGCAAAGCTTTCATTTAGAATGGAAGGGCAGATAAAGTGCTTTTCAGATAAGGTCAGGTAAAAGGAGTTCATCATCACTAAGCCCTTATTATATGAAATGTTAAAGGGACTTATCTAAGAAAAAGAAGATCAAAACTATGAAAAGTAAAATGACAACAAATTCACAACTATTGACAATGAATCTAAAAGAAAACAAAAACAAAAGCAAACTAAGCAAACAGGGAGAATAGGAATAGAATCACAGAAATGGAGATCACATGGAGGGTTATCAGGAATGGTAAAAAGAGAATGAGGAAAAAGGTACAAGGAATAGTATCATAAATGGTAGATAGAAAATAGACAGGGGGGATTAAGTATAGTATAGGAAATGGAGAAGCCAAATAACTTATTATGTGTATGACATATGGACAGGAACTAAGGGAGGGGGATATGGGTAAGAGGGAGTATACAATGAGTAGGGGAATAGAGGAGGGGAATGGGACAACTGTAACAGTATAATCAATAAAATATATTTAAAAAAAGAGATTCAAAATATTACCTTGAAAAGATATATGTACTCCTGTGTTCCCTGCAGTATTATTTACAATAGCCAAGATATGTAAGCAACATAAGTGTTCATTATTAGATGAGTGGGTAAAGAAGAAGTTGTGTATATAGACAATAGACCATTATTCAACCATAAAAAAGAATGAAATCTTGCCATTGGTGAAAACATGGATGAACCTAACAGATATTATGCTAGGTGAAATAAGTCAAACAGAGAAAGACAAACACCATCTGATTTCACTTGTATGTGGAATCTAAAAAAAAACAAACAGAATAGAAACAAATTTATAGATACAAAGAACAAATCGATGGTTGCCAGATGTGGGGAAGGTTGGGAAAATCAACAAAAAAAAATGTGATAGGGATTAAGAAGTACAAATTGCCTGTAATGAAATCAGTCACAAGTAGAAAAAGTACAGCATAATGAATATAGTCAATTATATTGTAATAACTGTGTATGGTGCCAGATGGGTACTAGACATATTGGGGTGATCACTTTGTAATTTATATAAATGTCTAATCACTATTGTACACCTGAAACTAATATAATACTGTTTGTTAACTGTAATTAAAAAATAAATTAATAAAGACAACTCATGCATTTACACTGATTGGTACAAATTTCTTTTAGCTTCCAATCATTTCCTCAGTCTTAAAACAAAGCCAAAAACAAAAAACCTCTTTCTTTGTCTACAGACATAGATACTCACCAATGCCATAGCATCCATCCCATGGCGATTGTTCATTCACTCAGCAGGTGTGTACTGACGTTCTGGTATCAGGACTCTGCTTGGAACTGAGACTACAGAAATAAAATGCATTCCAGTTCTTAAAGAATTAACTTAGAGAACCAGTTAGATTAAGCTAAGTGTGCACTTTTAAAGAATATAAAAATAATTGCAAATTCTGAGAAAATACTTAGGGGTTCACCATGTAGTTTCTGTGAGGTCTATCAAACTGTTTTCGTTTTGTCTCTGACCTTTGGTACTGTAGGTCTTATGCCTTCATATCGAAAGTCCTCTCAATTGGGTGACTCTGTGTGTTTATTCATGCATTTATTCATAGTCCCCAATGACGAAGGTGAGCTCTCTATGGTGTGAAAACTTGTTTACAAATCATGTGATGAGTGGAAGTCCTGAATGCCATGTCATTGCTGTGGGAACAATCTAGATAATAGGGCAAACAAATGATTGTATTGACTTTCTCTGAAGTGGAGAACACAGGGCGTGTCTACCCTAGAAGACAGTGAGGTGGAACTTGGAGAGGCTGTTAATTTGATGGTTCTAGGGAGCAAAATAGCTTTGAGATGTGTCCCAGGAGATATTTTAGCTTGAATTACCATGTGGGATCGAACTATACCAACTATAAGGGTCAGGTAAAATCACTAGGTGGCAAACTCTTTCATTACCAAGGATAGAATTCTATGTGTTGTTTACAGTCTGCCTAAAATAAATACTTTTTTTTCTTTCTTTTAAATTTTTTTACCTAGAACAACCATAATGGATTTTCCTGCATCTGATCTGGGTAGTAACAGTAGCTAAAAAACCATTTGAGAGGCACATGGACTAAAATCAAACCTGTGAAACAATTCCTTCCACAAAGGAACACCGGAAAGAGCATTTGTTACAGAGGGGGCCCTGTTGTGGCTGACAGACAGGGACGTGGCTTGGCGTTGTCTTCTCCGTTCCATGTTCTTTCCTCTCTGACTTATTTTTACTTTCTGTTTGAGTTGGCTTGGCTTTATTTTGCCTTGAACACTCACTTTACTCACCCACTGATAGGGTTGCAAGAGTGAAAGTCCATTCTGCCCACACTCCACAGAACTCAAAGCAGAGTATTGTCAAAAGTTGCTTGACGTCAAGGTTGACTTTTAAATTTGCCAGAAAGGCTTTCTTTGGAGAGAGGTCTAGACCATCACATTCTCGTTTTAGAGAGCTGGTGCTGGCTGCTGGAATTCAAAGCCCACAGGATGCATTTCTAAACTCTTAATATACCACAGAGACAGGCAAGGAGACCTTAGGTACTGACATTCGTTTTTGTTGTTGTTGGTGTTAATCAACACATTTAATGTACCATTCATATCTTCTTTATCTCTCCCCCTCCTTTTTTTAAACAGTCCACTGCTTTTAGAGAACTCATTTAAAAATCATTGGTTTCTTTTTTGGTTGAGCATCATAAATTTAATTCTCTTGTGTGAGAGAATGAGCTGTGACTCTGATTTTAATAGAATAGAAAAATTTGTTTTTTGAAAGTCTGTGTTTGGCTTGTTTACATATTTAATCTGGAGTCCACAGAAACCTCTAAATATGCCTCCAGAATCTGCATAACTGTCTGGTAACACCTCTCGCAGTTCCTCCTCTCTGACACAAAGTGACTTTTGAAACACTTCCCCTTTCCCTTTCTACTTAATGTACTCCAACCCACTTTTTTTTCCCTTCAGTTTTTACAGCCCGTCATGGAGTATTTGTTTACCAAATGTTACTTTTCTTGGATGGAATCTATTTTTGAGGAGTGTAAAAGCAAACAACTGTGTGAAGCTGTCAGGCTTCATTTTATTTATGCATGAATAACACAAATAACTGGAAAATGACCTAGCCTGTTTTTCTCAGATTCAGATAGAAAAACTGCTTCCGGGCAATGTTTATGCCAAACTGTTCATGCTAAGTTTCCAGTTTCAGTGCCAGATGGTTTTTGCAGCCAAGTTGTAAACCTTTGGTAAACATGGTTTATAATGAAAGTGTGGACACGACCTGGATCAGGGCGCAAGTGGGACTGATGTACATTTACTCTAGAATAAAATTCTAACAGGAACAGGAGGGGAAAGAGGCTGGCTGTAAAGTGTTCCCACCATAATGTGGAAAATATACAAATGATGATATTTGATTACTAAAATCCCATAAGGCCCATTTAGGCTTTTTATGTATTTCCTTTGCCATCACTGCTGAGCAGCTCCATGTTCAATTTGAAGTGACTGCTTATTGTTATACGGTGGCTCTTCCAGGGCCCCAACCCCCTCTTTCCCGCCAACTCAGTGGGGGATGGGTGGGGGAAATTTCAAGATACAGGTAGCTGTATTCACCACGCATCCATCAAGATACATAGGAAAAAAATCAAACATTTTATTTTAAAATCAGTTCAGCAATACCAATTCAAGTTAATACTCTTGTTTCTATTTTGTAAATCCTTACTTGAGGATATATTTACTGATTTTAGAATGAGAAAGGAAGAGAGACAGTGAGAGAGGGAGTGAGACAGACATCAGTGTGAAAGAGAGAGAGAGAGAGAGTCATTGATGTGAGGGAGAAACATTGATTGGTTGCCTTCCATATGTGCCGCAACTGGGGATTGAACCAAGGCACAAGGTGTGTGCCCTGGCTGGGAACTGAAGCTACAACATTTTGGTGTATGGGGCAATGCTCCAATCAACTGTGTCACTCAGCCAGGGCAATACTTCTTTCTAACTTGCTTCCAGTGTGTTCTTTGTAAAACCTGAAAGAGGTCACATCTCCCTCTGTTTATAACCATCCCATAGTTTCTCATTTCCTTGGAGTGTCACTCACACTTCTACTGGGACCTTCAGGATCCAGCAGGCACTGCATATTCTGTGTATAAACTCATTGCCTTCCTCTATTCGCTGCTGTAGGACAAATACCGTGTTCCCCAATGTATATGTTGACACAACTTCTAAGGTGGTGATGTTATAAGGTGTTGCCTCTGGGAAGTGATGAGGGTGGAGCCACATACACGGGATCAGTGTCCTTATACAAGAGACCCCAGAGAGTCCTCTCACTCCTTTCATGTGAGGACACAGCAAGAAGACACTCTCTAAGATGCAGAATATACATCCACATTAGATACTGAATCTGCCAGCACCTTGATCTTGGATTTCCAGGGTCCAGAGCTCTAAGGAATAAATGTCTGTTGTTTATAAGCCACCTGGTCTTTGGCACTTTGTTATAGCAGCTCAAGCTGCCTAGGGGACCTTTGTTCAGTCTCTCAAACTCGTAAGACCAACACCTTCTCGTTCCTGGAGCATCATGAGCTGATTCTTTCACCAGTACTTTCGGTTGTCCCCTTCTGCTGGGAGAGGATCCCGTGTAGCTGGTTCTTTCTTGCTGCTCAGGTCTCAGATCAAATAGTCTCCCAAAACCAAAGCTGAATTAGCTCTCACCTATACCCTCATCTCCAGTTCTATTTTTTTTTCTCTATAACATATCTGAGATCTTAGTTGTTAACCGATCAGAGAGCAAACTTGATTAGAATGTAAATTTTGTAAGAGCCTGAACAGTTTCTATTGTTTCTGAGTTGCATTCCTGGGACCAGGCACATAGTTCTTCAGTGAAGTAAATGTTTATTAAACCAACATCTCCTGTTTACAGGCAATATGCCCAGTGTTGGGGGTACAGTAATGAAGAAGAAGATACAGCATTGGCTCACAGAAGAGCCTGGCAGAGGGCCTCCCAGGAAATCTGGTCACTGAAGATCAGAAGGGTCAGGTTGTTCCCAGAAAGCCCAGGGCCCAGAGTGCTGAGAAGCGGACTTCCAGGGGACATCTCTGCAGGTGGTGAGAGATGAGTGAGTGTCCAGCAGAGGACAGAGGATGAGGGAGCCCCGTTACATGCTTGTGGTGTTTGTGGCAACTGCTGTCATGGTTATGACACATGTGAGAACTGTGATCCCGGGCAGACCTCGTGGCCAAGGTGAGAACTAGACACTGGGGAAGTGTGGTCTTGTGTTGAGGTAGTTCTTACTTTTGAGAAGGTGTCTAGGAGTCTCCTTTTGCATTAGAAGTGAGACTGTTTAGGCTTCTGGGGAACTTGGAAAAAATCATTTGCTCTGAGGCACTTAGTTTCCAGGAAGAAAACTAAAAAATATCCTTTCTTCTTATGAGTAGGATGAAGTGCACTGTTGGTTTCTGTGGATGGTCCTGCTTAACTCAGAGCCCAGAGGTGTAGAGGTATCCAAATAATGGAAGAACCATAGCACTTTCAGTTAAAGCCATGGGATTGTGAATGACAGGGGTTTACATGACATGAGTGCAGATCAATAATCAGTAAATAGAATCACAACTATAAACATACCTCCTCAGAGCACACCCGAGTCCAATTCCTACCCCCCACCCCCACCAAAGTCATTACTTACTTGCCCTTCATCTAGACCACTGCTCACCTGTTCTTCATACATACCTGTTCTGGAACTGGACTTTTCTATATTTGGCCACTTGTCACTGGGCCCGCTCTTGCCCCAGTCCCCACCTTCACCAGGAAAAGCTCCAGGTCACCTGATCCTGACTTTCATAGCTGCACATGACTAGGACATCTGGAGCATGTGTCAGGGCTGTTTCCTTGCTTTGGAATGAGCAAAACAAGCAAGCAAGCAAACAAACATAACAAACCTCCAAACACCTCAGCTTCTATTTAGGATTATTATTACCACTGACAGTCAATTGGTGAATACCCTCAATGAGTTGTGCCTTCCCAGTAAATTCCTTTCTTCCTTTCTTTTTATCACGCTCAGGCACACATATCCACCTGTAATCTCTTGACACGCATATAACAATTATGTATTGTTCACTTCCTGTGTCCCCATTTAATGGACCATCATCCTGAGAGGTGGCTTTGTTGTTAACCCAACTTTGCAGGTGAGGGGCTGGAGGCTTCAGAGAGCGAGGCTCCCCAGAGTCACTGTGCTCCAGATGCAGAGGCGGGATGTAAGCCTTGGCAGCCAGACTCAGTGCTTTTGGCTACTCTTCTCTCTCCATTTTTCAACAGTATTTGGTCAAAGGGGAAAACATAACAGGTCAGTTGTAAAACGCACTTATAAAAACAGTCCACACTCCCATAAAGTCTGGTTCTGAGGACTGCAGCCTCATTCCTTCTTGCTGGGGCTCTGCATGGCCTCTTCTGGGCTGGATAAAGAGCTCCCCACTCCACCCTCTCTGATGCCTCCTGCGTCCTTCCAGGTCCTGCATCCAGCTGCTCTTGTGTCATCCCTGGGCTTCTGCTTGCCTTGTCCTGCTGCCCCTTCCAGAAGCTGGACAGCGGCAGGGCACCTCTGCTGCCACCACCCCCCTCAAGGCTGTGTCCTGTTGTACTGGCTCCTGAAAAGCAGCCAGTGTCCCTACTGCCCCATGGCAGCATTCACCGCATCTCCAGGAGCCTCCAGGTTTGTTGCCTTTGGCAGATCAAGGAGAATACACATCTCCACAATTTGTCTCTTTTCCTTGAGAATGCAGGTTTGCTCTTTGATTTTAGGCTTGATTGATTCAGTCATCTCTTTGACTAGAGGACATTCTGTCCTGTGAGACACTAGTCCTGTTCAGCTGCAGTGACCCCCCTGGTGGGAGGCAGAGCCCTGCCCACCGCCTCTGGGAGATGTGGTCCTGAAACTGGACCCTCTGTGTGCCGGTGGTGGCAAGGGTCTCCATTGCTGATAAAAAAAGGAAATGAACAAAGTAAAGTAAAGTAAAGTAAAATAAAACAGTGAAGGATGGGTGGATTAAGCATAATTTGCCCTGGTTTGACTCTAACTGCTGTTAAAATCAAAGCTGACTCCTGAGGAGCCTGAGAGAGGAAAAACTCTCTTTAACCACTGCCGGATCTCTGTCCCCTGTGACGTGTTTGAAGGTTTGAGGTCTGTGTATCACGGTGACAGATTCTGGAAGACATTGCCTGGGACCTGAGCTGGGCATCGGGCAGAGTGGCCACGTGAACAGGAAGAAGGGCGCCAGACCCAGGGCTGTCTTTCATTACAGCAGGGTCTGTGTGGTCAGGGAATCTGTCAGGTGACTTCACCATTACTCTAACTCTAGAATTCCACTAAGTTATTCAGGAAAGTATCTTGATTTAGGAAGCATTCCACTGGGACCTGAACACTGGTCCATGACATAGGTGTCGATGTGCACAAAACAGTGTCTTGTCAAACCTCCACTCATGGAAATCTCCATATGAGATCCAGTGTCTCCATCACTGTCCTCCAACCTTTCAACCCAAACACAAAAGGAATCCATGTTTAAAATATGAAACTGTCAGAAATATTAGAGCACACTAACACCAAAGGGTAAGATTTCCTTTTTTTACAGCCAAGTTTCACACTTATTCTCTCTTGCTTTTCTCGCTGACATTATAAAAACAAAAGTCTTGCAAGCACAGTGGAAGTTAGGTGGTGCTGACAAGAAGAATGAATGTGAAGATAGAATCAGTCTTCAGAAGCAGAGCTAACAGACACTATTACTCTACAAAGAAGATTTTGTGGTCCATGCTTTAACCAGGAGTGATTTCTCTGTTTCTCTGAGGATGATTCTGCTCCATTGGTCCTGGGAGGGCAGACACTGGGAGAGCTTTGATGTTCTCCTCCAGTAACAAGATGACATCAAAAGGAGCCATTATTCTGGCGGCAGCAACACAGACAGTGTTTCACATGCCCTTTGCTGGGAGTCGCAGAGTTTGAAGTCTCCGGGGCCAATTTCAAAGCAAGTTCCTGAGGAAAGAAGCAGGAAGGTTCCCTGAAAACAGTAGTGGAAGCTAATCACTAATAAAACAAAATGTTACCATTCATCTGGAAAGATCCCATACATCAAATGCAAGTTCCATAAAAAAGACAATTTGGTTAACTGATTTCTTTTTATATTGACTTTGAAAAGAGTTCACAGCAATAAAAAGGCCAAGGGCTGACTTGAAAGCTTTAGACCCTAAAGATAGAACTAACAATTCATTGACAAGGGGGCAGTATGTAACAAGTGTGTTTGTGTAAACAGTCAGTTAGAGCCAATGAATTTTAAATGTCAATCAAAGAAAAAAGAACATAAAAGAGAAAGTGATAAATTCAAGGCCCACATCCCAACATTCTGTAAAATGCATTGTTTCTGACATACACGGCGTGAGCTGTTTGAACACAATTGAAAGCCATCTTTATCTCTTGGGTTTCTAGAGCTGTTCTTGGCACGCCCCCTCTACACACTTCACCTGAGACCCAGAGAACCCCAATGGCCCTCTTCCATAGCAGGGCACTTTGAACTACCATGAAACCTTCCTCTTGTAGCCCCCAAATGCAAGCATGCTGAAAGTGGTGTCTCACATAAAAATCTGGAGGTAGGTAACCCATACCCAGGGCAGCTCAGTTCTATGAAGTCTAGGACATACAGACTGTTACCCCAAGGGTTAGCCCATGTCTTCATGGTCCAAAAAGGCATCTAGAACACCAGTAATTGTGTCTATGTCCAATCAGCATGATAAGGGGAGACACAAAATAAAAGTAGAAAAGACACATTTTAAGAAATACTCCTAGAAGCTGCCACATGGCACTTTTGGCAGACCTATTCTGGGTAGTCATTTGTCAAGACAAAGTTCAGGGTTCTGTATCTATGGATAATTAGGAGAAAGGATATTTAAGGGCAACTGCCAGCCTCTAAAGGGAGAGAACAATTGATGTGGAGAAAGTGCTAGGCTTATGGACAAAAATAATAAAAAAAATAATGGAAAAATTTTTGTTTGAGTTCGTGTATAAGATTCCAGACAGAACAGAATGCCATGGACAGGCCCAGGACCTATGAGGTTGACCTTTTGGAAATTGTGTTTTGAGTTGCAGAATGGAAGTTATTAAAGCATCAGAGGCCCAGGCATCCAACAGAAATGATCTAAGAAAAAATGAATGTAGGAGGAAGCTTTTCTCATATTTCCTATAGGTTCCCAGAGTTGTAAAAACTGTGGATTCATCTTTGTTTTGACCTCCAGCTAAAGACTCTGAAGAAACTTGGATCACTCATTCAATCATCTCTTCAGCAGACATCTATTGAGTGGTAAGTACTCTGTCAGTCCCCAGAAATAGGAGCTAATAGGAAGCTTGCCCTCTTGACTTGTTAACAGACACACATGATTCCAACCTGCTCTCTAGTCAAGGCTGCTGGTTAAGTCATTGCCATAACAACAGATTTTGAGTCAAGCATTTGGTTGATTTCTCTAAATATCCCAAGGAAAATAGTAAATAAGTGTGTCTAGACTTGCACATATGAAGTATCACTTTTGTTAATTAACTGAGTCACCTGAACGTCCCCATCCCTTCATAGTACGGAGTTGACTGGAGGTTTCCATAAGTTTCTGAGTCACAGAACTGAATGGATGGATAAGTGCTTTCCATCTGACAATTGATTTGTGTGGTGTTTAATTCACTGCAGGATTTTTATAAAAATATTGAATTTTGGGGGTGACACTGGTTAACAAAGTTATATAGGTTTCAGTTGTACAATTCTACAATACATCATCTGTAAGTTGTATTGCACATTTACACCCCAGGTCAAGTCTCCTTCCATCACCATTTATTCCCTTCTTACCCTCTCCTACCTTCCCCACCCCTCTTTCCCTCTGGTAATCACCAAACTGTTGTCTGTGTCTATAAGGTTTTTTGTTTTTGTTTTTTTTTCTTAATCCCTTCACCTTTTCAGCCAGTCCCACAGCCCTCCTCCCTTTTGACAGCTGTCAGTCTTCTCTCTATGAGTCTGTTTCTATTTTGTTTGTTAGCTTATTTTGTTCATTAGATTGTACATTTAAGTGAAATCATATGGTACTTGTCTTTCTCTGACTGGCTTATTTCACTTAGCATAATGCTCTCCAGGTCCATCCATGCTGTTGCAAAGGCTAAGATTTCCTTCTTTTTTACAGCCAAGTTTTAAACAGTGTGTAATTTAGGATATAGTTTCTGAACAGCTCTTGACTGCAGAAGGGCTTCTCCTCACTGAGCAGATGTCTGTGACCATGTGTTCTGTTCTGCATTCTTGAATAATGCTGAACTTCAGGAAAACTTGGGAAAAGCTTTCTTTCATGTTTACTTACAAGATGTATGCTAAGCCTTTATAGTCATTGTAGCTCCTTTCTCTGGGGACAAAAAGGCACATAAAATAAGTTACTATAGACTGGAAATGCAGCCAGTTAAAATCAGGCTGCTTGATTTCCACAGTGGTTGAGGACCAAGTAGACTGGATGTTTTGTTTTGTTTTATCTGGGCTAGTTCTACTTTGAAAACACCAATGTCAGCATCTTGCAGACTTTTTAAAAGGCATACGATGTTGATAAATTAATTTAGTGGGTTGCAAAATAGAGTTTTAAATTTACAGTAGAATATAATGGATTAAAATATCACAGAATATAATCTAACTGAATAGTATGAAATACAATGGAAAATATCACAGAATATGACTTCAATAAGGGCAAGAAAGGTTTTTAAATAATATGTGGGCAGTTTCTGCTCTTAGTAGTTGAGGAGCAGAGTGGGAGTCTGAAAGAAACAATGATGTATTCTGTTATATATGGTCACTTGGAGATTGTCCTTCCCTCTCCTCTTCCCCCCATCCCTTCCTTTCATTCATTCTCGATTTATTTCCCCCATTCTTATTGCATATCACAGTCAAAGAGGGATTAAAACCCTCCAGTGTGGACCAGACCTCAGATATGAGATATAGACAGAACAGGAAGATAGATATTCCATGTAGAATCATATATATCTTCCAATTTTTAAAAAGTTATGTAGTAATCTTTTAGAGGTAGGGAGATATAGTGTTCAGTAATTTTTTTTTTTGCTCCACAATTAAGAAAAGTATATTTATACACTTTAAAATTTTCTGATTTATCAGTCTTTGGTTCTACCACCTTTAAAGAGATCTAAGCTTTTTTAAAAAATCACTTTGCAGCTATATTCTCCCTCCTAAAAATAAAATAAAATTCTTTCACACACCTGAAAATACTGTTTAAATGAAATTTACTAACTTGCAAAATGATCTGGATTAAGGATTGAATTTGGAATGTAAAGAGAACTCCTTACCAATCCACTTATTAACAAATGTATTTAGTAAACAACTGTGTTTACTATGTGCCAGCGAGGGGAGAAATCAATTAGAGCAAGAGTAGGTGGAATTCCCGCCCTGACGGAGTTTACCATCTGGAATGGGAAGACACCCATCTAAGAATTATAAAGGCACATGTACTGATGATGCTCCATGTTGGTAGTGAGGGATGCTCTGTGCGTGGGGGTCAAAAATATCAGGGAAATCTCTGTTTTTTCTGCTCAATTTTGCTATGAACCTGAAAGTGGTCTAAAAATTAAAGTCTTAAACAAACAAACAAGCAAAACCAATGTCAAACTATAATCATGAAAATACCATGGAGAGGAACCTAATGCCACGAGACAGTACTTTTTGGTGATCTATTTTTTCCCTTTGGAAGATATGATCTAAGTAAAGAACTGGTATTGACCAGGCAAACAAATCAGTGTCCAGCCAGAGTGGGGAGTGATCAGAGTGCGGTGTGTGTGCAGATGATGAAGCCCCCGTGTAGTTGGGCCACAAAGGGGAGGAGGTGGGACATGAGTCAAGGCAGGAGGCACCACCAGGTTAGACTGTAGGTGCTTGAAAAGGATTTTTATTTTTATTGTGGTGGGAAATTATTTAGGGTTTTTAAAGCAGGGAAATGA
Source organism: Tonatia bakeri (assembly GCA_004024845.1). Classification (NCBI taxonomy): domain Eukaryota; kingdom Metazoa; phylum Chordata; class Mammalia; order Chiroptera; family Phyllostomidae; genus Tonatia; species Tonatia bakeri. Next base: position 60,752 of record PVIA01002517.1, read on the forward strand.
CATAATAACATTGGTTTCTTTTAAATATTTTTCCCCATTGTATTTTGTTTACCGAGGCAGAACTTTGCTGTGAACAAATCAGTGAATGTTTAACTGTGTAACTGTAACTTTACCACCCAAATCAGAATAGGAACTTCCATCACCCAGGGGCCGCCTGTCCTTCCCAGTCAGTGCCACTCCAGCCCTCAGCAGCCAGACACCTTCTGACTTCCACTGCCATAGATGTATTTGTGTGTAGCACCAACCAGTCATGTCTGCAGCCTGATGAATTTCAAAGACAATGTGCTGAGCAGGAGAAAACAGACAAAGGACAAACACTATGATTATTGAAACAGATTTTGGCTTCATTATGAAATGCAGAGTGAAGAAAGGCAGAGGGTTTGGACATAAGTGGGAGGAAAGACATTGGTGATCGTGCAGGAGGAAATAGAGTGGGCGGTGGTGCATGTGGGCTGTGTGCCCCTTCAGCTGACCCCTGAGTGGGCACCCACATCCTGCCATGCTCCAGCTCCGGTGGGGGAGGGACTGAAAAGTCCAGTGCCTGAGTCCCATCTGGAAAGTGGGGATGCTAGCTATGGTACTCTGCTTTCAGTCTGCTGGGAAACATAAACCAAGTAGTTGATGTTAAGTGCTGGGACAGTGTTTGGCCCATGGCAAGTGCCATCTGAGCATGAGCTCTTGTTAGGGCCTGGGAGATTCGCAGATGATACCTTCAACACTGAGTGCTTACCATGTGCACACACTACGATGCAAGTCCCCACTGTTATAAAAACGAAATACACTTGGAACATAAACATGTAGTGAATGTTGCCATAAAGATTTCAGGAAATTGTATTTTGAGTAAGAAATACACATTAGAAAATATCCTAAATGCTGGAAGGCACTTTTACAGTTTATGGAACAGTTCAATGAGCTTAATCTGTATTTTGAGTTTCTGTAAAACAACTTGGTTTATAATTTAAAAAAAATCTAGTGGTGGTCACTTTTGGCATTGCTGGTGCTGCTGCCTGTAGTCCAAAATTAAACACCTTTTTGTAGAAAAAAACTCCAGGTGATTTGTCTCTCAAATAATATGGGTGATTTTTAAAAGACTTCAGACACGCAAATGCTATCGCTTTTTAAGTCTTTAGGAAGGGGTCTTCATAAAGAGTGAACCAAGCACAAAATAAAAGAAGCTTTTTTCTTTTTTTTTCTTAACATATAAGCAAACTGTACATATATGGACTCTGCCAGGCTGGTGAGATTTCTTTCTGATTAGATGACTGGCTCCTATTTCCAGATTCCCCCTTTCCCTCTATCAATTTCTATTCCTTACAATACAAAAAGGGCTAGCTGCTTGCTAGGGCATAGCATCTGGTTTGCACAGAGACATCTGAAATCCAGGCCAGGGAGTACAGGATTCTTTCATCCCCCTAGCAGTTCCCTCTGGGAAGCATTTGGCTACCTCTGCAGCTCCTCCTGAAGCCAGCTCCTCAGAGTGTAACCCCGCCTGGTGGCATGGAGCCCCATGGGGCTCCGAGAGCTCATTAGCTGTGCACACTGCTTTCTGCGCTTAACCTTGAGTCTGGCCCCACACAAGCCTTTCTGCCTTTGCTTTTGAACTCTTACGGAAGTGTAAGGTGAAGCTTTCACAAATCTCAGGAGGACTGGCGATGCGGCCTGGAACAAGCCCAAGAAATTCAGGCAACAAAAAAGATGAATGAGTTAGGAAAGGAAAAAGGCTCACACTACTCTGATAGACTTTGAAGGTAACTCTGTGTGTTTGTATTTGGAGGGCATAGAACAAAAGAGCGAGTATAGACTTTTACAAAAGGAAGGGATGGAAAACGCAGTTTTACTACGATACCCAGGGTTGAACTCCCCATTATCCGCCTGGGTGTAACCTCATGTAACAGTCTACGGAACAGGGAGGGACGCACTTCACCAGAAAGTAGCTAACACAGTGCACTGGAGCATCTACAGCGGGTGCAGAGACCCTCACTGCCGGAGGTGTCTGCCTGTCCTCACAGCAGCTGTGAGGCAAGGGGCCAGCAGGAGCTCCCAGCCCCTTACCCTATCCCTGTCGTTGCCCAGACACCCGCCACCCTTCCCGCCTGCCAGCCCAACCTTGGAGGGCTGTCCTATCCTCAGCGGCTCCTTTTCTTTTCAGCCCCTAGAGTCGCTTTCCTTGTATCTTGTCTCTCCCTCATGGCAGAGTCTCCACCCATTGTGGCTGGGTTCGCAAGCTCCTCGCTGGGTACCTCTACAGCAGAAATTGAGTCAGAGGAGGGAAGACATTTTACAGGGTGGAGCTGGTATCCTAGCTCCTGTAACTTATTTTCCTTAATTTTTTTCCCTGCTCTGTATCAGTTCCAAGTTTTATTGAAAATGTGCCCCCAACATAAACATTTTTTAATAAAAAGTTAGCCGGGCTTAAGTGTGTGCCAAGCCTCAAGAAAGGAAGTGGCGCTGAACGACGGTGAAGGGCAGAGGCGGAGGCAGAGGTGGTGAGACCTCCTTCCACCACAATAAAGAGCGTGACTATTTAGTTCTGGGGTGGCCTACCCTGACGTTCAGCGTCTGGGTTATTATCCTAGCTAATTTCTTTTTCACTTGAAATTAATTAAAATACTCCATCACATGCACTTTGCTACACACTCAGGATGCTAATCTTGAGTAAATCCTGATATACCTGACATTTCAATGAGATAGAAACACATGCAAACAAGGATTTGTAACAAAAGGAGACAGATGTTAAAAATTATTTATAGAATGATATGGTTACAAACCTGGACTTAGATGCCTCTTTGTTTTTCATATAACAAGGGGTTATAAAGCACAAGACTAATTTTATTATTAGTCTAGGCTAATTCATCCAGGTAGAATTAATTTTCTGCCTGCCCAAACACCTTGTATTCTTAAATTGAATATTCTTACCTTTGAGAGTGTTTAGTTGGAATTCTGGCTCAACCATCTACTGGTTTTAAGTTACTTACTTGACTAAATAAATATTCAGTGCCGCAGTTTACTTCTCTGCAAAATGTAGATGATAAAAAATACTTAACTCATAGGTTGTTCTGAGAATGAAATCAGTTAATATGTGAGAAGAGCTTAGATTAGTGCCTGTTCTGCAATAAAAACTCAGTCAACTTTTGTTCTGTTACTGTATGTTGTGGTTGTTATTATTATTGCTGGTGTTGATGAATTACCCCATTATCACTCTTTCTAGTGTAAAAATACTTGAATGAAGTTGTATGTATAGAAGACTTTAAAACTAACTAGTAATTTGGATGAACTGTGAATCCTTCACATGGCAGCTTGAAAGTCTGACGCTAGACTGGATCCTCTACTGACTGTAGGGTAGGACCCAATGAAATCTACTGGCAGCAATAAAGCTTTTGGTCCAAGGAGTTCAAATACCATTTTTATTATTATTTATTTTTGAAAGAGGAGAAGGGAGAGAGAGACATAAATACTGATGTCAGAGAGAAATATCAATCTGTTGCCACCTATTCATTCTGTGATTGAGGATTGAACTCGCAACCTAAGCATGTGCCCGGACTGGGACTCAAACAGGTGACTTTCAGTATATGCTCCAACCTACTGAGCCACACTAGCCAAGGCTACAAGAACCATTCTTGTAAAAAATACGTATCTAACCCTGGTTGGTGTGGCTCAGTGGTTGAGTGCTGCACTGTGAATCAAAGGGTAACCAGTTTGATTCCCACTCTAGGGTACCTGCCTGGGTTGTGGGCCAGGCCTCCAGTAGGGGGTGAATGAGAGGCAAGCACACATTGATGTTTCTGTCTCTTTCTACTTCCCTTCCCATCTCTAAAAAATAAATAAATAAAATATTCTAAAAAATAAAAGTTCTTATCTAGAAAGGATGACTTTTAGTAATAAAAAAAAAAGCCAAAGTTCTCGGAACATGAACTAAACACGCACAAATGGGATCGACCATTGGTTCAGATTATTGAAGTTGGAATCCATCTGAATATTTCCAGACTCAAGGCCTGTCCTTTCTTTGGGGCTAACACACTGATCCTGTTACTGTGCTATTTATCCTACTTGGGTTATGAGGACTAGGTGCTCATTATATTAGCTTTTTTCATCTGGAGAAGCTAGGAAGAGAAAATCATTTGTTTACAAACCTAACTAATCCTGGATTATTTATAGTTAAGACTATTCTTCAGCATAGTTATTTCAATTTGCATGTTGCCACAAGCAGCAAAAAAAATTACCATTGGATGCTTTAATATTTGGTTTGAGATTTTACTTAATTAGATGATGAGTTCGTTAGGCACATGTTATGGATTGAATTGTGCCTCCTCCATCTATATGTTGAACCCCCGACCATGCCCCTACCCCCACCTTGTGACTGTATTTGGAGATGGGGATTTTCAGGAGTTAAGATTAAATGAGGTCATTAACAGCAGGACCTTAATCCAGTTTGACTAATGTTCTTAAAAAAAAGGAAGAGACACCAGAGACCTCTCTGTCTGCTGAGTGAAAACACAGCTAGAAAGTGGCTGTCTGCAAACCAGAAAGAGAGGTGTCACCAGGAACCAACCTGCTAGGCTTTGATCTTGAACTTCCAGCTCCAGAGCAGTGAAAAGTAAATGTCAGTTGTTTAAGCCCCTTCTGTTGTGTTCCCCGAGCAGACTAGTACAACACGTTTCCCGGTTTCACATGGTCTTAGGCAACAGAGGACTTGCCAGACTTTCTGCTCTATCATAATCAGAGTCCTTTTCTTCAAAGCTTTTGTAACATCTTGCCCCTTTTCCTTCAAGCTGTCACAGACAGCTGCCTCAAGGCCTTAGGCTTCCACGAACCCCAACTCAAGGCCCTTTATTATTTCTCATGTTGAGGCTATTCAGGACTTTACTAAAACTCTTCTCAAGGCCATTGTAGCTTCTACCTGCCACCACCCTAAAGCCAATGCCCATATTTTAGGCATTTGTTATGGTAGCATCCTACTCCTAGATACCCAAATTTGTGCTGGTTAGACCAGAACAAGTCTGGATAGACTGCATTACAAATCACCTCAAAACTTAATGGCTTAAAACAAAAACAACAATGCATTTTGTTCCTAATCTGCAGTTTGTGAGGCACTGGCCTAGCTGAACAGGCTTGTCTGCTCCACAAAATGTGGTCTAAGGTGATGACTTGTGAGGACCCACTTCTAAGATGGTGCACCAACATGACCTGCAAGTTGGTGCAGGGTGTTGGCTGGGAGCTCAGCTGTGGCTGAGGGCTGAGCACTGTGCTTCCTTTCCTTATGGATCTCTCCTGGAGCTGCCTGGACCTAGAACCTGGCTGTACCCCTTCCACACTGTTCTGTTATTCAGGCAGCTGCAGAGCCCAGATTCACAGGGAGTACGCATGCATCCCAATTCTTGATGGGAGTTTTGTTAGGAATTCTAGGCTATGTTTTAAAGCCAACATGCTTTTAAAAATGCAAAAATTTAAAGAAACTATATTTGTTAAATTTGAGAGCATGCTATGCTCAAGAATAGGAAAATTGTTAAATGTTTTATAAATAAAAGTCACTTTAAATCATATTGTATTATTCCTTTCAAAGTAAAGATTGCATATAAAAAACTTGAACATTAAATCAACTCACTCTTATGTTTCTGATTCTGTGACAATGATCCACTTAAAGACATGCAGATTTAAAAGATTTTACCCCTGTCAGGCCAACTCCATGACCTTGTTTCTTCATTTTTAAAGTGAAAATAGAGTAGATCCTACAACATGACCTTTTGACATGGTGACTATAACTAACCCATATTCTTCCAGTGGTTTTATGTTCTATTGCTCAACCCACTGATAAGGCAGGCGTGCCCAGTGTCCAGGCTGCACAACAGTCCCAGTCGGGCCTGTTAGGGGCCAGGCCACACAGCAGGAGGTGAGCTTGAAGGTGGTGCTCTTTAATCATCCTGAAATCATCTCCCCTGCCTCGGTCTGTAGAAAAATTCTCTTCTTTAAAACCAGTCCCTAGTGTCAAAAATATGGGGGACTGCTGTTTTAAAGGATGTAACCAATTATTTACAAGTGACTGTAGCTTTGAAGAAACTTACATACTCTCAAAATGAGTGTGTCTTCCTGGTTCAAATACTCAAAGAAATGGCTTTTAGGAGAGTCTGACATAAAGCGATTAAATTTAATTTTAAATTTACATTTAGTTTGCTCTTGTGTTTCAAACCATTTATTCTCAGGCAATGCCCTTTTTCTGCACAGTCTTCAGCCCTCAGATGCAGTGTTCCATAAAGATGCCAGTGGAATCCTTCACCTTTCTATGGGGACTTTAAGTGATTTTAGCAGCATGTTTTACTTCTGACTTTATGAATGCAGAAATGGATAGAGATGCCTCCATCAACTGCTCAAGGACACAGAAAGGAAAGCCTTTCTCTGTCTGAGGGCCCTCTCTTAATTGCCAAGTACAGCCACTTAGTGTATGCTTTGCTTTTAGAGAGTACCACTTATTGGTGCCTGAATTGGTATAGACTGAATAATAACCTGATAATATGGGAAATGTATTTTCTCAAAGATGTAGTATCATATTTTTCTCCAAGTTAAGCATATTCTAGACAATAAATACTACTTTCTTCTTTATTTAAAGTATTTTTATTGATTATGCTATTACAGTTCTCCCAATTTTCCCCCATATCCCCACTCCACCCTGCCCGCACCAGCCCTCCAGCTTTTCTCCCTCTTAGTTCCTGTCCATGGGTTGTACATATAAGTTCTTTGAGTTCTCTATTTCCTATACCATTTTTTATCTCTCCCCATCTGTTTTATGCCTACTAAACATTATGCTTCTTCCCTGTACGTTTTCCCTCCTATTCCTCCCTTCCCCCTCCCCACTGAAATCCCTCCATGTGATGTCCATTTCCCTGATTCTGTTCCTGTTCTAGTTGTTTGCTTAGTTTTTGTTTGCATTATTTTTCTTTTCTTTTAGGTTCATTTACTGATAGGTGTGAGTTTGGTGTCATTTTATTGTTCATATTTTTTATCTTCTTTTTCTTAGATAAGTCCCTTTAACACTTCATATAATACTGACTTGGTGATGATGAACTCCTTTAACTTGACCTTATCTGAGAAGCACTTTATCTGTACTTTCATTCTAAATGAAAGCTTTGCTGGATAGAGTAATCTTGGATGTAGGTCCTTGCCTTTCATAACTTCAAATACTTCTTTTCAGCCCCTTCTTGCCTGCATGGTTTCTTTTGAAAAAATCAGCTGATAGTCTTATGGGCATTCCTTTGTAGGTAACTCTTTCCTTTCCTCTTGTTTCTTTTAGGATTTTCCATGCAGTTTGATTTTCTGGCATTTTTGGTTGCTTCTTGATTTTAGATTGATCGTTATCCTCCTTTTGGCTGTGCAAGGAAGCGAAGGGTTTCTACCTATGCCTCCATCTTGGCTGGAACTCTTGAATACTACTTTCTTGGATGTTGATGTCCAAACTGAGTAGCTTCATCTTACCTTAGAAATTACAAGATCTATAACACAAGTTTAATGATTCCTCTTTTATAAAATACATTGTGTAGCATTATCTGTTCTTAGTAACTCAGTACGGCTCCTTTGTTGACACTTATCATTTATTTTTTCATTCTTTTATTTTTAAAGGCTTTATTTTTTATTCTTACAGCAAATTTGAGAGGAAGATACAGATACCCATATACTCTCTAGCACTACACACATAGAACATTTTTTACTAAGGAGGAACTTACCTTGACACATCATCAACAACCAAAGCCCATAGTTGCACCTGGTGGTGCACATCCTATGGTTTTGGACAAATGCATACTGATGTATACCTACCATTATGTTCCCAGACAGAGTAGTTTCGCTGTTCTAAAAATCCTGTTTTCCTTCCACCTGTTCATCTCTCCCTCCCTTTAATCCTTGTCAACTACAGATCTTGTACTGTCTCCACAGTTTTGCCTTTTCTAGAATGTCATAGAGTTGGAACCGCACAGTATTTAGCCTTTTCAGACTGGCTTTTTCACTTAGTAATATGCATTTAAGGTTTCTCCATGTCTTCTCATGACTTGATAACTCATTCCTTTATATCACTGAATAATATTCTGACATCTGGATGGACCATAGATTTTTATCCACTTACCTACTGAAGAGCACTTTGATTGCTTCCAAAATTTGGCAATCATGAATAAAGTTGCCATTAACATCTGTGTGCAGGTTTCAGTGTGAACATAGTTTTCAACTCTTTTTGTGTAAATATCAAGGGGAATGTAATTTATTTTTATGGTAAAAAAGTACCTAGTTTTCTGTGATAGAATTTAGCCTGGAAACACAATTCTGTGTTATTAAAATTTTGATAGAAATATGCTTCTCCTCCTAGAGTTGTATAATATTCTGGGTCTGTGTGTATTGTGTAAATCACTGGAATAATAAATGCACACACACTCTTCCATATATATAGTTTTTGTCTAACAAAGGTGGGTCAAAATTCTCTGCTGCTTCTAGAGCTATAGAAAGTATCTCTTTATCTTATATTCTGAGATATACAATTACTATTTAGCAAATTCAATCACACTATTGTTTCCTTCATAAAAATAAAAACCATGGAGAACAATTGGTTAGCAGTGTTGCACTGAAGTCTAACATTTCTCAAATAAATGTTACTTTACTATTCCATTCATGTTTTCAGCATTTCTCTACCTATCTGTGTTTGAACTACCTGGTTAAGAGTTTTTTCCTCAGAAATCACTTTGATTTTTAAAAAAAAAGATACCCAAAAAGATACTGCCTTTTTAAAAATATTTTTTTTCCATTTGAGATTCAAAACTTATTACATTTGTCATTTGACAATAAAATGACATTGGTTATTCTTTAACATAATGTGCTAATATCTAAGTTAGGACTATTGAATACATACTTTCATTAAACATGATTTAAGAGAATATTCAAGTACTACAAAAGTAGTGAGTTGTACTATTGAAAAGTAATAAAATCCTAGAAACATGAAAATTTGGTTTGTAGGAAGCAAATGTTTTCATGGATTTTTAATAACATACTGAAGGTATTGTAGCCAATCTTTCTTTTCAGCATACTTAATATCAAAAGCCATGACAAAAATCGTCGGTGTTCTTAGCTTAGAGACTCTATAAGGGGGTCTGTTTGTGCCCCTTTGAATTCATGAGTAATAAACAACATCTTAACAGTTATCAAGCCTAACAGACTTGGTGTCTTGTTTTACCCACAGAACAGCCCTCTGTGCTGGGAGCTGTTATTAACAAACAGCAGTGGTTCATGAATGAGAAAACCCTGGAGTTCTCCAGTCTGATTTCAGGAGTTGGACAGAGCCCTGATGGAGAAAAATATCCAATCACCCTAAAAAGAGTTTATCCTCCCTTTCAGTTTCCTGCTACAAGAAAGTGGAGGGAATCATAAACTTTTCCTCATACAAAGTAATCAGAAGTATGGATCAATATTTATTTACTAAATCAAATTTCACTTCTGTGTACACCATTTCTGCTTACAATTCACACAATTTACAAGCCCAAGAAGCCTTAGTACTTTTCTGATTTATTCTGGCTTTAGAGTTCTAAAATCAGAGATAAAGGAACATCTGCCTGGTGGTCAGTGGCCCGGTAACAGTGTCCCTTCACCTTGTTAAACTGCCCACCCAGGTGGGAGGCTTCTGTTCAGGAGATTAGTTCTGTCTCATTTGGTAAAAATCTGGTGCCCTGTGCTGCTGCAGGTAAAGGTCGAGATAAATGTGAGCCATGCTCTCAGAGTGAAGGAGGGTGAACAGATGTTAGAAAGGGATTCCAGGTGGAGTCTTCATGCTTCTACCATCTTTGGGGAACAAAGAAGGGAGCAGTAGGGTGGGGCAAGCAGAAGACCCCTCTTCACCTTTTGCAGGAAGGGCCTGGGGACAGAGGCATGAGCAATCAGGCACATATATGTTATTTTTATTTCTATCTCACACAACATGTGTGTCAAAAGTGTCCATGGGACATGCATAATCTTCATGTGTTTCCTTCCACTTTGCTTAAAATTTACCTATAGCCATTCAGCACTTTCATGCAAATCAGTAAACTTCTCAACATAACATCTCAATCAGTTTCTGAACCTTTTAATAGTAAATGGTGTACTACAACGCTGGCCTGGCTCAAAACTTGGATTTCAAATGAATCCTGTTCTTTTGTCCTGTGACCAGGCCCCTGTCACTGGGGCACTTTGTAAGAACAATGACTTTGAATTTGGACTTTTAATTTTTTTGCTTTATTCCAGCTTTATTGGGGAAGAGTCAACAAACAGAAATTGTTTATATTCAGGGTGTACAGCTTGATGTTTTAATATGTATGTACATTATACAATGGGATACTATTCAGCCTTAGTAAATGCTGCCATTTGTGACAACATGGATGTGTTTTGTGTGAAATATGCTGGCCACTGAAGAATAATGGTTGTGGGGTCTCCTTGGTGTGAGGACTATAACTTCATCTTTAGTTCAGACATTTCCCCAGCTCTCTCTCTGTTTCTGGATTAGATGGGCCGGGGAAGGAGTTTTTTTAACTTCAAAAGGGGTGAGTTTAGTCAAAGCTTATAAAATATGAGTTGTACCTATTTTTCCTAAGGCCCTTACAAAGCAATCCCATTTAAATTTCCTGTAGCTATACTTTATTTCTGGACCAAGTAGCCATCAGGATATTAGAACTAGTGTATCCTAGTTCAAAGAAAAAGTTATACCAAAGCACAAAATAATAGATTCCCCATTCAAAATTTTATGAATGTATCTGTTATTTATAGGCAATGCTAGATGTGCAAAGTGACTTATAAGCCAGAAAATGGGAATGTGAGATCATTCTCTTGGGAGCCTCAGATGCATGGTAAATACTGATTTACTCTTTGCTTCTATAGATTTCACATATAGGTTAGATTAAGTAGTTTTTTTCTCCTTGTCCACTTTTTCCTGGACATTACTTAGTGTAACATATTCCAGGTTTATGCACATTATAACAACTGGTAGGGTTTCCTCCTTTTTTATGGCTGAGTAATATTCATGTGTGTGTGTATGGATCTCTCTCTCTCTCTCTCCATATATATATATATATATAAAATCACATCTTCTTTATCCATTTGTCCATCAATGGACAGTTAGGTTGTTTCTACATCTTGGTTGTTGTAAATAATGCTGCAGTGAACATGGGGGTACAGATACCTCTTTGAGATCCTAATTTCAGTTTCTTTGAGTATATATTTGAAGTAGGATTTCTGGATCACATAGGATTGTGCAGGTGGGAGAAATTGGGAGTTATTGGTCAAAGTGCACAAAATTCCCAATGAATAAGTCCAGAGATGTGCTATATAGCATGATAGCTACATAAATGCCAAAATGAATACTGCAAATTTGCTGAGACTAGATTTTAGGTGCTGTCATCTAAAATGTCACACGCACACACACAAAATGTTAACCATGTGACATCATGTGCTAATTAGCTTGACTGTGAGTAATCATTTAATATATATATATATATATATGTATATCAAGTCATCACATCATACACTTCAAATAGAACATTTTTATTGAATAAATAAATACATAACCAAACACATGAGAACTGAAAAGTACCAGTTGAGCCACTGTCCTTAGGGGGACAGATCACATTACTTGACCTTTTCTCTCTGACACAATTTAAGTCATACATACCATGACTGTCCCTTTAAGAAGTGAACTCCCGACTTATAGTGTACTAGATTTACCTTCCAGGTAAACCTCTGAATGTGTGAGCTTCTAAACAAACATCACAAGAGGAAGGGCATTTGATCCTGAAACTATTTTGTGCTTCAGAAGCCAATTCTGCTCGAAGGACCGAGTACAGAACAGACCCAGTGGGGAGAAGTGTGTGCTTTCCCGGAGATCTGAATGTGGGGGCAGAACTGAGGAATAAAACCTCATCTTGGCAGAGTCTCCCTGACACAAATATTTGTTCATCTTTCTAAGAAATAACTATGCTGCTTGATTGACATGAGGCTGTTTTTCTCAAATTCAAGGGTCACAACATTTTATTGTAACGTATTCTCCAGGGAGATGGTTTAAGAAAACAGATACTGAGGCATATTTTTGTTGTGGGGTTGAGCTGTATGTATTTTGTTAATAGGCCATTTATGCAAAAGACTTGTAGTATATAATTAAGTTATAGGGAAGAAACAAAAACAGCAAGATAATATTTGCATTTCTTAAATACAGTTTAATTTTGAAATTATACTCCTTAGCTTTTTTGTATAATTTTCAGGAAGTTATTGATATTTTACCCATAAGAAAGAGAAACATAATATAAAATAATAAAACATAAATAAATTGAAAACAGAGTTTGTCTGTGATACTCTAAGCCAAGAATGCCAGAAATAAAATCTTACCAGCATCTAAATCTGATGAGTAATGCTGCTGATCTTTGTTTTAACAAAAAAAGTGTATATAATAATCTCAGTCCAAATTGATGAACATAAACAAATCAGCAAGGTCATCATTATCTTTGCAGCACTAATCTTTTTTAGTGAAGACATTAGATTTAGATTCTCAGGGACCTCATTCATCAATAATTTCATTCACTCCACTTTTAGAAAGAGGAATGCTTGGGGAATATGCAATTAGGTGTCTTAGGTCCTAACAAAAACCCAAGAACACTATTTGTAAACCAACTTTCCCACACTGTAATCTCCCTTTCTTTCTCCTTCTCACCTTCAAGCACACATAATAATAAACAGAAGTCTGGAGGACAGATGCTCCCAGGAAAAGAAATAAGAGAGAGGAGGGAAAAGCCACATTAAAATGTTGTGTTTCATTTCATGTGGACTCTGCTTGTGAAGGGAAGGTCCCAGTAGTGTTCTGACTGCAGACAGGCAGGACCAGGCTTGTATTATTGGATGTGTGTATGCATATGAATTTGTGTGACCTGTTGAAGGAAACACAGGGCTGTGTTTTCACTAGTTCTCCCTAGAGAGGTGACTTGCATTTTTGTAATGTAGTGCAGACCTGGGGTGGAAGTCTGAGGTACTGGGCTCCTCCTTGGGGCACTAGGCTCCTGTCCTGAGCCCATCCCTTGTGGGAGACCTTCCAGACTCATGTGGCAATCATCTCCTTCCATGTGAGCCTGAGGACACATGGAATTCTGCAGAATGTTTCCACCCTACTGCCAAAACATGTCCTGCATCCTCCTTTAATGTCACAAGGACTTTACAGATGGCGTTTAGTTGATTGCATCTGGTTTCCATTTTTAAAAAGTGAACTTTAATTTTATCATCATTGGTTTTATTTCCATGTGACACCCGATTTAAGCTTTCCTTAATAATGTGCTGCTGCATATTTAAACTCCTTTTGAAAGAATATCTTTGGCTTCTATGACTAAGAAAATCTTATCTCTCGAGAGAGAATTAAAACAAATTGTTGTTCAGTTATAGTTGTCCCAAGTTTTCTCCCCTTGCTCTCCCCTGCCCCACCCACTTCCCACTCCCACAGTCAATCCCCACCCAGTTGTCCATGTCCATAGGTCCTTTATATATATCCCTTGACTTGACCCTTCCGTTTCTTTTGCCTATTATCCCTTTCCCCTCTGGTTATTGTAAGTTTGTTCCTTATTTTCATGTCTCTGGCTCTATTTTGCTCATTCGTTTGTTTTGTTCATTAAGTTTCTCTTATAGGTGAGATCATATGGTATTTGTCTTTCACTGACTGGCTTATTTCACTTAGCACAATACTCTTCAGTTCCATCCATGCTGTCACAAAGGGTAGGAGTTCCTTCTTTCTGCTGTGTGGTATTCCATTGTGAAATGTACCACAGTTTTTCAATCCACAAATTTAGTGATGAACACTAAGGCTTTTTCTAGCACTTGACTATTGTAAATTGCACTGCTATAAACATAGGGGTGCATAGGTTCTTTGGAATTGGTGTTTTGAGATTCTTAGGGTATAATCCCAGAAGTGGGATGAGAGAGAATTAAAAAAAAATGTACAGCTAACATTTCTTTTTTAAAATTGTTTTTATTTTTGTCTTTAAATCAAACATTAGCTCCTGAACTTTGAGATAAAAATAGTGTTGCTTTTCTAAAATTATTTCTAGGAGGAAATTTCACAGTCTTTTCCTTTCTCCTCAAAAGAAGGATCTAATAATTCCTCCTGCTCCCAAGAAGTCATGAAACAGGAAGAAATAATGAGTGCAATGCCTCTGATTTCTTCACAGACCTCAGCAGCTCCTCACACCTATTCATCCATGAACTCATAGAATGTTATTGAGGATTATTCAGAAAGATTATTTAAATGTCCAGGGTTATTAAACAGTGGCTGTTAATTTGGTTCCTCTGGAGCAGAAGGTGCTTGCTACACCTCACAGAACCAGACCTGATTTCTATTCTTCAGTCATATGAACCTGTCTCATGACAAGGGTGTCCTGACTCTATCCCTGGGAGCTTGGTGGGAAGTTAATGGGACCAGTCTGAGGGACTTCTGCCTTCTGCTGGCTTTCCGATTGAGTTGACTGAGCTTCTAGGACATTTCTAAGCATCTCCACTACAAAAATTGTTATGACTTGCCCTGGATCTTATTTTTTATGAATTTAAATCAATGATTTAAAAGAGCATGTTTGCAACACTTTAATAAAAGATCAATCCATGTCTTATTTAATTCCTACAACAGCACCAAGGAGTAGCTGTTCTTATTGTTCCAGTTGGAAAATTGAGACATGTGAAATTTAAAATGCTTGGCAAAGAAGCCACACACTTAGGGAGTATAGCCTGTTCCCCATCAACCCAAGATCCATTGCCTTTCAACAGCAACTCTTGGCTTCTAGCAATGGGGGCTGACGTGGGTAACTCCCTACAATACAGAACTTCAAAATCTACACTTTTGAATGGCTCAGATCTTACGAAGAAATGTGATGAGTTTTGCATATGTTTTATAGAACATCAATTAAATCTGGAAGGTTTAGATCTGGAGGATGAGAGATAATCTTTCACCAAGACCCATCCCTCCATCGCTGTTGATGAATATAATTTTCTTCTTTCTTTAAGTGGGCTGTTAACTTTTCTTTAATATGAATATTCTCTGGGAATTGTAATTAATTTTTATGATGGATGAATTTGAGAATGATTCTGAAGGAGCTTCTGGAGGCTGACGTAGGCAGACGTGGTGGAAAGAGTGCCAACTTGGACTCACATTGTTTCAGTTTGAACCCTTGCCCTGACATTGGGTTTTGTATAATATTTGAGTCTCATTTTTCTTGTCTCTCATGTGGCTATAATGACATCTATCTGTGAAATATAGCTGCCTCCAGAGACAATACATAGGAAATGGTCAGCAAAGCTTTAGTGCAGAGTAGGCATCACAGTGAGGCTCCTGAGAAGCTCTCAGATAGAAATTTGGGGGGCAGGCTGTGAAGAATAGTGCATATGAGGGAGTGAGGAGACAGGAATGGGCTGAGGGAAGTGCTGGGCTCATGCGGTGTGGCCTCTGCTAATAAACCCACGAGGAGTTGAGCTGGGACCCCACAGATTACTGTAAATGGAGGCAAGGTGCTTGGGCCTTGGTCGCCTCTTTGAAAGAACCATTGGATTTCAACTGTCCCCAAGGAGGTACCAGAACCTTGGGTAAGATGACTTCTTGGAGACCAGAGGACTTCCTGAGGAGGAACTCGGCTGTTGGTCAGCAGCAGGCCACTCCCCTGAGAATGGGAAATGAGTGTTTGTACCCTGAAATGGTGTCACACCAGCACAACACATGTCACCCGTTCCTGTAGATATTGTCCAGGTGGGAATTAGTATTGTTATGATTCATTATCATTGTCATTATTAAATAGGAAGAATACCCAGCAGGCATGCTCCTAGCCGGAGTCATCTCTGACTCACTGCAGTACAGGAAACACAGTCATCTCATTTTAGAACAAGGATTGGCCCTGACAGGTATGGCTCAGTTGGTTGGGCATCATCCTGCAGAGCTAAGGGTTGCTGGTTCAATTTCAGGTCCTTCCCCAGTCAACTGATCAATGTTTCTCTTCCTCTCTCCTTCCCTTCTTCTCCTTCTCTCTAGAAAGAAATAATTTTTTTAAAGAAGAAGGATTTGGTCTAATCCAGCATTGTCATCATTGAAACTTAAGAAGAAGTTGAAATTTGAAACAAACATTGAAAGCCTTTTCATGTGAATATCTGAAATGCTAATGTGGGTTATAACAATCTACTGAGTTAAATTGGTACTTATTTCATGAATATCACAACCTTCACTGTGTATTTGGAAACAATTTTGGAAATGATATTTGACTTTTCATGTTTGGAAACAGCTAATATTTGTACAAAAAACTTACAAATTAAATATTTTCATTAAGGCACTTTGAAATACAGAAAGACTTCATAAACATATCTCTTTGAATTGAAATCTGATCAACACTGAGAAGATAAAAATAAATGAGATAATCAAAGAAAATATCCTTAGGAAACCATAAAAAGGGCTTTGCAAAGGGTTAAATCATGCAAAATGCATATTGTTAATAATAATACCTTAAGCTTATATGTATCTAGGACTTTGTAGTTCATAAGCATCATTCAAGCTGTTTGCAGAGGAAGGATATGAAACTGAAGTATGTTGTCTAAACAATGTCAGGACTAAGGAGATAGACCAGAGGTCTAAGACGTATAAACATGGCTGGTGCTGACCAAGTCCCCACAGCTCCACTGAAAGACTGTCTTGTTACGTGAAGACCCAGAAAAAGGTTTTCTTTTCTTAGTTGGTAAGAATCAGCTAGAGCCATCCGGACTTTTCACAGCTCTGAAGGATGGTGGACAAATAGTCCTGATAGTAGTCCATGCATTTTGAACTGTTTGACCATGACCTCAAGCCCCTCTGAGTTTAGTTCATCTTAGAAGATATTGCTCTTCCATCAACAGCTTAGAACATCGATGGTGGGAAAATGGTGGAGTAAGATACGCACATAAATAACGAGACTCTAAAGTTTCTGCATTTGGCAGCCTACTGAGGAAGTCATTTTGTAAAACATACAGAAATCAGATAAGCTCAGCAGCCCCCACCAGGGGCCCTGGTAAGGGCACAGGCATTAGAGACTGATTGCAGCCCTGCTCTGGCTGCTGTTGGCATGAGGCCTGTATTTCTGCGATCCTTACACAAGTACAGAGAGTTCTCAGAGTGGCTAAAGGCTCCCCTCCTGTCTGGACCAGCTGGCCCATCTTGGTTCACCAGGTTACTGATGGCAGCCAGTGACTGAGTAGTTTTTAAGCCACAGATTCTTTTTAGTTGACTTCAAGAATTCTGTTCCCTGTGTATTAGAAATGTCATTTCACCACTTTAAAACTCATTGGTCTTGACATATTGTAAGGATTGAATTTTTTTCTTGTTGCTTTAATTGAGTCCCAAGTGAGTGGATGTGCCTCTTACCTTCCATGGTCTTAAGCTGAGCTATTCAAATCACATAATTTGCTTTTCTTTCTCTCTGAATTTTTTCTTTTGTTACCATTTTAAGAGATCAAATAAGAAAGAGTATCCATGTTTTGAGCTCACTGTTTATTCATTATTTTTTCCTTAATGGTCTCTCTGCTCTTCACAATAATCTGCAGACTCTGGAATGTTGTGCCAGTGACGTCTTGGTCTGTAAGAACGTCATCATAGAGAGATATATCCAGGATGAAGTCAGCTAAGTCTGGATGTCTCAGACCCAAGAACCTCTTGCAGTGGGAAGACTGTGCTTTTTGCATGGATTTCTGTGGCTCTGAAGACACATGAAGCAACTTATGTTGGATTCTAAGTCCTTCATTCTGCATTTAGGACCTGACAGAAAAGAGCTCAGTACCGTTTCATGTTTGTGAAGGGCAGGAACAAGATGATAGAGGCCTGGGTTCCATGGAAAATGTGAGAATTGTGTGAGGAAATGTCAAAGTGACTGTGTGCTCAGACCTACACCCTTCTAGAAGAGCATCTTCTAACCTGGATTCCATAAACATATTGAGAAAGGCCATAGGAAGGCATTTATTATTTAGCAATAACAGGCTTTTATGACCAAACACATTTTTGTAAAATTTAGCACCCGTATCTGATTAAAAATTCTTTTTAAACTAATACCCAAACCTTAAGGGTGAGACACTAGATTTATATTAATGGTACAAAGATAACTATGATTAATATTTCTGTTATTTTACCCTTAGCCAACACAACAAAAGAACAGCAAATAAACGGAATGACTGGAAAGGACTCCTTCATATAAAATTTATAAAGCTTGCATATTTTTACCACATCCTCAGGTCACTCTGTTTTCCCCTCCACCATACATCTGTTGTGTTTACTGGTATCAAAGTGACCACAGGCGTTTTGAGGATCTGGCTGAGAAGGCAAGTTGGGGATATATTTAATATTATGTGGGGCCAGCCACTTGTGTGAACTCCCATGTCAGAATGGCTTCCAAAACCCCCTCTCTGCTCACTGAGTATTGAGCACAGAGCTGTAAGGCCAGAGGTCAAACTGTCATAGATAGATGCCCTGTGGTGCTCATCATCAGAAATGTGTGAGAAGAAATAGAAACTTATTTGACATCCACAGAGCCAGAAGCTAGTCTGCAGAAAATTCTTCAAAACCAAACCGATCATGTATGAATGAAACTTGGCCTTTTTGAAATTTGAACCATTCTGAGAATTTACATGGCATCTACAACAGCAAGTTGTAGTCTCCCTTGAACCTCCCATATGCACTGAGATGAAAAGCTTTCCTCTGGCTTTGCCTTACGTGGAAGGACCCAACATTGAGAATAACTCCATGACCTGAGCAGCAGACCTGCTCCTCAACATGTGCAAGCACAGTGTCGTCATCTGGAAATCCTGCTTTCCATAAATCCTGCCTTTAAAGGTAGCCTTGTTGATGTGGACAGAAACACTGATTTTAGAAGAAAAATCAACTCCCGTGTAGGTGAGTGTTCATTAGGTGCCCAACAGATAATGAGGTCTCAGCACTTTGCTTTTCCCCACTGCATTTCCACTGCCATGACCACACTGGAGCAAAGCAGTTGTTTAGCAGTATTTCTTTAATGAAAGATTGGCATCTAAAATGAAGAGTTTCCATTGATAGGTTCTTCAGTTTCTGCCCAATTTAGGATTGTTCTCTACAACATTCTGTTGATCTTGAATACCCTTTTAATAAGGAAAAACTCACTACCTCTAAATATGATGTTTCCTTTCAGTTATAGACCAATTTAATTATTAAAAAGTGTCTCCTTCTATTGGCATTAACATCTCACTGCAATTTAGTTTGTCCCATCTTCCCTTCTCCCTCCACTATCAAGAAAATAGACTTAGTGTCCCATCCACAAATCAGGACCTGAAATATCGGAGCAGAGTTCTCCTCCACCAGCCAGAATGATCTCTGTTAGATTAAGTGTCATACTCCACATCACTGCATTTTCAAATCTGTTGCTGTTCCCATGCTTGCTGACACATTCTCTCATCTATCAAAACTTCTTGCAAAATGGTTCAATCCAAACTGAGTGTTTTAGGGCTACTGCTTTGCTTGTTCTGGATGCCGCACTTGTCCTGGTGACATTGAGCCTGGCAGCTTCATCTCCCTGTACAGCTTGCCCTCAATCACATCCATAAGTCTCCTGTCTTCTTTTCATGGTTGGGTCACTGTGTGGTTCACTTTTTTCCAGCAGTGAATCTATATTTTCCTTGGTTACATTTTATTTGCTCACAAGTTTTGCATCTTCATTTTAGTATCTGATGGCACCAAGTCTCCACTCCCATGTGTGCCTCAGGCCGTCTGATATCTCCTGGCATTCTTCTCTGAGGAGCCTTTTTCAATCTCCATGCTCTTCTCAACACAGGCAGTCAGCCCATTCATTCATTCAGCATATATCTCATAAGCGCTTGCCATGTGCCAGTACTCTGCCACTTTATTGCCAGCAATTAAAATTAGGCTTCTACTGCACTGTTTTAGACTTATCATTGACCCACAAATCAGTCCTCTGTTGTATCGAGCCAACTAGTTTCCACCTACCTTAATGAAGTATAACTCTGCTTTTTTGAATCTTTGCCAAAATTCCAGTAGAGTACCTATAGCAGGGATACTTAGTGTATGCTGCACAAGCCAGTGGCCATCAGCAAACTCTTTGCTATTGTTCTGTGACATGCCAACTGCAGAAACACAGACATGTAGCTTTCAGAAAGTTATATAGTAATTTGATAGAGTGATTACACCAGTAACTCTAATAATAAAAATTTTGGTGTGCCTTTCATATGCTTTCTTATAATTTTATTTTTCCAGTAGTGAATTTTTATTATAATTAAAAAAAATACCAGATCAGAAATTTTTAAGACAAGTAAGCAAACAAAATCTGAGCTGGTTCTTTACCACGCAGTTTGAGAATACCTCATACAGAGCATTTCTCTGTCCTAGCAACAAAGTGTTTTGAAACAGCCTTGGTGTTTTATATCACCTGTGGGCCTTTTGGTGTTCTCAGCTATGCTTGTTTGTTTTTTCTGACCCCAGTGCCCAGTACACTATCTGACACATGGCTAGTGTTCCTTAAACATTTTGAATGAAAGAATGACTGGGAAGTCAAGTTCAAAGTCTGTTCAGTGTGTGCATGTGCACACACACATGAATGTGTGGAAACAAAGCTGGCATGCACACAGGCTTAGAAAATGCACTCTACAACCTAATTCCTTCCTTTGCATTTTGATATAACACACTTCTATCTCAAAAACGAAACCACGGTTGGATGTAGGGTGAAAGTTCTTCAGTAGCTCAGGACTAAGCATTACAATCATTTTACCTGCTTGGTCTATTCCTGTTATTTTTCCCCTTACTCTCATGTTTCAATATCAAAATGACAAAAACAACTAGAGGCCATTCACCACAAAACAGTCCACATCTTAGTTTTTATGTACATTTTACATGTGGTATATCATAGACATGAGTATTTTTCAGGTAAAGCTCCGACTTTAAACATGTTTACATAGTAAGCACTGACTGTATACATGTACATATAAGGCACCTGTTGTATACATGTGTATGTAGTAAGCACCGAATGTATACAGGTATATAAAACATAAGCTGTATACATGTATACACATTAAGCACTGACTGTATACATGTATACATGCCAACGTGTGCTCTCTGTAAAGGCTGTCTGGCACTATCTTTTCCCTTTGCTGAGTTCCCTCCATCTCATTTTTACTTGGCTCATGGTGGCATGCCTAAAATGTTGCATCTTTCTTACATTTTTCAGGTTGAAACTGCAAGGGTGTGTGTTTGCACATCTTATGTGAATAAATTAACTGCAAATATAGCACTTCAAAACTGTTCATGATTTGCCTTAAGTAAATGGATTTCAACAATATAATCATGGAATGTAGTATGCCCTTTAATCATGATGATTGAAGCCCATCAGAAACTATTTTTACTAATAGAACAAATAAGGGAGTTGTGGCAATATTTCTAACAATGTATTCAAAAACATGTTTGCTCAAAATACTGAATTTAAGCAATTACAAAGTAGTAGGTTTCCTTTAAATTCTGGAACTGTGCGTGTAAATTTCTACTTTAGTTCTTTAGACAGTGTATTGTCCAAGCCTGAACCATGCTGAATAACTGTGATCCAGGATTAGTCAGCATTTGTTTGCTTTAAGCGTGGTTTTTCTATGCTTATTTAAGCCACTGATGATTGTCAGCAAGTGATAATGTAGGTGAATGTTTCAAAAAAGTTTGAATTCCCATCCTGTACACGATGGACTTGACACAGGAGACAGATGTAGCAGGTGGCTTGGGATGGGTGGCGAATTGGATGGCAGTGGTCCTCTTCCTGAAGGAGACTTGATGACTGATGTTGTATGCAATTTCCAGCTCATAGGGAAGGAGAAGGCAGGCTGATTTTAGCTGGTTTTCTTATTGTTTTTAATTGTCCATAGACAGCTATTGCTTACTGCCTGTGCACAGGACACATGCTTCCCTCCACTGTCCATAACCTTGGTCTGCCTTTGGGGTCAGGACATTCAGTCTTAAAAGAATGAGCATTAAATTAGCTACCAAACTTTGTGATGCTTGTTGGCAGTTTTATAAGCTAGACAAAAACATCAGCTTGCCCTTAACTTTGCATTTTCTGCCAGATCTTAGCTGGGGTTAAAAGGTTCAAGTAAATTTTATGTCTTCCCATAATTTCATTAGAGCGAAGAGATAATATTTTTTAGACTTTTCTAATGACCAAAAAAGTGTGACATATTTATGTGTGGAGTTACTCACCTCTGGACTTATTTAATATGACTTCTAATCCTAAGAATGGTTTTATTGTCATCCATCTAGGATTTCATTCCATCAGTAGCTTTGCTTGTCTGGGGAAGGGGAATATAAACGGTAAATTGAAGTTTTTTTTAAAAGATTGGGTCAATAAATATTCAACATTTGATTGTGGCTGACTTTGAAAAACTCAAGATTATGTTGGAAAAGTATGGTTATTCTTAGTTTTAGCACTTCTTTGTCTGCATCATAGCAAAAGGACATTACCAATATTGATTGTTTTTTAGTAACAAATTTAAACACAAATAATCTTTGTACTGTCTGGCTTCTAACATGCTCTAGGGGCAGGATTTAGAACATTGTTTGACAGGTGTCCCCAGGCTGCATTAAGAGCTTCATATTTCTCCTGCCACCTAATTGCCACTTTCCTTAGCAGCATGTGCACCTTGTCCCTATCTTTTCTGTGAGCAGCCTTGGGGACAAGCTGTGGCCCCACTTACCTGTGCTCACAAGACCTTACATGCTTTCTGCTGAGCAGCTGACAGTAACTGTGTTCTGGTTACACAAACCCACTGGTTCCTCTGTAGGGAACTTGGATTTCATGTCAGGCCTCATTTTAATAAATTTGTTTTGCTTTAGATGGGACCTAATAAAAAGTTCTCACCCCCCCCCCCACAGAAGAACACTTGTCATCTGGAAATAAAATAAAAAGTCAGTGAGGCAGCCTTCCTAGAGAAAAATGGCCTCATGTGCAAGGGGATGAAGTCTGAGGCTTAGCGCCCATGCATGCTTCCAGAGGGGGCGTTTGGGATTGGGTCAAATTAGACCATATTCTAGGCATCAAGCTCTACCTGGACATAAAAAAATTGATGAAAGTAAACTAATTTTAAGGAGTCTGCAATAACTGATCAAATAAATTAAAAAGGGTTTGTATTCTAGTTAGGTGCCTTTTTATCCTTACTTAGAATATACAGGGCTATGGAAAGGTGCAATGAAAAAGTCAAGCTTTTAAAAAACTCTAATTTGGCTTTTTTGTTTTCTTAGAAATACTAGGTATGTTTGATATTTGTCATGTGTCACCACTTTCAGGTATAGTTTTGAAAGGTTATTAATCACAGCATGCTTTGATATTGGGGGCAGGGAATTAGAATTAAAGTAGAAATGCTAAGGCCAATCAATTGTTTCAAGTGATAAAATGTCTCTTTCAAATGGAATTTTTATTCTGGACCTATTTCTGACTGTGTGTGACATTGCAGCACCATTTGCTTGGAGCTCAAATTATACTAAGAAAAAGGCACAGAGGAAATCAGAGATAAAGAAACCCACTTCCTCCTGAGACACAATGAAAAGCAAATCTCTAGCTCGCTGTAGCCCAGCCATGGATGCACCTGGAGACCCAAACTCAGCCCACCAGGTCTGCTGGTATTCCTGCAAGTTTCACTTTGGGTGACCTATTGCCTAAGGTAAAATGAGAAGGATGTTTCCAAAGGATCAGGAGAAGTACATTTTTTTTTCTCTCAAAAATCAAAACAAATGAACCAAAAGAGAAAAGCCTCATGGAGAGAACTGTCTTTGGTGTCCTGGGCAAAGCTTAAGTGTCCCAAACACTCCTTCAGTAAATTAAGGGGAAAAAAATCCATGGAAACAAACACTAATAATCTGCATAATTGCACCACTACCCAGCAGATTATGGCCCAGGGTGAGCAATATGTATTTGATGTTTGTGGCTTTCTCAAAAACAAGGAAATCCTGTTCTGCTCAAAAAAATTTCCAGTTGTCATAGTTCTAAGAAATCAAATAACACTGACTCTATAAATTATGTATTATTTTAGTAAAGATATAAGTTAAATTGAAAAATGTCTTTCAAGCATGATGGAAACGTTTAATCTCATTTATCATTTAATTCTCAGATTCCAAAATTTGGCCATTGTTTTTTTTTAAATCTCAGGTCAAAACTTTAGGCCCACAAAAATATTTATTTGTGGTCATGTCGGTTAATTTTTATCAAAACATATTTAAAGCATTACCAAGGGCCAGTTAACTAGCTAAGAAATACACAGTGTTGCTATGCGTTGAGAAGAACATCTTAGATAACTGAATATAAATGATGTGGGTGCAGTAATACTAGCTAATTTTGGGAATAAGAACACGGTTCTTCCATTTTATGGTAAAATTAATTAAATTTTGTCTTTCTTATTTAGCTATAAAAGTCACAGTTTTCTGCAGCCTAAAGTCTTTTCACTGTAAGCCCTGTATCTTCAGCTAACAGAGATGCTTGTTAAGGCAATCCCTGTGTGTTCAGACAGAGCTGTTACCCATGTATTACATCAGTCTTGATTTAGGTTTCTTTAATGAGCAGAGCCTCACTCATGTAATCTAGGTTATTTTTAAAAAGTGAGTCTGATTTGGAAAAATGACTTCTGGTTATGCCCTTAAACAATATCATATTTCTCAATGGGAAACTCTGTCATTAAATTATTTTTTCATTGCAACTTTTTAACTGACCTATATTTTCAAGTGATTTTTCAGCTGTTTGTTTATTTAATCAATCTTTTTTTGGAAGAAAATCTTTGTATTGTTCTTGTTTTGAAATGGTATTTCTCCAGAGAAGGGTCTAAAGACCAACCACCATTTTTTTAAATGAGTCATGGAGTAGCAGAATGGGACTGGAGAAGAGCAGGTGTTGTCAGGATGGAGTGATAGGAAACGATGTAGTAACTGAGGATAAGTGACATGTGAAGGTCAGGAAACTGAAGCCCACAAAACTGGTCACAATGGGAAGATAAGACAATGGTCATTTTAGCTGAAGGGATCTGGGATTTGTTATGTGGTAGAGTAATATTTTTTGATCTATCAATTTTTTTCTTTGTTTTTCTCATTCATCTTCACATGAGACTGTGGATGTTTCTGTGTCTATTGCCTGAACTGAGGGACAAGAATAGGAGGAAGCGGAGGGACTGAGATAAAAGCATTAAATTCTATGGACTTTGGGTTCCTGAGCCCTAGATGCCAGAAAAAGCTTGTACCAGGTGCCCAAGAGGGAAACCTCAGAGAGAGGACCTCTGAGAAGGTGTCAGAAGGGATGCTGTGGGTCAGGGGAGGGGAGGAGGACAGGCCCTGGGGGGCTGTGACTAAGCATCTTCTCTGCAGACCAGCCAGCCGGCTGTTTGTTTCCTTCTCGGCATCATCTGTGATCCTGGGAGGCCTTAGCAGACATGAGTTGAGGTCTGGGTTCCAGAGCCTTTGGTAAGTTTTCCCATGGGCAAAACAGCCAGATCATTGTTCATAACATAGAACCCAATTAAGTTATTCTTTTCTAATTCACCCTAAAGTGGAACTTCATGGAGAATAAAAATTATTCATGGACAATTTAAAATTATTTGAGGCATGTTAAAAAAAGATATAATTCCACCCCCGGACTTTTCATACCCCATTTTCCTTAGCTTTGGTTCTTTTTCCAAACTTGTATCTTCTTTTGGAGGAAAATCACAAGGCTCCCGGCACTTTTGATCTCGTGCCTTTATCATCTTTTAGGAGAAGAATAGTTTATAGTCCATCAGAAAGAAGGCAGGTCGGCCCTCCTGAGGGGCTGTCATGCTGCTGGACATCTCTGAAGCTCTCCTCTTCCCCCGGCTTAGTTACTGAGCAAGAGCACATCCTCATTGAGTTCATTTGGCGTAAGTGCTGAAGGCTGCAGCCTGCAGGCGTGTAACAAGTCAAAATCAGGCTCTCTTTCGCTTCCTGCATTCTGCAGTTAGATTTGAATTATCTTAAATAATCACTGAAATGTGTTCTCATAATTCATCAGCTTCGTCCTGAATTAGGTCTCTGATGAAAGCTTGTATTTACTCTGTGGTTCCTTTTACTACTACACTCTCTTCCTACCCCTGAGTACTTGGCTTTTCCTCAGGAACCTCTCATTGCTTGCTTCCCATTAAGTCTTTCCCTCAGTGATTCCACCATGCCCATGGATTTGACTACCTCCCATATCATTATATCAAGGCTTGATTGCTTTCTAATTTTTACTCCTTATCACACTTATCTACTTGACTGTGTAGCAGTTACTTCAAACAGCTTTTGCTAATAGTACGCTAGACATCTTTGTCTCTCTTTTCCAGTGCTCTTTCTGTAGGCATGGATAGATAGACAAGTTGATGAATAAATGGATAGATAGATGGATGGGTGAATACATGGATGGATGGATAGATAGGAGGGTAGATGGATACATGTATGTATTGATGATTGGATGGATAAATTCCCACCATCCTATAAAACCTTCACCAACACTTAGCATAGTGCCCCAAACTGAATAAGTGTTAGATAACTATTTGTTAACATGTAAATATACCAGTATATAATTGAATGCTATTTAAGCTTCAGAAGGCCTCTAAATACTTTTCTTCAAACCCATGTTCTACCTAAAAAGTAATGTTTTATAAACATTTCTCCTGCAAATTTGGAAGCACTTTCCAGCAACTTTTATAGTGCAAGATATGCAGTTTTAAAAAGAAATGAGATGTTAGGGTACGTTCTTTAGCAATTTTGCACAGATGTGTTTTGCAGGGAGTAGTGCCCTATACTTTATCATGCATCTTTAAAGGAAGTGGTTTTGTTAGAATAATTTAAAAAAACTCTCTCATTCTAAATAACTATCAGCATTTTTGTGGTAGAAAATGGAAACTAGAAATATTTTTATGACTCTATTTTTTACCAAGTACTGTCAGTTTCTCTGTTATGGATTATATCAAACATGCAAGATAGCATATACCATTATGAGAAACATAATTATTTATATTTAGCTGAAAATAGATAATTCCTCCCTTGACCCTCGTCACTATTTGTAATGCAGAATTTTTTATACATACATCATTTTAATAGGTCATATTAACTATAAACACCAGAGGTTTTCTTTAATTACTATCCTATATTTTGAATGAGCTTCTATTTTCTTAAAAAAAAAAAAGCCTATTTCTCCTGCTAAAATATTTACATCCTTTGGTTAAATTTAAACCATTAAGTAAGGGAGATAATAATAGTTTTAATTTTAGTCTCAGGAAAAAACAATGAGTGATCACATCTACTGTGGTTAGTAATTGGCCAGTTGGGTTTTAGAGCTAAAATTCTATTTCCTTCTGGCTTTCCTGATTCCAGTTTTTATTTTTCTGTAAGTGAATGTTGGCAGCAATGCATGTAATGTTTTTCACTTGAACGGTGGATTTTGAGCCTCTATGTACAGTCCTGCTTTGCTTGTGTTGTGGACAGGAGCTTGGGAAATGTCCTCTCCTAATCTAGGTGTGATCCTGGGGACCCTGGGAGAAGGTGCTCTGGGCCTGGTTTGCCTGCATCTGTGACAGACAAACCTGGCCACACAGAACAATAGGAAAGGAGGCCAGGGACCCTTTTTTGGTCTGATTTACATAAAAGTGGAGATCTTTTTAGTTTTTCAAGGAAATTCTGCCTAGAAAACCAGAGGCAGCTAAATAAATCCTTAAGAACCACGGAAGGGGGTAGAAACTATTCTGTGGGGTAATAGAGTTGACTACTTCTCTTTTAGCTCACAGGGTTCAGAATTGCTAACAGCTGGCAGGAACCTACTGTCATCTGGTGTAAGGAACCTCATGTCCCATGGTGTAAGGAGAGAAGACCGAGATAAACAGGAAGGTGCCAGATGGGGACCAGTAGTGGACTGAAGAAAAATCTACTGCAACATTTTATTGTACCTGTTTCCCAAAACTTGGAGCTTGGAGGAACTACCACCATCAGCGGTGGATGGTTCAGGGCAGAACACCCACCTGGAGGAGCTTTGGGTGGACCTTTTGCCCTGAAACCAGCCACTCTGCCAAGGCCTCAGGCAGATCACCTTCAGGTGATTGAGAAACAAAAATGACTGTTATCTTTATCTATTTAACCTAACTAATGATCTGTGTCAGTAGTCTTGGCTTCTTGACAATGGCTTTCAGAGTTAGTTACTTTATGGGCAGAATCTCTCCCATACAAATAAAAACTCACTCTGTGTTCTTATCAAGTTGACCTGTGAAGGAGGGAGTCAGATGCACTGCTGGGGATCCTGAAACACAGCGGAATGGGCAACTGATTCATGGTGGACTCAACACAGAACTTGCTTTTCATTTTCATTTTTTTTTCTTTTTCCTTTTCTGACCCAGAGGAAGAGTCATGATCTATGAGTAATTTATTCTTTTCTCTTTTTCTGAATCAGAATTCCTTTGTTTAAGTCTTGGTTAAAATTCAGTGTTTCTTTTGGACTTCCTTGGGAATTTTAGAGAAATGGGCTGGTGAGGGCAGTTAACAAGTTATGCAGAAACACTATAGCAATGAGCACAATTTAGTTCATAGCAATCAATAAGAATGCCCTAATACACATACAGTCACAGAACATGCATAGATCAATCAAAAGTAAAGAAATACAACTAGTCAGCAAATATGCAGAAAACTGCTTAAAGTTGTTGTCTTAGTCCAGGTTTTCCAGAGAAACAGGACCAAAGAATGTGGATGTGTATGGATGTGTGGGTGTGCATGTGAATAGCAAACAGATTTATTGTAATGATTCAGTTCATGTGATTATGGAGGCTGATGAGCCCCAAGATCTGCAGTGACTCTGTAGGCTAGAGACTCAAGAGAGCTGGTGGTGTAGTTCTGGTTCAAAGGCCATCAGGCTCAAGACCCAAGAAGAGTTTATTTTCAGTTTAAGTCCAAATGTAGGGAAAAGCCTATGTCCCTCAGGGGAGGGTTAAGCTTCTCTTCAGGCTTTGACTGGTTGGCTGAGGCCCTCCCACCTCTAGGAGAGCGATCTGCGTGACTCAACCTACTGGTTTAAATATTAACGTCATCCAAAAACAGCCTCACAGAGACGCCAGGAATGATGTTTTATCAAATATCTGGGCACTTCTGGCCCAGTCAATTTGAGACATTAAATTAATCAACACAGTTGCTCAAAAGACTCATATTAAAAAATAATGAATTATTTTTTAAACTTTATATTTTACAGTTAAAAAGTGAGTGCTCAGATACATTGCTGGTGCAAGTATAAATAAGTACAAGCCTTATTTACTTGAGAAAATTATTAATTTACTTGACAAAGCAAATTGGCAAGAATCCTAAATGTTCATAGGCTTTGGTCCAGTATTCTTGCTTTGGGAACCCTAAGATAATAAAGGCTCAATAAATGTGGAAAAATCAGAAATATAGCAAAATTTATCATGCCATATTATTATAGTAATAAACATAAAGTAAATGATCTAAATTTTCAATAATGTAAAAATGAGTAATTAAAGCATAAGCAATGTGAAGTGTGGTCATGTTAAATGAAAAGGCACACTGTATAAAATACGTATAAAAAGACCAAAAACATCCCCAAAATATTAGTAAGCAATTATTTGGTGATAGTACATATATAGGTAGCCTCTATTTATCCTTCATGTTTTTACTGAGAACAAAGAACTTAATTTGACCACTTGGCTCAATTCAACTTCTAGTTTTTTGTTTGACGACCTCAATAATATCAATAGCACCAATCATCTTTTAAGTTTAGAGAGTGCCATGAGGATGGGGTAAAAAAAAAAAAACAACCCTTAACAGATTTCATTTTAACCAGTTTCAAACTGCTATTCTCTAATTATTTAATTTGGAGACTATTTTTGGGTTTTTTTTTTTTGGAAATGAGGTACTGTGCAAGAAGAGGTTTTGTACATCAGAGACAAAATAGCTCAGTAGATCTCTGCTTTGTATCATTAACTCATGTGTTGGGCCTTTACACATACGTGTAGGTCAGAATATAAAGCTTATATTGGGAATATAGGGTAATTAACACTCTACTCAAAATGTTTACTTGCCCAAGTAGAGAATGTAATAAAAGATATTGCAAGCTAAAAATAAATCGTTATGCACACTAAATCAATTTTTTGGTACTTGGCTCAGCTTTAATATTCTCCTGGATAGAATCTTGTTAGAATAGCAATATTTAGTAATGCAGGTCTCTTCTTTTTAACTCTCATTAACTGTCCTCAGGAGAGAATGGAACAATGGGTCTAGAGTGAATGAAAAGTGTTCTGACAAGTCAAAAAGTCTGTCCATTGGGAGAGAAACAAATCAGAAAGTTTAACCCTGGAATTAGAGTGATTCTTCTTCAAAATAAGTATTGAATTTACTTCTATAATTTGGTTAGACATGAAGCTGCCTTCAGCAAGTGCACAGGTGATGCTGGGCCTCATCTGGAGGGTGTCCCTCTTGCAACCACAGCACAGACCCACTGTGGGGGTGTCTCCGTCTTCTCCTCACTTACAGCGTCACCCACAAAGTTGTCAACCAGACTGTGGAGTCAAGTGGGACAGTGGAACATAAAATAATAACAGAAATAAGAACAATAACTCCACATCACTTATTTTCAGTCCAAGATAAATACATAGACCACTACCCTGCACCCTTTTTTTGATGGATGCTATTACCTTAAGCACCTCTACCCATTTCGTTTTCTGGGTTATTTTAGACACTGTTTCTATTCCTTCTTTTTTTTCCTCCCTAGTCTTGCAATATTTATTCTAATTTCAAGCTTGGTATCTACTTTCTTATGTAAATATAATAAACCTCAGCACGTTCCCTTGTTAATGAAGTGTCAGTCACTTCCTTATTCTGATAAGTTTTACAGGACACCCATTTCCACAGAGAATGTGTTAAACACCTCAGAATGTATCTCCTGATGTAAATATCCCATAGTATCAGAGACTAAAATATAGTTGGATGCTTTGAGAGTCCTCAGGTCTCTACCTGAGGGTCTGGTATAATAACTATTAGAGAAGAAAGCAGTGTGTGTGTGTTTATTGGATACAGAGTTTCAGTGAGTCCCATCTGAGCAGCCAAAGAGCCTGAGCAGAAACCATGGAAGTCTGGGGGGATCCACCAACAGCCCTCCACTGCAAGCTCAAAATTTATATTAAGCACTCATGCAAATATTGAATTCTCCCTAATACGTAATGCTGATTACCCCATAAACCAATCATTTAACAGCTGAGGTGAAGTCAAACTCCCTCAAAGCCTATCACATTTCTTACTTTGATTTCATAAGTCCTAGGTATGTTTCAAGGACCTCTAAGGTCTGTGTGTCTCAGTTCACAAAGTGATGCCTTACAATATTGGAGGATCTAGATTCTGGAACACCCACTTTTGATCTGGGGAATGAATAACATCAATAACAGGATGGGGGCAAGTCTTGGGACACCAACACAGCTATCTTCATATAAATATCTTTAACGGTACATTAAAATTGAGACAAAAAAGGAGAGCAAAACAATAATTATGCCTTATAAAATCAGATCTGTAGGTCCAGATCTCTGTTACTATGGAAACAAAAGTGATATCTTTGCAACTAATCAAAAAATGTATTTCATTCATAGAGTATTTACATTTCAGGGCTGTTAGTGGAGATTAACTGAGTTGGAGCATGTAAAACACTTAGCACAAAGAAAATACATAACACATGCTAGTGCTGTTAATATGCAAATCCCTTTAACTCACCAAGGGTTTATCAGTCACTTCTGTACTCTACAGGGTATTTTAGACAATGCTAAAATAAAAGGCCAAACTATAAAAGAGTCTCTGATGGAACTTGCTATCTTTGGTTAGATATCAGATTTATAGCGTGAAAAGTAAGATAACAAAATGAGACAGAATAGCATAAAGCGAGGAAGGAAATCACCATGAAATGGCAACCACTCTGAAGACATGGCAGTTAGTATTTAATGAGGACTTGCTCTGTTTCCATGACTGTGTGAAGCACATCGTGCATTGTCTCCGTCCCACCCTAGAACAGTCCTTCACAGAGAGTGGAATGGAGGGTGGAGGAGGAATTTGCTGCACCAGGAGCCCTAGGTGACAGAACAGGTATTTATTTCCAGCCTTCAGTTTGGTGCCTGTGCTCTCACACACTCACTGGTGGGTGGGGAGAGTGATGGGCAGGAACTGCTCTCACCACGGCTCAAAGCCTTCAGTTAATCTTGCTGTGATATTGTGACTTACAATAAGAAATATATATTTTGTCTTCTCCCCCCCTTTCTCTCTCACAGCTCCTAAAACCCTTGGAATTTCTTAAGTGATGAGAGAGATCAAGGTGTCTTTGCTACGTTTATGAGGTGACTTCTGGGAAACTGCAATACAGCCAACCCCATGATTGCGATTGGAGAGTTTGAACTTTTGATCCACAGCCCCAGCCTCCAGGGAGGGGAAAGGGGCTGGACGTCAAATCAGCCACCTATGGTCAGTGATTTAATTAATCATGTCTATGTAATGAACCCTCCATAAAACCCCGCTAGATGAGAAAGGGCATGGAAGATCCCCATTCCATATCCCTTGCCCTTTACATCTCTTCTGTCTGGCTGTTCTTGAGTTAATACCTTTTTACCTGAACTGGTAATCCAGCAGTAAACTATTGCTCTGAGTTCTGTGAGCACTCTGGCAAATTAATGGAATTCAAGGATGGGGTGCTGGAACCCATGATCCATAGCCATCTGTCAAAAGCACAGGTGACACTTGGACTTGTGATTAGGGTCTGAAGTGGGTGGGACAGTCAAGTGGAACTGATGCTATCTCCAGGTAGATAGTACCAGAATTGATGGAATTGTAGGAGACACTCAGCTGATATCAGAGAATTGCTTGGCTGTCCGGGGAAAACACTTGTGAGCACATGCACACACACACAAACACACACTGAAATTGGCATTAGGATGGTAGATGCTATCGTTTCAATGACTTGTGCATCTGGGACATACCAAATGCACGAATGATCCATCTGCCTGTGGGTGCTGAGTGGGGTTTTGTGCAGCAATGGCAGCCTTGCTGGCAGTGAGCTGGCAGGTTCTGGTGTGAAGGTCACCTAAGTCCACTGAAGTAAATCATGACTGGTTTCCCCATGATCCACACTAATAATGTTAAATACATCTAGTGTGTAATTGATGGTATTCTCTTGTTACTGAAGTTAATTGGAACTAGATGCCCAGATTTAGAATATTTACAGTGTCTGTCTTATTGGGTTTTCCCCCAACATATTCTCTCCCTGTCTTGAGAAGTTTAGTTTAATAGATAAATTGCTTTAATATATTTCATCAACATTTAAATTCCTCCTTGATAATATTTACCTTTTCATATCTGCATAGAAAGTGATGAAATTATTGAAACCTAAGGTTCACATCAACACTGTCTTCACCCTCATTGCTAACTATGCTACCCACACTCCATCCCACACTGCACTTCCCACACAGACATGTCCTCATGACTACTCCAGTGAGTTTTGTTGTGGTTTGTTTGTTCACATGAGTTATGCCTAAGTTTCTTGAATATGCTCTAATTTCTTAATATCTAATTTGAATGTCAAATTTTCAATTTCCATCTTAAAGTTTTAATTGTCAAATTCTAGTTTATCTATTTATTGGATAACTTAAGCTTTGAGTCTATTGCCATAAATGTGTACAAAATATAGTACCTGATTTTCAGGCTATTGTGAGGATTAGAAGATCTACTATATATAACATTCTTATCACAGTGCCTGACATTACAAGTAGTCTGGCTTTATAAATAATAACTCTGCTTCATGTGACTTAGGTTGTGACATCACCCTATTGATAAGAATACACTAACCCCTTATCACATCTTTCACCCCTTTCACTTACATCACTGGTTTGTGGGCTAGAGATGACTCAGTTTCACTAGCTAGAATTTAAGTGCATATGCCACATCTCCAGAATGGAAATTTTTCTCTTCCTGAATTTGCATTTAGGCTATCTTTGTTGTTAGCTTCATTTCCAGTTATTTGTTCTTTTTGGTCTTCAGACCCTGTAATGCTTCACTGTGATTACTACCAGAGCTTTGCAATGACATTTTATTGCAACTAAACCAGAATGTCTCCTGCCATTTGGTTCAGTAAAATTAGATAATTTATTCTAAGAATCAAACATATGGAGTTTTTGTGCCTCTTTACCACCAATTCAATTTTATTCATTCAGAATTATTGTCTGAGCTCCCACTTTGGTTGGAACATTGTTCATGGAGTCTGCGTGTGAACAAATGAAAGGCATGTCCTTGACTTTCAAGCAACCTGAGCCATCAGAGCAATCACTAGTATTGGCTGGGTACGTGCCCTGTGCCAGGTACTGGATTGGGCAATCAACATGTATTAACTCCTTTGCCACTCAGAAAAACTCTAGAACATGCCGTGATGCAGAATGAAGGAACTATCTTGTAAATGCAGTGCTCTGCTTATATATAGGCAATCTCATGTTTGGTTATGCATCTGCCCATTTTACCCACCACCCAGTCCCCACTACATACTTATGGGGCATATGCAGACACAGAGTTTAATCTTAGACTCTGTGGAAAAAGATAAGAAATGTATTCCCCACCTTTTATGGCTTACAACTATTTGGTAACATGGAATGTGTACATAAGTCTAAAAACAAGTTTATAATTACCTGCTG
This sequence comes from Tonatia bakeri, assembly GCA_004024845.1. NCBI lineage: Eukaryota > Metazoa > Chordata > Mammalia > Chiroptera > Phyllostomidae > Tonatia > Tonatia bakeri. The sequence continues at coordinate 95,459 of PVIA01002517.1, forward strand.
CAGTCTATGTTAAGTTCTTAATGAGAGAAGCAGGAGCGGAAACAGAAAATCCTACTTGAATGGTTCAGAGGAGGGTGAGCCTGTGGGTGGGAGGAGTGAGATCCTGGAACAGAGCTTCAGGGAAGGTGGGATTTGGATTGCCCATGAAAGGGAGATAACATTCAGGTACTCTGAGATCAGTCCACATTTTAATCATATCTGAGCCCATGGATACATCCAGAATCTTCTACCCATGGCACTCTCATTTTCTTCAAGGCCCCCCAAGGATACCACCCATCCCACATTGACTGATTTGGGGATTACAGGACAATCTTCTGAGTGGAGAGTGTATTTAAAATTGCTTCTTGCATTATCTGGTATACTTTTACAAGTACAAATTAAGCCATGGTTATGGCCACTTGTCTTTACTTAAAAGCACAATGAAAGTTCAGTTATTTAAATAACATAAGAAGAGGCTGGAGGGCACTCCTTGGAACACAGATGGTAAATTTGCTTAGGTTTTCACGAAGGTCATTGTGCCTTAAACATATTAATGAGTGGCATTCCACTAAGAGTAAAAGCATTTGGAAAGCTATATGTAACATTAGTTGTGCACAGGAAAGCTTGAGAGAATTTTCGATCCTAGGAAATACTGTGGTTGTGATATGGCCGAGAACATGGCGTTGGAATTGAGAGTTATCAGGATGGGGAAGGGAAGGGGTCTGACACAACGAAGGCTTCACTTGGGGATCTGGCAAACTTTGCTGAGGGGAGGAAGTGGCAATCATTAAAGAGTGTGACAAAATTGCTTCATGGAGTATGCAGAGAGTTTTTTAGAGAGTCCTAGAAAAAGGAAAACCATAGAATTTTCAAAGTGAGAAAGAGTTGTAAGTCTCCCAAGATAACAAGTTAGTGGAGCATTTTAGCCTAGAACCCATTTCCTGCTCTCAGTGTTGGATCCTAAGTCCAAAAAGGCAGGAAGATTGAAGAATGACTTAGTAACAGCAAAGTGATTCGAGGGTGACTATGGGGGCAGAGCAAATGAAAACAGGTTGAAGTTGTCACATAAAGAATTTGGATTAGAAATAAGACTGTATTGTAAGGCACTAAGTGAGTCGTTGGGACTTGTATAATCACATCCAGTTCAGTCCACACCAGCATCCCATGTTTTCTGAAACCCTATGGCACTGTCTCTATGTACTGCTCCTTTGACCACATATTCATATATTAGATTTTGCCTGTCACTTAGGTGTTTTAGTTTCTTTCTTCTGCCTTCACATAAAACTGGCCCATGCCCTGGGAGAGTTATTCAATGTTTTTGTACAGCTCTCAGAACCCAATCTTTTATTCTATCCTTACTAAACCTCTGTGAAGTTAGCAGAGCAGGTATTTTTATTCCTGACTCTCAGATAAAAATATACAGATGGAAAGGAGCCAAGCAGAGAGCAAACAGAAAGAGGGGATCCAAGCAGGTCCTGGGGGAGAAAGCCCAATGGTGTCTCCCTGGTCCACATAGCCCATCTTGTGAGCTTGTTACAAACACTCACAGGACACGAACAGACATTAAGGCAAGGATCTCTCTTCATACACATTTTATGAATGAAGGCAGTTGTTTTTTGTTAACCTTATTGATCTTTAATATCTCATTAGTGATATGAGACCTAAAATGCTTAAAATCATGTATATTTTCTAGAGGTTATCTGCTACTTTTCCAATTTTTATCTCTCTTTAAAGTTCAGAAAGGTGATATATATACATCACCTTATATATATATATTTATAATAGAGAACAAAACTGAGAACCTCATCTGGGCCTATAAAATTAGAACTGGAAACATTTTGTCGAGTTGATATTGTTGCCAATGAATTACAGCTCCCAGTGGAATCTTTAAAAATTGCTTCTCCAGTGCAATTTTAAATAACTTAGTACATTTGCTTGTACCTCTTCCCCAGAGCGATGTTATTTAATATAATGGTGCCCACTCTCATGACACTCTTGGGCACAGGGTATGATTGTCCCCTTTAAATTTAATTGCTGTACTTTCAGATACATATTTTAATACTACCTTAAATAATTTTCCTCCTCCAGGTTTATTTTCTTTCAGATTCACAGTCATTTCTTCACTATTATGCCTCTGTGTCATTGTAATTTTTCATCTTTACCTCTCATTTCCCATAATCATTTTTAATTTCCATTTCTCGATTCTCAACACTGTTGTCTACCGAGTGCTGACATGTAGGCACTTACAGATTAATTCAAACTTTCAAGTATGTTGTTTTCAGAGATAGGCAATTTCTATATTTACTCATCACACCCAACTCTACTTACAGTTTTTTCAATGTGATATTTTTGTGAAAGTCTGTTCTAATTATTTTTTTTTGTTGACATTTCAATTAACAACAAATATAATAGAATTTTCCATATTATTTTAAGGTAAATCTATACATTGCTAGTGACAGAGAAAAGGAAAACACAAGCTCAGGTTATAAAGAAAAAACTTATCTGCAAAACTCATTTCTGGATTTCAAATAGTATCATCTTTCGGGCAATATTAAATGAATCCAAATTGCTGTTTACGAGTAGAATTGTGACATGGGTGGGGTCTAGTGAAACTGGGTTTAATTTGGATTTGAATTATTTCTAGGCATAATTTGAAGACAGTGTAGTTTGTCATCCTACAGTTTGACTCCAGTTCCACATATTTTCTGTTTTGTTTTGTTTTCCAGCTCTTCTTCCTACCTCCATCACATGCTCTTTATTCTCATCCTGAAATCTGCTTTTGATCTGTTAGGAGAAACCAGTTAACTAATCCACACTAACTTTTGCATAGCCCATGAGGTGCTCTGAACCATTCTTCTCAGGGTCATACATTGGCAACATTCTTGGAGGGCCACTCTGGGGACAGAACAAATGAAAACAGATTGAAAATGTAGAATGATGTTTTTAGGTTCCAGAGAAAGGGAGGTCTCTGGGGTCTCATTCATAAAGACACTAATCCCATCATGGAGGTTTTCCTGCCCCATGATTTCATCACCTCCCTAAAGTCCCACCTCTTAACACCCTCGTGCTGGGGATTAGGGCTCTGTATGAATTTGAGGGACACAAACATTCAGCCCATAGCACCATGATTATCATATTCATGGTGGAGAACAAACTGTCCCTACTACAACTCTGGTGCTGGGTGCCTGGTGCTCACTCAGCTTTGTCCCATAGAGCTACACACTGATGTCTGCATGTTGGCTTTGTGCTCAGTGGCAGAAATAGAGGGCATGGCTCCTGTCTTCAGGGAGATTACGGTCCTGTGGGGGAGAAACAGAGCTCAGGTGGCTTCCATTCTGTGGTGCTGATAATTGATGCAAAGTGTGGGTGGTTTGCTTTGCAGCGTAGAAAGGGTCTCTCATTCAGGGACAGCCTCTGGAGTCAGGGAGCCAATTTCAGGGAGCTGTTTGTCTCATTGGAGAAGCTGAATGGACAGTACCTTGAAGGTCTGGGGTGGGATGGGAACAGACAGGGTGGAGGGTGCAGATGGACTCAAGACACATTTAAGAAAGGGAAAGAGCTGTGTGTCCAGAACCAGGACTCTGGGCATGGAAGTGAGAGGTGACTCTCTATCACTGTGTCAAGTATTGAGCTAGTTGTCTGTCATCTCCAAGGTGGCCTTGGTCCAGTACTCAGTGATGCTGGGCTGGGCCTCTGCAAACCCCATTCCTGCTTGGCTAGCTGGCCCTGGCAGACTGCACCTGCAGGGAGTGTGAGAGGAGACACAGCATGAACAGGATGAGGCCTTGCTCTTTCACTGCTTCCTGTTGGCGTCCATTGCTTTTCTCTTATAGTGCCACAGCACTGCTTCTTTCCCTGGTAGATGGCAGTTCTTTTCCACAGGAATGGCTGAATTCAGTCTGCAGTCTTTCCAACAATGTCAGGATTAGCCTCCTCAGTCTTTCTCAGAAACACCAGCACCTGCCACCCTGGACCTCTCTTCAGATCCAGGGTATTGGCCCTGCTGTGACCCCACCTTGAAGCTCAGTGACAGCAGCCAAATTTGAGCAGTGGACTGTACGCCCTACAAACCTGAGTTTCAACTCAGGACCCATCTACTAAGCATCTGAGACATTAATAATTTCCTTTCTCTCCCTGCAGCCCAAGCTGTAGAGGCTGCCACTCTAGTTGCTCCCTCCTGATTCTGTGGTCATCTTTTCCTTCCCATCCACTTAGTTATAGTAATAACATGATGCCTAGTCAACAATTATTTGCATTATTTTTCTGTGTTAAATAACTGCTATATATCTCTTCTTTTTGATGCACACAAGTATAATATCAATGGTAATAATCTTTGAATTTTCCCCACATGTTATTTATTATTGCTTTATATGCTTGTGAACATGTATGTAAAAGGAAATGTGCACACATTAATTTTAATATCATACTTACAGCTTGCATAAAACCTAGTTTATTTATTGTTATTTTTTTAATTCTCACCTGAGAACATGCTTTTTAAAATTGATCTTAAAGAAAGAGGAAGAAAGAAAGAGACAGAGAGAGAGAAACATCAATGTGAGAGGAAAACATTGATCAGTTGCCTCCTGTATGTGCCCTGACCAGGGTCAAACCTGCAACCTAGGTATGTGCCCTGACCAGGAATTGAACCTGTACTCTTTGGTGCACAGGGTGAAGCTTCAACCAACACAGCCACCCGGCCAGGGAAAAGCTTAGTGTATTTAACCGTCCTCCTGGTGATGACCCTGATGAAGTTGGTCTCAATCACTCTGGCGACATTTGCATATTTCCTGAGTAAACTTTTAGAGATCAGTATGCACCAGCCAGATTTGGTCAAATTAGCAATGATTCCTATATTTCTCTGCATTGGAATGGATTGTTCTTTAAATCTAAATTCTGTGTGCAAAGAATTCTTTTGGTGACTAATTTACGATCAGCCAACAATATAGGTCATAAAAAAACTGAAATTAATTGGCAAGATTAGAAATGTTTTCAGTGTTCTAGTTTTGACCACATACATTATTTGAGGTAGAGTGTTATTTCGTTTCATGGTTGTTTTCCTCATGAGAAGTAATATGTCAGCACTTTTCTTGAACATGAGATAGAGGAGAAATGTGGGTAATTCAGAGCATGCAAAAAATGGTTGCTTATCAACTTGTCAATATAAAGTGCCCCACTTAAGTAAATTTCACTAATCTATTTCACTTACATCCACTTAAATCTATTATACTCATTATTCTATTCCATTTCATTTATTTCCATAAATCCATTCCATTTCTGTTATTTCAGATGATTTGTTTTGCAAATATTTTTAGACATACATTTTCCCAAATTCTCACTTTATTCTTTATTTGATATTATAATCTGAAATGAGTTAGACATTATTGATTTCATTATCCTGGTAAATAAAATAATCAATTAAAATATGAGAACAAAGTGGTAAATTATGAAAAGTAGATAAAATTAGCCCCAGACAAGAAATTTAATATAGTAGCAAAATAGACTGTAAGTTGAATTAGGTAATTAACAATAAGGATGGTTTATTATACTCAGCATCATCTGCTTATAAAAAGAAAATATTGCAATTTCTTATTCTGCAAATTTTCTCTCTATCAGTTTCTCACTTAAGAATGTAAGTTGAGAAGAAAAAAAGGAACAGAAGATTTGAAAAAGTATAAATAATTGTGTGAGAATTCCAAAATCATAAGTTGTCCTTATCGTATTGAATTATTGGTTCAGTTCTACTTTGTATCTCTACCCTATTATGTGGAACTCAGAAGTTCTCACAACAAAAGCCGAAGTGCACATCTCTGCCCTCTTTACATGGACTTGACTGTGTAATTTGCAGTGTAAAATGGGCTCTTCCTGGACAGGACACAGCAGAACTTGGAATGTGGTTACATGGTGGGCCTTGCTTTTTTGAACATCTATGGTCACCACAAGAAGAACATATTCTGACCATATTCTGGGCCCCCAAAATGAGATAATTGTAATGAGGCCTTATATCACACATCCACAGACTGAGGGAGACCCACCCCTGCAATACTCAGATCTGTGAGACTAAGCGATTAGCTTTAACCCATTGAGCTTTGAAGTAATTTGTTACACAGTATTACTGTGCCAATAGCTAATAGATACATGTAGATGTTAATTCTGTAAAACAGAGCCACCCCAGCCAATGCTCATTTCTGTAAGTCTAAATGAGTTCTGGGGTCATTTTTATACAACGTTATTGTGCCAATAGATCTATATAGGCATTATGTACCACAATAGAAATGATACGGAGTCATGTTTATATTGGGAGAAAGTCTGCAATTGGAATGTGGACAAGCAAACTGCAGACCTGAGCGACTGTCTGCCCAACGTTGTGCAACACATTTATTGATTCAAAACTGGAAAGTCAGACTAATTCTTTCTCTAAAAATAGAGGTCGGTAAAGCATGCACTTAATCTACGTTTCTCTTTCTTTTCTCTCTCTCCTTCAGAGAACATTACCCACAAGGACTTTTTGTGGTTATATTTTATGAAAAGGTATCACACAGGTATAGTATGTGGAATAAAATATGCAGTTCATCATTCACTTGGAGAAGGAGTTGACCTAGTCAAACATGACATTTTCTCCTACTTATCCAAAAAAGAAAATGTGAGCCTAGCCGCCCTTACCTAGGGAAAATTACCTTCTCCAAATGAGAAGTGACTACATATTTTAAATTAAATTCTACGTTTATGAGACATATTATATAGATATTTTAGTTCTAATTGTTTTGGAATGGCCATAGCAGTAAATAACATTTGCTTTGCTTTCATGTGGTTTATGGTTCTCATGGAGTAGGTTAAGCTTATGTCCATGGAAAAAGTAGGTATAACTTCATATAGATTTGTGTTTATTACAAAAACAAAATAAAACAAACCACCACAACAATGAACTCTGACACCTTGACAATATTCTAAGATAATAAACCAGAAAATCTTTGTTTTTCCTTTTTGAAGATTTGTTCTTCTATTAAGGTATAACAAAAACAAAGACTTCCATTTTCCTTGAGATTAAGACGTATTTGAAAGAGATGTGCGTCATATTACATATGCCTTAGAAATCAATAGGACTTAAAACCACAGTGAAATATTACGATGCTCGTGTTAGAATGGCCACAACCAGGACCCTGACAACACTGAACGCTGCTGAGGATGTGGAGGAGCAGGAGCCCTCCCTCGCGGCTGCTGTGAGGATGCATAAGGGTGCAGCCGCTCTGGGACACAGACAGCTTGGTGGCTTACAGCTAAAGTAAACCTGTTTTTACCGTAGGGTCCACCATTTGAGCACCTTGGTGCTCACCCAGAGGAGTTAAAACATTTCCACCCCAAAACCTTCCCATAGATATTTATGCCAGCTTTATTTATAATTACGAAACAAAAGCAACCAAGGTGTCCTTCCCTAGGTGCCTTGATCCTTATCATAGCAGGAAAGCACCTAGTGTTATTATATATGTTTTTTTAAGTATGATATCTTTATTATTAAGTACAACCTAATGAGTAGTGCAAGTAAGAAAACATGTTGCCTTGTGAGACAGAACTTGTTTTCCTGGGAAGGGCTGAACAGAAAACTGAGGGTGCTGAGCAGGGAGCAGATTAGTGTCCACTTAACTCTAATTCAGACCCAAGTTTGGGGAATGAGATTGGCCAATTCTTTTTTAGTCTAGCTAAGTCAGGTTTTAGAGAAGAAACAGAAGATTAATAAGATAAATGGGAATAAGAGAGTGATTCCAAGTAGAACTAAGAGCTGCACACAGTTGTTGTGTGTTTAAAATGAATTTGAATACCCTTTGATGGAACAGTTGGACTGGACAGAAAAGCAGGTCCCTAGCAACTTGTGACTTTAGACAAGTCACCATATTGTTCTAGGCCACAGTTTTCTCCTTTGTGGAATGAAGGGACTAACTGAATTCAGGTCCATAACCTTTTCTTTTTCTTTTAAAAAAATATTTATTTTTAAAGTATATTTTATTGATTATGCTATCACAGTTGTCCTATTTTTTCTCTGCTTTGACACGCTGTACCATGCACCCCACCTCCCACCACCGTTCCCCCCCCACCCCTCAGTTCATGTCCATGGGTTGCACATATAAGTTCTTTGGCTTCTCCATTTCTTATACTATTCTTGACCTCCCCTTGTCTATTTTGTACCTACCACTTAATGCTTCTGATTCCCTGTACCATTTTCCTCAATCTCCCCCATTCCTCCTTGCTGATAATCTTCCACGTGATCTCCATTTCTGTGGTTCTGTTACTGTTCTGGCTGCTTGCATAGTTCATTTTTGTTTTTGTCTTTTTAGGTTTTGTTTTTTTGTTTTCAGTTGTTGATAGTTGTGAGTTTGTTCTCATTTTACTGTTCATATTTTCGATCTTCTTTTTTCTTATATAAGTCCCTTTAACTTTTTGTATAAAGACTTGCTGATGATGAACTCCTTTCACTTGACCTTATCTGGAAAGTACTTTATCTGCCCTTCTATTTTAAATGATAGCTTTGCTGGATAGAACAATGTTGGATGTAGGTCCTTGCTTTTCATGACTTTGAATATTTCTTTCCAGCCCTTTCTTGCCTGTAGGGTTTCTTCTGAGAAATCAGCTGATAGTCTTATGGGAACTCCTTTGTATGATACTATCTCCTCTTCTCTTACTGCTTTTAAGATTCTCTCCTTATTTTTAATTTTGGATAATTTAATTATGATGTGTCCTGGTGTATTCCCCCTTGGGTCCAATTTCTCTGAGACTCTCTGAGCTTCCTGGACTTTCTGAAAGTCTATTGCCTTTGCCAGATTGAGGAAGTTCTCCTTCATTATGTTTTTAAATAAGTTTTCAATTTCTTTTTCTTCCTCTTCTCCTTCTGGCACCCTTATGAATCAGATACTGGAACATTTAAAGTTGTTCCAGAGGTTTTTCCTCATGTTTTTGAATTTTTGTTTCTTCTTTCTGTTTTGGTCAAATGTTTATTTCTTCCTTCCATTTCAAATTATTTATTTGAATCCTAGTTGCCTTCCCTTCACTGTTTGTTCTCTGTATATTTTTCTTTATTTCACTTTGTATAGCCTTCACTTCTTCCTTTATTTTGTGTCTATACTCAGTCATTTCTGTGAGCATTGTGATTGCCAGTGATTTGAACTCTTCATTTGATAAGATATCTTCTCGTCACTTAGTTCTTTTTTTGAAGTTTCGATCTGTTCTTTCATTTGGGCCATATTTCTTTGTCTCAGCACAGCTGTTATGTTGTAAGGGGCTGAGTCGTAGGTATTCACCAAGGTGGAGCAACCTACTTCACTGTGTTGCAGTGCTGTGTATGGGGGAGTGGTCAGAGAGGAAACAATCCGCTTGCTCAGCTCTTGCCCTGCTTTCAGCCACATCCCCCATTACCCACAAGAGAATTGGGCCCTCCTAATGCTGATTCCTGGGTGGATGGGTTTGTGTACATTCTAGGACCCCATGATTCCCTCCAATGGACTCTCCTGTGTACCTGGGAGTTTCTCCCACTGCTGCAACTACCACAGGTATTTTACAGCCAGAGTTTTTGAGGCCTTATTTCCCTGCACTGGAACCCTAGTTTGCACAGTCTGTCTTGCTCCTCAGTTATTTCTCCTGCATTATCTGCATACAAATGTGGGGCTGCCTCGTCTGCCAGCCTCTGCCTTACCATGCATACTCTCCACCCCAGCTGCCCATCTCCACCCCTCCTACCAGTCTGGATGGATGCTTCTTTTGTAACTCCTTGGTTGTCAGACTTCCATTCAGTTTGATTTTCTGGCAGTTCTGGTTATATTTTGTCTTTAAATTGGTTGTTGTTCTTTTGGTTGTGTGAGGAAGTAAAGCATATCTACCTATTCCTCCATCTTGGCCAGAAGTCCTATTATATATTTTTTAACACATAAAATGAATTAATATTTTTTATAAAATTAAATAGATGCTAGACACACTGGATAAAACACTCTTGCATCCTACTCTTAAAGAGTTTACACTTTAAGAGTAAAAAAATACAAACATGAGAATATAACAACGTATGTAATGATGTACGGGAAAAAAAAACATACTCTTTGCTATAACCTTGGTACACTTCTGCTAGCAGCACTTGCTAATGTTTTCATTTCCATAGGATGCTTGCTCCCTCTGCCCCATTCTCCTTTGTCTCATCACCCCAACCTCTCTACAATATTAACTCAATTCCTTCTATACCCAGAGTTAAGCTTATCCTGGGTGTTGCTGACTTTGCTCATCTGTTTCAGATTTCCACTTTTCTGTATTCTCACCCTCTCATTTTCTTGTGTCCTGTCTTATAGGAAATAATCCTCCCTTTTTCCACCTGTTTTTCTTCCACCAATTTTACATAATCCTAAAAATCTACCAATCAATTATTTTCTTTTATCTATTTTATTTTTTCTTAATTATATCTTCTCTCTTCTACACAAGAGAAAAACTAAACCTTCTCTTGACCTTATTAACCATTCAACAGAACTAACTTTCTTCAATGTCAAATTCCCCAATAGGACTGGCTATTTTTTTCTTACTGTGACATTTTTCCTATCCACAGTTTGTCTCTTGATATCTGATGGTTTTCCCTGTGGTGCTGCTGAAACCATTTACCGAATCTTACCTTCTCTTCCCCAAAGCAGGTCAGCCTCCTTGTCTTTGAACTTCTGCAGTATTTGACATTATCAGATATAACTTTATTTTTACATCCTTCTGGATAGCCTTCTTCCTAAGACTTCTATCAAAACACTTTTTTTGTTGTTTTTCCTTCATTTTTATTGCTTCCTAAGGCTCCATTTCTCTATACCCTTTATATAAAGTTTTGTAAAATTCTGTTTCAGTTGACTTTTGCCCTCTTTCATTTAAGTTTCTCTCTTGACCTTGAGATAGCTTACAAGTAGAAGACTCCAGTTATATTCTCTCCATAGATAAATCTCTAGTCCCAAATTTCAGCTTTGGGTTCTCTTGAGTTCAGGCTGTATTATTTTCTAGTGGTGTTTTGACATCTACTCCAGCATGTAGATGCCCTAAGATTCACTGGGATGCAACCAAACTTTTCCTCTAAGATCTATTCCTCATGTTACTGACTCTCTGGTTCTAATGGTGGTCCTATGATTCCCCAGGGTATAGGCTTGGCACTCTTGTTTGTCTTTGAATGTGTCTTCCAAAGTTGGTTGTTACATCAGACAGCTTCCGGGTCTAATATTCCCATGAGCTGTTGAAGTGAACGTAATTTGTCTCTGGCCTTGGAATCTTTATAATATTGCGACTGCAGTCTGGTTTTTGTTTCTTTTTTTTTAGCAGTTTTGAAAAACAAATCTCCACTTCTATGTTATAAGCAATTCTAATTAATGCACAGATTCTTAATTCTTTCTTATCAATGCAATGTTCATCACAGTGAACATAGGGCAGGTACTCAAATAATATTTGCTAAGTTAAGTGAGTTTGACCATTCCATGATTCCCTTATTCATTCCTCCTTTGTAATTGGAGCCTCCTATTTAAAAATAGCAAAGTTCTTGCATTGTATGTGATTTTATATTTTTTATTTTCTCTCTAAATTTTGAGTGATGAATAATGTCTTTTGATTGATTAGGATATTAACAAAAGTTGGCAACTCACCACTGTATTTGACATTTTGAATTCTATGACAAAAATTTAAAAGCCCTATTATTATTTTAATTTTTATTGAATTCATTGGGGTGACATTGATCAATAAAATTATATAGGTTTCAGTTATACAATTCTATAATACATCATCTGTATATATAACAGTGGAAATTGTAACTATAGGGAATTGTAACTGTGGGGAATTCCACCTGACCCCACCATCCTTTTGACATTATTTCTGCAAACACTGAGTCTGACTAATATGTAGCTTGTAGATAAATAGCACGTTTGTATGGGAATCCTAGGAACTAACTTCAAAAGATACAGATTTCAATCTTCAGGCATGCCAGCTTCAGGAATTTTGCTGACCTTCAGCCTTGGGGCCAGGATGACAAGAAGCCAGGATGACTAAACCAGGATGATGCACACCAGACCATCACTTGCTTTATTGGAATGGATTGTGTTTGTCAGCACATAGGAAACTTGTCAACCCCCTCCCTTGATCTCTTTGTTCTGATTCCCTTCTCCCTCCTTATGAAAACCTCTGCCTCCACTGAGATGTGGAGATGGGCTTTGTGACATGAGTCTCCCATCTTCCAGATGGCTGGCATCTGAATAAAACCAATTTTCTTTACATGAGCACCTGCCTCTCATGTATTGGCTTTTGAAGTGGAAGGCATGACCTGAGTTTGGTTACATATATTGTATCATGTGTTCACTACCCCAAGTCAAGTCTTCTATCACCATTTATCACCTCTGAACTCTCTTATACCTCTTCTACCCCTCTTTCCCTCTAGTAATCACCATACTGTTGTCTGTGTCTATAATTTAAAATTTTTTTGGTTTTTTAAAATTTGTTTGTTTAATTCCTTCATTTTTTTTCACCCAGCAGCCCCAACACCTCCCTCTCTAATAATAGCTGTCAGTTTGTTTTCTGTATCTATAAGTCTGTTTCTGTTTTGTTTATTTGTTTATTTTGTTCATTAGATTCCACATATAAGTCAAATCATGTGGTATTTGTATTTTTTTGACTGACTTATTTCACTTGGAGTAATAATCTCCAGGTCCATTCATGCTGTCACAAAAGGTCAGATTTCCTTTTTTTCTTAAATGGTTGAGTAGTATTACATTATGCAAATGTATCACAACTTTTTATCTACGCAACTACTGCTGGGCACCTGGCCTTCTTCCAAATCTTGGCTGTTGTAACTAACACTGCAACTAACCTAGAGGTACATATATTCTTTCAAATCAGTGCTTTGTGTTTCTTCAAATATATTCTCAGAAGTGGAATTACTTGGTCAAAAATAAACTAAAAATAGATAAAGGACTTAAATGTAAGACTTGAAATTATAAAAATTCTATAAGAAAACATAGGCAGTAATATCTTGGACATATCTCATAGCAATATTTTTTCTCATATGTCTCCTCGGGCAAAGAAAACAACAGAAAAAATAAACTGGTGGGGCTACATCAAACTAAAAAGTTTTTGCACAGCAATGGAAACCATGAACAAAATGAAAAGACAACCCACTGAATGGGAGAACATATTCACCAACAATACATCTGGTAAGGGGTTAATATTCAAAATGTATGAAGACCTTATACAACTCAACGCCAAAAAAATCAAACAATCCAATTAAAAAATGGACAAAGGACCTGAATAGATACTTTTCCAAAGAGGACATATAGTTGGCCAATAGACATATGAAAAGATGCTGAATGTCACTAATCATCAGAGAAGTGTAAATTAAAACCACAATAAGATATCACCTCACACCTGTCAGAATGGCTACCATCAATAAATCAACAAACAACAAAGTGCCGGCAAGGACATGGTTAACCCTTGTGTACTTTGATGGGAATGCAGATTGATGCAGCCACTGTGGAAAACAGTGTGGAGTTTCTTCAAAAAATTAAAAATGGAACTACCTTACAACCCTATTTTTATTAAAGCAAAAGTAATATGTTATTGAATTAATTACTTGTTTATTAAAGTGTTGCTGTGATTGAGAATGCATTTTCATTTAACTTTCCCTATGTTCATATTTGACTTTCTGAGAAAATATGGAGAGTTGTCATCTGGTCACTGTGGAAGTAGTTAGGTGTGAGTAAGTAATGTGTTTTAACAATTACGGCATTTAATTTTTGGTCTACTTTGTTTTATTGTTGGAGAATGCAAAAAGTCTGCAAAAGCATGGTCATGACCTTGATTCTCAACAATGAATTCTGAAAGAAATAAGGCCCAGGTACACAAGTTATGAATTAGCTGCTCTGAAGGGAAGTAGTTGCATCTCTGTGGAGGCCATCAGCTCAGGCCTGGGCCACGTGCTCCCTTTCAATAGCTCAGAGAAGTTACCACTCATAAATGCAGATGCAGCTTCCAGGGTGCTGGGCTACTGCCAAGAGAGTGATCCCAGGGAACAATGTGTTAACAGACATAAGGTATCAGTGAGGAGCCCCTCCACACTCCCCATATCCAAGTCACAAGCTGGTGACCTGAAGGCCAGGCTCAGCAGTGCTTTTTGGCCTCACATTTTTGGCTCACACAGTGTTTTTCACATTGTTGGCCCAAACAGAGTTTTAAATCTAGGCTGGATACCAACATTTAAAAAATCATGAGGTTTCACATAAAACTATGGATTTCTGGTTTCTCAATATCTGGCCTCTATACACACATGGAACTACTTGGCTGGAGTGTAAAGAGGTTCAGTTTTTGCAGTGAGCTGGTGTTTTGTCTTTCATAACCATCCCTATAACAGAGCCAAACCAGCTCTGTCCGTCATCCTGCACGTTAGCCATGTGGTCTATCCAGCTCCTGCTGGCATGGGAGTTTGTGACCCTCACTTATATCAGATCTTAGGAATCACTTGGGAATTAGCACAATACCTTGAACAAAGTTTTGCTCATTAGAAAGGATGGGTTTATTTTCAGGATGAGAAAAAAATTAATTTGAATAAAATAATTATAGCTAAGTTGGAAGAAATGATTACTATTCTCTGACTTGAGACTCAAGGAAATATTCTTATGCCGCAATATCTGCCTACCTTAGTTTGATAGTCCTTATATTAAAATCATTTCAAACAAAAACAGTATGTCATCCCTGGGGATATAAAGATGAATTAAGTGGAGTTTCTGCCTTTACTGGTATCAGAATCAGAGGCAAAGATGAAAGTACATGGTCTTAGAAATGCAATTTAACATTTTTCCAGTTTCATTATTTGATTTATTCACTCTAAATATCCGCTTGAATTTACTCTCAGTATCAAGATTCTCTCCTATATAGCCAATATTACCTATAGTGTATTTTTCAATTATTTTAGACCATTTGTCTTAAAGAGCTCTTACAAACAAAAGTGGAACAAAATGATCTTAAAACTCATTAAACTTATTGATGTTTTTTTGAAGTTCAATATCAAAAACATATTTGAAAGATTAAATTTGGAATACAAGATCAACTTAGTGTTTCCCTAAACCATTTTGAGTAGAACACTAATGTTATATTCTTTTAAAAAAGAAAAAAAAGCAGCATAATTCCACCTACATGTGGAGCCTAAAATTGTCAAACATATAGAAGCAGAGAGTAGAATGGTGGTTGACAGGGGCTGGGGGCAGGGGGAGTGGAGAAGATGGAGAGATATTGTTCAATGGGTATAAAGTTACAGCTATGCAGTATGAGTAAGATCTAGAGATCTGCTATATAACACATAGCCTATAGTTAACATACTATATTGCGCATTTAAAAATTTGTTAAGATTGTAGATCTCATGTTGTTATTCTTTCCTTATCCATAAAGTGGGAATAGTTCTACTTGTATTACCAAGTTGTAGTAAGATTAAAAAATTATACACTCACACATAATAGGCACTGAAAAACAGGTCATTCCTGTCCTCTTGGTTATTTTTGTTAAGATCATTATTAAAAAGCAGGTAAGAGAATTTAATGGTATGGGACATGAATAATTATATTTAGATGTCCTCAGATTCTTTTGGAATATATGCAAGCGAGTGAAAGAAAGAACACATGTTTACAAACCAATATTTTAAAAATCCATGGGTAAGTAAAGTTTCACAGGGGACTGACTTGAGGAAGAGTATGGTCCAGAAGGGGAAAACCAAGTGGGAGCAAGTCAAGCACAGAGTGAGCACAGACTTGGCTATGGGTCCATCATGGGCCCTAGCTGTGTTCCCTTCCCAGAGCCTGGTTCTCTGAAGGTGAAAGATTGATGAACAAAAAAACTGAAGAGTGGCTGGGCTGTGGAGGACAGAGGAAGAATGGACATGACAATCTCAGATTTAAAAAAATGCATTTCTTCATAATTTCATAAGATGGACTTTAATTTTCCTGTAGAAAGTTTGGAAATCTCATGATGGAAAACTATGAAGTTCTCCTTAAACTGGTTGGTGAACTCTTAGAAATATCCTCCAAGGTAACCCTTTCTATATTTTAACTCCCTCTGTGCTCTAACCTGTACAAGTAGACAGTGATGGATGGAGAAGCTGAGCAGTGGACAGGCCTCTACTATCATAGTACTCTTATTTTCTAATAGAATCTAAGGGCTGATATCCGGGTCCCCTGATCTCCTTCCTTTTATTTTGAGTGATGTACGGTGCATAAGAAAAACTCAGTTACAGTCTCTGGTGCTTCCTCTCTGTGAGTTCCAAATTTTAGGTGAAAGAAATCTACTTTTCATATATTTTTACATGGCTTGTTCTTTGAAAACTGGCTATATGAAATATGACTTAATGAGATTGTCTCTTTCTGACCCCACTTCATAAGAGCAATGGTTCTGGGTCTATATTATGACTCTTGTTTTCCAAAATGTTTTAAAGAACTGAAATCAAAGGCTTTTGGATTTAGGCCCTCTAGAAGACACAGTCCCCATATGGGAGAGCTGTCGGTAAGACCCCTGGGTCAAGGTCCCAGCAATTTGGGAAGAAAGAACATGGGCTTTGGTGACATGCTGGTCTGGGTTCACATGCTGGTTCAGTAGCTTTCAATGGTCTTGGCTCTATTAACCTTTATGAAACAGTTAACTTTTCATCTAGAAAGTGAACCCTTCAGAGGAAGAGGCCCAGTTTTATTTATTCTTAAATCCTTAGACATTTAACAAACCCTACATGTATGGAGGAGCAGTTCCTTCTCCTTGTCCAGGCAGACAGTATTTGGGACAGCCAGATGCATGTATGCCACAGTGCACAAGGACTTTAACACAGGGTCTTATTTCACCTTCTCAACAATATCTCTAGGTAAATATGAGCATATGGTTAAAAATAAGACTTTATTTTAGAATAAAGAACCTGCCTGGGTAAAGGAAATGATATTCAAGGCTGTCCACATCTTAGGAGGATTGTTATTTTATAAATGGTTGATCATGCCCATTGTTATGAACTGAATGTGTCTCCAGCAAACTATATTGAATCCTAACCAACACCTCCATGTGATGGTATTAGGAGGTGGAGCTTTTGTGAGGTTATCAGATTATGAGGGTGGTGCCCTCATGAATAGGATAAGCACCCTCATAAAAGAGACTTCAGAGAGCTCCCCTGCCCCCCACCCCCACTATGTGAGGTCACAACAAACTTGCAGTCTCACCAGACACTGTCCTTGGACTTCTAGACTGTAGAAATTGGGAGATAAACAAATAGCTGTTGATTCTAAGCCACCCACTCTGGCATTTTGTTATAGAAGCCTCAATGGACTAAGACACCACAATATGGAAGTTTTTATGAGTTTTCATATTAGAAGGTGTAGATGTCTGAACAGATCCCCAGGTTTTTGGAGGAGAATGCAAATGCCCACCAGTTTGCCCTAAACTAAAGCCTACAAACAGAGGTAAGTTGAGGCACCTGACCTGGGTAGGTGAATCAAATGAAAAGACAGAAGGTACAGGCTGACTGGCTGATTATGAAATCATTAACTCACCTGCCTCCTGCACCACCCCCTTAAAAAGTGAAATAAGATTTTAAGGCCTCATCCACACGGGATTTGTGCATCTTTTCATTTCATTTGTTATAATTTCTTTTCTATTGTCTTGCAGCAGGAATCACATGTATAGGTCTGCAGAATATTTGCAATCAATTACGCATGTTATGTACAAATGCCTCAGCATCACAATGGTGTAGAATCACCTACAAATGACATCTATTGCTTTATTGAGTCCAAAGTCATGCACCTTACTCCTGGCTTACTCTATGCACTTTCAAATTTTCACTAAAGACTTCTTCTTTTTTTTTTTTCAATTGAGAAATGTTAATTTTACTTCCAGAAGTGGCCATGGGAGATCTTGCTCATGGTCCCACTTTTAATTGCTTACTATTTTGTCTTGTCTTCTGAAAGTTGTGCCTTCCCCTCTCACCAGGCAAGTGCCCACCCAGCTCTTTGATGCTTTCATAGCAAATGAGAGCACTTGTGTTTTGGAACCAAAGCAGGTGTAGTAAGTTTGTTTTGCTCTTGTGGCAAATTTCAATCTGAATTCATTAAGTAGAATGTTTTTAGAAAGCTACTTGTTTATTGTGACAGAGAGTGCACTTTTGAAGAAAGATGGATATAGTACATCTTGTAACCAACATTGCCATTGGAATAGTCATTGGTTACGAAATGAAAACCCCAAAGGTGAAATTTTAAAGCACAACTACCTGGACAACTCATTAGTGTAAGTATATCATAGAACACATTTATCTCAAAGATATGTAATCCTGTAATTATTACCTAAACCAATGCAGTTATGATACATAATTATGTATAGTGATCAAGGATGATAAACCAGCTGTTATTTTCCATCAGAATCACAAAAATTCTTCTGACGCTTTCTGAATGAATAAACTCCTTACCTTCATTTGGTCACAGAAGACTGTATATGCTATTATGAACTGTTTATTATTAAGTGCAACTTCTGCCTTCTTGGGAATGAGATACGTATGATGAAAGCATAGAGCTGGACATTTAAGGATGCCTCCTCATGGTGCCCACTTAGGAAGTTGGGGTGCATTTGACAAGTGGGGACACCACTGCAGGAAGCCTGTTTGCTGATTTTCAGCCAAAATGCCTCTTCAGAGACCTGCTGAATATTTCCCAGAAGCCATTTAGCTCAGTGCCTGAGAATGGGAAATGATCTTTCTTCTCCAGATTATACTTTGGGTACATTATGCTGTTCTAGCTTCATTGCCATCTCTACAAACATGTCATTACTAACTTCGTCACTTCTCTACTCAGCCTGTCATGACGAACCACCTGCTCCACCTTCTGAGAGCACTGACATGCAGGGAATCACATCATCAGCTAAGGGAAAGGAAGGCAAGGGAACTGCACACATATCCAGGCTGGGATTACCAGTAGTGTGTGGTGGAAAGAAAAAACTAAGAAAATATTCTGTGCCATCTCAGTGGGTGACTTGTGGGTTAGGAGCCTGGAAATTGATGGATAAAAATATGGTCCTGCTAAATATATAGGGTCTCCCAGATGTTAAAAATGTGGTCATGGTCACTATGTCCAGAGAACAGTATGGAGTGATTCAGACCACAAGGGCCAATATTGGCTTTTATTTGCAAATTGTTGAAGCATTTGGAGTAGAGAATTAGTTTGTTCAACTAGCCTTGGGATTTGGGTCAGTTAAGGTATTCTATAAGGGGGAAGAACTAACAGCTAAACTTTGTGCTAAATTACATATATATAATTACAATTTAAAAAAAATGCCTATATATATTTTATTGCTGTTCTATTACAGTTTTCTCAATTTTCCCCCCTTGCTCTCCCCTGCCCCACCCACCTCCCACTCCCACAGTCAATCCTCACCCTGTTGTCCATGTCCATGGGTCATTTATACTTGTTCTTTAACTAGGCCTTTCCCCTTCTTTCCTCTCTTATCCCTTCCTCCCTTCTCTCTGGTCCCCATTGGTTTGTTCCTCGTTTCAATGCCTGTGGTTCTATTTTGCTCATTTGTTTGTTTTGTTCATTAGGTTCCTGTTACAGGCAAGATCATATGGTATTTTTCTTTTGCCGCCTGGCTTATTTCACTCAGCATAATGCTCTCCAGTTCCATCCGTGCTGTTGTGAAGGGTAGGAGCTCCTTCTTTCTTTCTGTTGCATAGTATTCCATTGTGTAAATGTACCATAGTTTTTTGATCCACTCATTTACTGATGGACACTTAGACTGTTTCTATCACTTGGCTACTGTAAATAATGCTGTTATGAATATTGGGGTACATAGGTTCTTTTGAATTGATGTTTCAGGATTCTTAGAGTATAATCCCAGCAGTGAAATTGCTGGGTAAAAAGACAGTTCTATTTTTAGTATTTTGAGGAAATTCCATAGTGTTTTCTACAGTGGCTGCACTGTGATGTTTTCTTTAGCTGTGTAGAAGCTTTTTAACTTGATATAGTCCCATTTGTTTATTCTTTCCTTTATTGTCCTTGACCTAGAGGATCTAGTGATGAAAATATTGCTGCATGGAATATCTTAAATTTTACTATCTATGTTTTCCTCTATGTCTTTTATGGTGTTGTGTCTTGTATTTAAGTCTTTGATCCATTTTGAGTTTATTCTGGTGTATGGTGTAAATTGGTGGTCTAGTTTCTCTTTTTTTGCATGTACCATTCCAGATCTCCTAGCACCATTACTTGAAGAAAATATATTTACTCTGTTTTATGCTTCTGCCCCCTTCCCAAAATATTAATTGACCATAGAGACATGGGTTTATTTCTGGTCTCTCTATTTTGTTCCATTGATCTACATGTCTGTTTTCATGCCAGTGCCAGACTGTTTTGATTACAGTTGCCTTGTAGTATAGTTTGATATCAGGTGTTGTGATCCCTCCTACTTTGTTCTTTTTCAAGATTGCTGAGACTATTTGGGGTTGTTTTTGGTTACATATAAATTTTTGAAATATTTGTTCTAAATCTGTGAAATATGTCCTTGGTATTTTAACAGAGATTGCGTTGAATCTATAGATTTCTTTGGATAGTATGGCTATTTTAATAATGTTGATTTTTCCAACCCATGCTTCCATTTGTTTTTGTCTTACTTAATTTCTTTCTTCAGCATTCTGTAGTTTTACAAGTACAGGTCTTTTACTTCCTTGGTTAAGTTTATTCCTAGGTACTTTTTTTTTCTCATTGCTGTAGTAAATGGGATTTCCCCCTAGTTTCTGTTCCTGATATTTCATTGTTGGTGTACAAAAATATCTTCGATTTCTGAATATTGACTTTGTATCCCACTATTTTGCCCAACGCACTTATTAGGTCATGTCGTGTTTTGGTGGAACCTGTACGGTTTTCTATGTACACTATCATGTTGTATGCAAACAATGACAATTTTACTTCCTCCTTTCCAATTTGGATGTCTTTTATTTCTTTTTCTTGTCTGATTCTTATGGCAAGAATTTCCAATATTGTGCTGAGTAAAAGTGGAGAAAGCAGACATTGTTGTCTTGTTCCTGATATTAGTGGGAAAACTTTTAGTTTTTTCCCACTGAGTATGATGTTGGCTGTAAGTTTCTCATATATGGCCTTTATTATTTTGGTGTATGCTGCCTCTATTCCCACTTTGCTGAGTGTTTTAGTCATAAATGGGTGATATACTTTACCAAATGCTTTTTCAGTGTCTATTGATATGATCATGTAACTTTTGTCTTTCATTTGTTTATGTGGTGTATTATATTTAATGATTTGTGAATATTGTACCATTCTTGCACCCCTGGGATGAACCTCACTTGATCATAGTGTATGATCTTTTTAATGTGTTGCTGGATCCAGTCTGCCAATATTTTGTTGAGGATTTTAGCATCTATGTTCATCAGTGATATTGGCCAGTACCTTTCTTTCTTTGTTGTGTCTTTACCTGTTTTTGGAATTAGGCTAATACTGGCCTCTGAAAGAGAGTTCGAGAGTTTTTCCTTTTCTTGAATTTTTTGGAATAGTTTGAGAAGAATAGGAGTTAGCTCTTCCCTAAATGTTTGGTAAAATTTCTCTGTGAAGTTGTCTGGTCCAGGGCTTTTGTGTGCTGGGAGTTTTTTGATTACTGATTCAATTTCACTAGCTGTTATTGGTCTGTTCAGGCTTTCTGCTTCTTCTTGATTCAGTTTTGGGAGATTATATGTTTCTAGAAATTGGTCCATTTTGCCCAGGTTGTCAAATTTCTTGGCATATAGTTGTCAGTCATAATTTCTTACAATCATTTGTATTTCTGTGGTATCAGTTGCAATTTCTCCTCTTTTGTTTCTGATTTTATTTATTTTGGTTCTTTTTCTTTTTTTCTTGATGAGTCTGGTTAAAGACTTGTTGAATTTGTTTATATTTTCAAAGAACCAGCTCCTGGATTTATTTATCCTTTAAATTGTTATTTTAGTCTCTGAGTCATTTAATTTTGTTCTGATCTTGATTATTTCCTTCTTTCTACTTGCTTTGGACTTTGTTTGTTATTGTTCCTCTAGTTCTTATGGATGTAGGGTTAGGTTGTTTATTTGAAATGCTTATATCTTTTTTTGGTAGGACTGTATTGCTATGAACTTCCCTCTCAGGACTGTCTCCCCTGTATCCTGTAGGTTTTGGGCTGTTGTGCGTTCATTTCCATTTGTTTCCAGAAACTTTTTGATTTCTTCTGTGATATCATTTTAACCCATTTTTATTCACCAGCATTCTATTCAATCTTAATGAATTTGAATAATTTTGAGTTTTTTCCTTGAGGTTGGTTTCTTGTTTCAAGCCATTGTGATAAGAGAAGATGCTTGATATGATTTTAATTTTCTTGAGTTTTTTTGAGGCTTGTTTTGTGGCCTACCATGTGGTCTATTTTTGAAAATATCCCATATGCATTTGAAAAGAATGTACATTTTACTTCTTTGGGGTGAAAGTTTCTGTTTGTGTCAATTAAGTCCATTTATCTAGAGTGTTGTTCAATGCCACAATATCCTTGTTTATTCCTTGCTTAGGAGATCTATCCATTGTTAACAATGGGGTGTTAAAATACTTAACTATGAGTGTGTTTCTGTCTATATCTTTCTTAAAGCCCTGCAAGATTTTCCTTATATATTTGAGGGTTCCTATGTTGGGTGCAGTTATGTTTATAATGTTTATGTTTTCTTGATGGATTCTTCCCTTGAGTATTATGAAGTGTCCTTCTGTGTCGCTTTTTATGGCTTCTGTTTTGAAGTCTATTTTGTCTGATATAAGTATTATTACCCCATTTTTTATCCTGTCCATTTGCCTGGAATATTTTTTTCTATTCCTTCATTTCTAGTCTGTGTAGATCTTTTGTTCAGAGGTGGGTGTCTTGTAGATAACATAAATGTGGGTCATATTTTCTTATCCATTCTGCTACTCTATACCTTTTGATTGGAACATGTAATCCATTTATATTTAAGGTTATTGTTGATAGATACTTATTCATTGTCTTTGTTCTTTTCTCTTTGTTCTTGTGTTTCTCTCTGTCTTTTTCTTCATCTTCTTAAAGCAGTCCTTTTAACATCTCTTGCAATGATAGTTTGGTAGAGATGTGTTCTTTTAGCCTTTTTTTGTTGTTATTGTTGTTGTCTGTTTGGGAAGATCCTTATTTTGCCTTCCATTTTAAATGAGAGTTTGCCAGGGAGAGTAGTCTTGGTTGCAGGCCTTTGTTTTTCACTACTTGGAATGTTTCTTGCCATTCTCTTCTGACTTGGGTGGTTTGTGTTGAGAAATCAGCTGTTAGCCCTATCAGGGCTCCCTTGTATGTTACTTGCTGTTTCTTTCTTGCAGTCTTGAAAATCCTCTTTGTGCTTAATTTTTTAAAAATATATTTTATTGGTTATGCAATTACAGTTGTCCCATTCCCCCCTTCACTCCCCTCCACTCTGTACACCCTCTCCCACCCACATCCCCTCCTTTAGTTCATGTCCATGTGTCGCACTTATAAGTTCTTTAGCTTCTACATTTCCCATACTATTCTTACCCTCCTCCTGTCTATTTTCTACCCACTATCTATGCTACTTATTCTCTTTACCTTTCCCCCCTCTCTCCTCCTCCCACTCCCCTGTTGCTAACCCTCCATGTGATCTCCATTTCTGTGGTCTGTTCCTAGTTCTAGTTGTTTGCTTAGTTTGTTTTTCTTTTTGTTTTAGGTGTGGTTGTTAATAGTTATGAGTTTGTTGTCATTTTACTGTTCATATTTTGATCTTCTTTTTCTTAGATAAGTCCCTTTAACATTTCACATAATAATGACTTGGTGATGATGAACTCCTTTAACTTGACCTTATCTGAGAAGCACTTTATCTGCCCTTCCATTCTAAAAGAAAGCTTTGCTGGATAGAGCATCCTGGACGTAGGCATTTTTATTATGATATGTCTTAGAGTGGGCCTCTTTGGATTTATCTTGATTAGGACTCTCTTTGTTTCTTGGACTTGTGTGACTTTTTTCTCATCAAATTAGGAAAGTTTTTTGTCAATACTTTTCAAACAGGTTTTCTAGGCATTGCTCCTCTTCTTCACCTTCTGGTATTCTATGATATGGATATTACACTTCATGCTGTCCTGCAGCTCCCTTAACCCTCTTCATACTTTTTGAGTCTTTTTTCATTTTGTTTCTCTGTCTGGAAAATTTTTCTTCCTTGTTCTCCAGCTCACTGATCCAATCCTCTGTTTCATCTAGCCTGTTTTTGATACCTCTGCTGTGTTCTTCAATCCAGAAATTATATTCTTCATTTCCTTCTGGCTCTTATTGATAGTTTCTCTGTCCTTTTTCATACTGATGTAGCTCATAAGTTCCTTGTAACTTCCTTGCAGTTCTTTGTAGTTCTCAGTGAACTGAATGAGCTTCCTTATAAAATCTATTTTGAACTTAATGTCTGATAGGTTATTTGCCTCTATTTCATTTAGCATTCTTTCTTGGGACTCCTCCTGTCCTTTTGATTGGAGGTTGTTTCTTTGTCTCCCTATTTTAGGTATTCTTCTTGTTTGTTTTTGCTTCTTAGATTGATCTGCTTTGACTCCCTGTTTTCATGGTGTGACCTTCTATGGTAGAAGACCTGTGAGATTCAGTGGTGCAGTCTCCTTGATCTCCTGAACTTGACACTTTTGGGATGTCCTTTATGCCATTTATGTTAGCTCTGTAGTTGTAATTGGGTTTGCATTGTTGTTGGGTTGTTCATTGGTGGGTCTTTCCCTCTGCCTGGCTGACTGAGAATCACTCTGCCCACCACATCTTGCATGCTGTCATGCAGGTGTCACCAGATCACAACCACACAGCCCAGGAAACAAACCCACACCAACAAAAATAATCCCCACCCACAATCACACCGTCTACAGCAAATGAGCCAGTATTAATAAGGGTGTAAAGAGATTAACACTATTATAAGAAAGGAGAAATGAATGTGAGATGATTAACTGAAAGAAAAATGATTTTAAGAGGGTAGAGAGAGGACCAATAATAAGAGTAGGGAATTAGGGCAAGGCTAAGAGAGAAAGAAAGTAAAATTTACATCATAAACAAAAAAGAGAATTAAGAAGGCTGAATGGAGAAACAGAAGGGAAGTGGATAGTATTAGATTTAAACAGGACTAAAAAATATAGTGAGAGAAAGAAAAAGAAAAAATAATAAGTAAGGTATAAATAAATAAATAAATTTTATTAAGGGAACTAAATTGGAGAGATTCACCACAGTGCTATCTACACCAAATGAGCTAAGATGAATATAGATTGAATTGAAATAAGAGGGAACAAAGAAAGAATAAAAGTTTAAGAGATATCTAGAGGAAAGGAAAGTGATTTTGAGATGACAGAGGGAGAAAGAATATTAAGAATGAGGAACAAAAAACAGGCTAAGACAGGGAAAAATTAAAGTTTGAGACAAAAAAATAGAAAGGGCAGGAGGAAGGCAGAATAGAGTAGGAGAGAGGAAAGGTAAAAGTTGAGATTTGGAATACCAAAATAGTGAAGATCTAGAGATAAAATTGAAGAAATGCAACAACAAACACCCTAACCACAACCAATATGCAAAAGTTGATAAAGGTGAAGAGAGAACAAGGATATTTTAAGAGCAGGAAAAAGAATGTGAGATGACCAATGACAAGAAAAATAGTTTGAGAGGTTGGAGGGGGGAAAAATAGTAGGAGTGTGGAATGGAAACAATTCACAATGAATGAAAACAAAATTTAAAACAAAAATAAGAAGAGGAAAGAAGAAGGTAAAATGTAGTAAGAAGGTACAAAATATATGAGATTTGAAATAAACTATAATATAAAATCTAGGGACAATATACACAAACTTGAGGACAAGAAATGGATGTTAAAGAGTTATGCAGGAAAGAAAGTATCACAAATCATGAAGAATACTGTGTTGGAATTCATTGGGGTAGGGTCTAGTATTTGCAATTGTTTGTTTTTTTTTTCCTTTCTGGGCCTGCCTCTGTTATGTCAGATGGTGCCTCAGTCTGGCCTAAGGCAGCCTGTTCAAGACTACCAAGTATCCACATTCTATGGCCAACTCATTCAGTTGTTAATCTAGTCACTCTGTAATCAGCAGTAAGGCTTAAGCACCACAGCATGGGGCAGAGTAATTCCTGCAGGCAGGGCTGTTGTTTCCCTTCAGGCTGATGCCACTCAGAAGGGAATGGTCTGCCTGAGCACAGTGGCTTCTGCAGCATGAGGGATGCATGACTCAGCACCAGGATCCTGCAGCTACTCTCTGAGTTCTTTCCCCAAAGCCATGGTCCCCAGTATTTCCTCAAGTTTCTCTAGTCCACTCTGACCTCCACCCCACCCTTTATTAGAGCCCAGAGTAAGTGGATGCAAATGAAGTTTTATGCATTGGACCTTTAAAAGGCTCTCTGTGACTCCAGCTGTCTGTTCCTGGCAGAGAGAAGCCCTGAAACTTTTTGTAGCTGAATGTTGTCTGGGTTCTTTTCAGGCTCTGGTACTGTAGGCTGGGGAGCCCAGCTTGGTGTTTAGACCCCACACTTCTCAGTGGGAATCCCCTGGTTGCTGAAATATTCCTCTGGCACTTCAGCTACCACCTGTGGAAATCCAGCCAGCCCTCTCACAACTCTGTACCAGTCACATTGTAGTGAAGTTTTTCTTCTGTCTGTTCATGGTTATAAGGCTTCTCTCCCACTATTGTTCAGTTGTTTGTTTCAGATGATTTCTCTGGAATGTAGTTGTAACTCCAGATTGGTCCTGGGAGAAAGTGTAGCTTCTACTTACTCCTTTGCCATCTTGGAATGCTCTAATTAATATATATTAATTATATATAATTTGCACTCTATTATATATATATATATATATATATATATATATATGTATAAATAAATAAATAAATAAATCTGGTTTAATCCTTGAAACAATGTAGTAAGAATTACTATATCTCTTACAAAGAGATAAATGGAGGGTTGTATCATTAGCCCAGTATAGACCAGAAAATACACAGGAGAATCAGAAGGCAAACACAAGTCTAACTCTGAATTTGGTGCTCTTAACCACCATACTTCACATAGAGCAACAATTGAGAGAGGTTTGAGAATGGCAGCTGTTTAAGAAAGAGAGTGGTCTTAAAAGTAGGCTTGCCATATAGTCAAGTTATAAAACTTGAGTGTTGGTCTTTAAAGTCAACTGACTTTTTAAAATACATCCTCTTGTTATTCCCTATAGATAAAGAAATTCAGTAAATTGATGGATCAAAGTCATTGTGGGAGAGTCTTGTGCACTGTCCAATATGGAAACACTGGGCACATGAGGAAATTAAAGTTTGCTTAACATTAATTAATATTAAATAAGTAAAATCTCAGTTTCTCTCTCACAGTGGACACTTTCTAAGTGATTGATGACCACATGAAGCTTGGAACAAATGAACTGATCTAAACCATTTCCATCATCCCAGAAAACTCTTCTGGGCAGTATGTTAGTTGATTACCAAGCCTATCTCCTCCTTTCTCTGGGCACATGACTGTCTTCCCAGAAACTTACACAGTTTGATATGCAGTAGGGCTAAGATCCAGCCTCTGGGAGATAAGCAGAATTAACAGATACCATTTATAAGTCTGGACCTTATGAACTCCCAGGAAGGATGCTAGCTGCATTTCCTGCTCTTTTCTGGTACTGTAGCTGAGTTGGTGAGTTGGTGGCCATAAGTTGAAGATGATGGAAACAAAGGTGAAAGGAACCTTGGTCCCTCAATCACTGCCTGGAGCAAAGCAGTGTGTTGATTAGGACCTCTTGTTTGGACAGAAGGTGAACAAGACATAGAATTCAACTGTGTGGATCTGCTGGGATTTTGAGTTTGTTATTGCAGCCACCAGTCAAGAGGCTTTGGAGTTGTAACTTGAATTTAAGAAATCTAGATGCAAAACTTTGCTTTCAATCCCATTATGGAAATCAACAAAATGGATCAAGAAAAAATAGTACAACTACTCCACAATCAAAGAAGTTTCTTTCCCTTCAGGATTAGAAAACTTGTGAATAATAATAATAATAATAATAATAATAACAATTGTCCACTTTCTAAATTTCATTTTCTGGGAAACTGCATTATCATATTTGCTCCCTGTGACAACCCTATATTTTCACCAAGTTTCACTGTGTCCTCATTTTACAAATGGCAAACTGATATTTGTCAAAGTTAAGTAACTTATGTATGATAATGACTCCTGTAGAATGGGAGAAAGCCACTATTCAGATAATAAGCCAACACACAGAGGATTTGAGGGACAATTTGACAATCACTGCTACGAGTGCAGGCCCATGAAGAGGTGGTGAACATAAAATAGGTCAGAACAGATTTACGAGGAAGGTGGACTCACTGGAGACCCAGGGCTCAATATAGAACTTACAGTCTTTAATGAGGAAAGAGCCTTGTTCATTTATGACTGTGTGTGTGAGTGTGTGTACATGTGTGTACAGTGTTACATTTACTGGGTAAATCTGTATAAACTCTATCTATAGTGCTATTTTTAGTCTTTTTAACTAATTTATTTCCTGAAGCTCTCATTAAAAAAATTACTTCTTCCTATATTGAAGGCCATGCATTCCCCAACTAAATCTTCAGAAAACACTAGATTATAATTTTAGAGTCTGCTTCAAAATTGTCATTGTGATAGAAGTAGAACTAAAATATCAACTGAAGAAGGAAGGTATTTTCTTGCTTTAGATATTTCGAAAACAAGCACATATTTAGTGCTCTGGGTGGGAGACTTAAACTGCATGCTGGGAATTGGTGAACCTAAGCAAAACAGCCCTTCACTTGTCTGCCTGACACCCACAGGTCAGTAAGCACACAGGGTCTATACCAACCACAGTGTGACACAGGGAAAGCCTGCCCTGACCACACCCCTATCAGTCAAGTACTACACTTGTCTCAGCAGATTAATGTGTTGCTGTTTTAATAACATGATAGATATTTTAAGGATGAAAGGAAGCAGAAATATATAGTTTCATCATTTTTTTATGAGTGGAGAAATACCTGGAGACCAGTTAAGTTCATTTTATCCTGCAGACAGAAATCATGAATGAAAGCTCAAGTACACCCTCACACATACTCACATATGCTCACACACTCTCATGCACACATTACTCAATTAATGCTAATACAAAGAAAGTTGGAAACCAAATCCATCAAACCCAGTAGCACTAGACGGGCTATAAATTGAGACAATTAAAAGAATAAATAAGATATTATGAATTAATGATCAGCATCAATTTCTCTGTCTAGTCACACTGATAGTTCTTTGCAATTATAATTTCTCACACTTATTCAGTGAATGGAAGGGGTAGATAAAAACACCAGCAAACCAGAAAAGAGAGTTGCTTAGTTCTTGGCAATTCGCAGCTTTCAAAGGCAATAACCAGAGCAGAATGTGTCCCAGATTGTCAGGAAAAGGTTTTGAATAATGTATGTGGCACTGCTCTGAAAGTTAAAAATAACTGCGATGCAGGCAGCAGAAGGTGGTACTTAAAATACATTCTCTACTGGGACTGACGAAAGGTAAGAAGGAACTCCTTACTTCACAAGGGTGACAATCATGTAAAATATTGCATATTGTGAATGCTTATCTGAAGGAATTATTTAGATCATAATAAAAGGCAGGAGTCACAGCCAATTCAACCCAATCTCATAGATTCTGGAATCTGCAATACCACTTCTGCAATTTGGAACTTACCCTCAGGCTTTCAGAAAATAGTACCTATAAAAAGCAACCAGGCAGGCAGGCTAAAACACCTGCAGATCACTAAACCAATAACAAGCAAGAAGGCTGGGTGTGGGGGCGGAGAATGATTGGTGAGGAGAGTCAGGACCTTCTGGAATAGCAACCAACCCAGAAGTTCTACTCTATTCAGAAGGGAGGAAAGCTCTGATTACATGTTGATATCTCGCAAGGCTGTGTTTTTTCTCATCCTAAAACAGCGAGATTTTAAGGTGAGACAAATTATTAAAAAATAAGACTATCTGTAAGAACAGGGTGTGTGATGTCAAATAGCAGCTGTGGTGTCTCGTGGGCCATGGGGGACCTGGATAGTCAGGATATGTACCGGTGTTATCTAGTGGAACCTTTGTAAAGATGAAAAATGTCTTTCTGCTCTGCCCAATATGGCAGCTAAGAGTCATTGGTTAAAAACATTATATAAATTTTAAGTGTACTGCTTCATGATACAACATCTGTGTACTCCACTATGTGCTCACCATCCATCAGACCTGTGCCTTCCTAATTCATTGTGTCACTTCTAACAGTGACACAGTGCACCAGAATGCAGAAACCACTTGTTTTAGGAAAGTCTCCTTCTGTCACCATATATTTGCTCATCTTTATCCTCTTCATTTTTCTCCCAATCCTCTTTTTCTCTGGTAACCACCATTCTGTTGTCTGTGTCTATGAGTTTTTATTTTGTTTGTTCATTTGTTGCTTTTTGTGTAATAGCCCACATACAAATGAAACAATACGGTTATTGTTCTTTTCCATCTGTCTTACTTCACTTAGCAATGTACTCTCAAGATCCAAAAATGTTGTTGGAAATGGCAACATTCCATCATTTTTTATGGCTGAGTAGTATTCCATTATATATATGTACCACATCTTCTTTATCCAGTTATCCATTGAAGGACACTTAGGTTGTTTCCATGTGTTGGCTATTATAAATAATTGTAAATAATGCTTCATTGAACATAGCAGTGCATATACTTTTACAAAAAATGTTTTTTAATTTTTCTGGCAGGTACGCAGAAGAGGGATTGCTGAGACATATGACAGTTCTATTCATAATTATTTGAGGAGCCTCCATACTGTTTTCCATAAGGGCTGCATCAGTTTACAATCTCACCAGCAGTGTGTGTTGTGGGGGGAGTTCTCTTGACTTTTACTTAATTTTTAAAATTTAAACAGCCACATAAAAGTGGTGGCTACTAAGTTGGATAGCTCAGATATAAACTCACCTTTTAAAATTTTAAACATAAATGTCATAATTATTCACTTAATATTTATCATGAGTCTATGTAATGTCATAAAGCACTTAACTTCCAATATTCCTACTGCTGGCACAGAACAGAACTTATATCATATAACCCACATTTTTGCCCAAAGAAAAAATAGTCTTTTAACATGAGTGAGCCAAATGTTCTTCAAGTTTCTCCTGTGTATTTCTGCCTTCTGTGATCTGAGTCTCTAGAATCTCCAGCTACTGAAAGATAAACACATGGTATTCTCATGGATTATTTTTGCATAGATTGTCAGGAAATAGAAATAAAAATGTTTGAAAAGCTGTCTTGACCTAAATTTAGGAAGAAATTTGTAGTGATCCAAACATTGTGCATATACACATTCAGAAATCATAACTATTTATACATGTCAGAATAAGAAAATGCAATGTCTGTTATACTTCAGTCCTTCCTTATAGTCACTTTTATGTTTTCTGTTCACGTAACACAGTTTATTTTCCTTTTTCTTTCTTTTTCTTCCTCTCTTGTCCCTTCCTTCTTCTGTGTCCATAGGAGGGGTGAGGGAATGTTGGGGGGACATTCGAATGTTATACCAGGTTACATTTTGGGAATATCAAAAGCATGCCTGTGGTCATTGCTTCAACTCTTTGGACACACTAGAGAATTAATCTTTGTTTTCAGGAAAAAATATTGAAAAACAATCCCCAGAGGCAGCCTTTCCTGAATCAAGTGTCTTCAGGTCCTGCACTCTGGCACAGCGTGCTTTGCTGTTGGAAGTGACACACTGGAGTAGGAAGGCACGTGTCTGATGTGGCCATAGTCACAGCAATCGGGGAGCCCTCTCTGGTGGGACTTCCCCTGTGTTTCCCCACAGCTAAACTAGTTCTGCCTTGAGGTGCAGGGTCAGGAGTTACTTGGCAAAGAGCACTTTTTATGTATATGTGCTACTGGGAAATGAGGAGGGACTCATATGTTCCATGCCCGGTGGGAGCAGAGAACCACTTGAGGCATCACCACATTGAAACCATTGGTGTTGCCCGTTGGGGTCCTCTCAGGAAGGTTCTCTCCTCTGATTTCTGTCAGCTCACCTTGTAGCTTCTTTTTTCTGCTACCACAGCTGAATTTATAATGATCTGTGGATTTAGCAAACACTGGGTATTTGACAAAACCTTACTTATAGGTGGGGAAGTGACAGGAAAGACAGTTGAATGAGGGAATGGGTCATGCTGTAAGCAGAACTAGAATGGGTTTCTGAGTCAGTCTCAGGAGGAGAGGTGGGGGAGAAACCACATGACACTGCGCATGGCTGGCTGAGTCATTTTATTTGCAGTGGTTTAAAATAAATGAAACTCCTATAGAGCAAACACTTGTTGAAAGCAGTAACACTGTCAGAAACAGCAGTCAGAAACGAGGTCTATACCATTTAGAAAATATTCACTCAAACTCATTAGAACTTTCAAAAAACACATGTCCACTCTGACCACTTAAAGATTGTGTGGCATATAAAATAATGTGATACATTAAAATCAATGAAATCTTTAAAGGATGAAATATATATAATCAATTAACAGCTGTACTTTAATTGATCTTTTATATGTAAATAAGTATATGTGGTTTTGTGTTGCTCTGTGTCTGGCCCAAAGCGAGCATATAGATAATTGTGAATGAAATGTTCTAATTTATAATGTGTATTCCCAAGCAAATTGCCTATCTCAGTCACTGGCTTTCATTGAAATATCTTTCTTCCTTTAGAACTTTGTTTTTTAACTCATAAAAATATTGTTTCTGTCAGGTTTAACACCTCTAATAGGTCTCCACCTATTTTGTTCTCAAAATAGGATTTATTTAAGACAAATTGTTTGCTATTTCTAATACCACTGACATACCATTGACATAGTCTTCCCACAAGAATTATGTGAGATATACAGAAGTAGGCAAAAGTAGGTTTACAGTTGTAAGTATGCAAAACACAGAGTTTATTGTTATATTATTATAGTCATAACCTGCATGTCCTTTTTCATATGAACAGCAGTAAACCTACTGTTGCCCACCCTGTAGAAGTCAGGTGTAATTATGGTCATTAGCCAGGGAGGGCAGAAAAAGGCTTAGTGATTTCCTGATCATAATCAGATTTCAGTACACAAACTGATCTCATACTTTCTAAAACTTATGAAATGGACCTGTCATGAATAGGCTCAAGGACATTAGAGTTTCACCTGGATGCTGCCATTGTTAGCTACCTG
Organism: Tonatia bakeri; assembly: GCA_004024845.1. NCBI lineage: Eukaryota > Metazoa > Chordata > Mammalia > Chiroptera > Phyllostomidae > Tonatia > Tonatia bakeri. The sequence goes on from PVIA01002517.1 coordinate 128,685, forward strand.
GGCTGATGAGTGATTTCATTAGCCTGTGGTAGGAATCATGACTTATTTAAGTTTCAAACATTGAACATTTTGGTCTTAGATGAAAGAAAGCAATGTATTTTCCATCAGTATTGCAGTTGGAGTAAAATTTACATTTTTATGGCATATAATATTTTTACAACATTAACTTTCCTGAAAAAAAAAAAAAGCTCATGTTTACTCTTTTAATAGGGCATGATTCAAACCTGGTGCCATTTTCTCTATGTCCATACACCATGGATTGCATCAACTCAGTGTTGGTATGCAGATTTTTATACTCTGAACTGTCTTGTGGGCTTTACAAACAGTGTGTGCACACATACTAACACATGCACACACGTGCAAGTCCTTATTTCATTTCAAGCAGAATGTAGTCTTCTTGAATGTAGTTTCTAATGAGGAAGCAAGGGGTATGTGTGTATGTCCATAAATCGAGAGAGTAGAAATGAAGTAAATTGGACAGAGTAGTTGGACTTCAAAGACATGAATTTTCAAGATTCTAAGTAAGTAATATGTTCAGGATAAGCTTCTTATAGAAGTGGATTTCAATGTATGTTTTAGAGAAATCATGGAATTTATATGGCTTCATGGCAAATGAAAGAAAAAGATAATAAATAAGGTTTTGCCACTTTTTAGAAGGTGATTAGTTGGACTGAGTGACAGTTGAGATGAATCTCGATTCACCATCTGGGGACAGAAAAGAAAAAGATCCTGGAGTTGGAATCAAATGACACAGGTCTGGGATGGTCACCTTCTAATAGGCAGCTGGGGTAGTGCACAGCCCCACTCACCTGGGCTTTCTCATGGAATACCTGGGGCAGAGGACTGCAGAGGTCCCACTCGGATGGAGAGATTCACCTGCAGATATCTTTTCCTTGGAGAATGGTAAAGAATTTTGAGTTATTACCTAAAAACAGAGAAATCCCAATTTGGTCCCTTTTGAGGAGACAGCAGAGAGGAACTTGGGGAGCACTGTGATAGATTTGGCTTTTACCTGAGAGACCACTATATTTATCATAAACTCAGTCTCATACTGAACCTACATTTTCCCATGGCCACCAGATCCTGCAGGTGAGTGATGGCTGCCCTGTGCAAAGGCCCAGCTTTTCCAAGTCCCACCATGGGCACCTACCCTGAAGTTCCACATGAGTTACTGCCATCCACCAAGCTGCCATGCTCATTTTTGTCATTATGAAACTACTTTCCTGAATGGCTATCCAAGCTGGTAAATTGAAATATAGATCAACAGACATTTGATTTTTCTCATAATGACTTATGCTGTCTGGCAGGACTTAGAGGGCATTTGAGTTTGTGATAAGCATATAGCCGTCTCTCAGACAAATCTGTTACAATGCTCCCAGCATTCCTATCTGCTGCCTCCTGACTTTCACCTTGAGCTCACTTGGTTGCAAGCACACAAGTCTCCAGTCTCTATGTGCTCCTCAGACCCTCCCAGGGTGACCCACCTTCAGGCAATTGGCACCAGGGACACCATGTGGCAGGAAGCATGACCTTCCTCCCCTCCTTGGGTCATAGACTGTTTATCTCCTTGAATTTTATTTTGTTATCCACACCCTGCCTGTTTTCAGAATAAATGTGGTGGGTTTTTTTCCACCTACTTTTGGCAAGAGTTACCTTTCAGAGCTTTGGAATCTGTGTAATTATTGATAAACAACCTAGGATGTTGTGTTTGGTAGTTTTGTTCATTTTTAAAAACTCTAGTATATCAGTCTTGCTCAGCAGCCTTGAAAGTCATGACCTTTTCAGTAGTACTTAGTTATAAAATTGGGACAGAACATCGACTTTGGGGGAACTTGGAGGTGTAGAAGCCCGAAGCCCACTGACTGAGATTCTTTGTGACAGGGCTGGACCTTGACTGAATAGACAGAGGGAGCAGAAATTATTCATTAGACTATTTGATGGAATAAGCTTGACTTCATGGGGAGATCCTATGCAGGCAGCAATTGAGCCACAGGGAAGGCCAATCATGGCTGTTGGTGTCCAGAGGGGTCATGGAGGAGGGTGGGCTGCTGTCTTTGTGAATCTCCCCTCTAGAAGGGGTTTCTCACTTTCAGGGACATGTGACAGTTCCCCCACCACCCTGGGGCTTCTTCAGCTCTACACACTCCATGTCTGCTAACTGCAGGGAGTGGGAGCCACATGATAATATTTTAAAGATTAGTCACAAGTCTCTTGATTGAAATGATGTTTCCTGTTGCAATATCAAGACACAAATAAAGTGGACACTGTGTAGTGTGTTACACTAATACATAGTCACAAGGCAGTCATGTTTACTTGGTTAAGGTCCAAGAATAGCTGGATGGAAATCTGAAAACATAAAACAATATTTCCTTTTCATATTGGAAGGTATTCATTTTATTGAAATATGGATCAGACAATGATCTCAGAATTGTGAGGTATAGTCAAAATGTTGGGTGGTTTGACTATGGTAACTATCATGTAATGTCCTATATAAGAAATGGGATGACAAAGTAATTTTTAAATCTGCTATTACTTTACTACTTACCAACAGCTAATTCAGTGACAGAAATCAAATAAAATTTTCATTTATTTTTAGCAATACAAAGTACTTTTACATTGTATGTATATGTCTCAAAAAAACCAAACACGTGTATATATGAGTAGTTCTCAATCAAGCAGAAGAGATTTTGCTCCCGAGGAGATATGTGGCAATGTCTGGGGATGTTTTTGGTTGTCAGAACTGGGTAGAAGCTAAGAGCGCTGCTAAACATCCAACAATGTATAGGACAGTCCCCTCAGCAAAGGATCATGCGGCCCTAAATGATGTCAGAGTGTGGAATCTGGAAAACCGAAAATGTGTGTGTGTGATATTACATATGCATATAGATGTATATATCTGAATACATACAGATACAATTGTTTATATACAGATATACATATATATGATATATGCAGACATATATCATAAATATACATCACATAAATACATATATTTATAAATATATTTGTGTGGGGGGTGAGCCTTAATAGCTTGATTCAATTGTCTGGGGCTGCAAGCAAATTCTAAATATTTTCTGCATAACCAAAACATCCTAATGTTTAAAAAAGCAGGAATGAAGAAATGTAAGAGTTTTTATTTTTAGTTTAAGGAAGACTCAGAAAAAGGTCCTAAAAAATAGAGAAGGGACTAAACCAAGCATCTGATTCCCCCTCTGGCTCTTCACCCACTGGCTGTTTGGGAATATCTCACCTGAGAGTTTCGGGTGTTTCACTTTTAAAATCAGCGAGATAAGGAGCATCACATTGAGAAATATATATAAATATATGTGGAAGTTGCCTTCTAAACCCAGGTCTGTTTGTTGAACAAGTACTAAGATAATAAAGAATGAGGAAAACTCAAGGAAAGAGTTTAATAAGGAAACAGAACACTGTAATCTAACCAAAGAGTAAAATTATCTGCCTTTTTACCCCCAGAGCTGTTTTTAAAATGAGTCAAACTATTTCAGATAGTCTTTTTCCTACCCAGAACTGTTTTTAAAATGAACTATGCTAGAAGACTTCTGAAAGTCCTTTTCATTTTTCAGCAACAGTTTCAAAAAAACAAATTTATCTCTAGTAAAAAAATAAAAGTAATACCATGCCTTTACTAGTGTGTTTGACTTCTGGTTTCATAGGAACAATTTAAAAACAAAACCCTGCCTTTACTGCTGGGTTTGACTTCTGGTTCCATTTAATTTCAGTCAGATGCCTTTCAGTCCAGCTCGGGGCGCGAGCTGCTTCCGGTTGGCTTTCTTCTGACTGATGTGCATTCATGAATTCCAAAGCAAACAGCGTGATTTCAGAATGAGCTGGTGATTGAAAATAGTGCAGTAAGGAAACTTGACAGTTATAATTTAAATAGCCAGTCCATCTCCTTTTATGAGCAAATAAAATGTGTTTTTAAGAGTTTCATATCATAAAATCCACCCCCACCCCATGCACACATTTTTGTGATAAAATTGAAATTACATTCTAAGGCAGTACAAATTTTCCATTGATAAAATCATGTGGTTTTTACATGTGGGGTTGTATGCCATCTCTCAGACACTGTGGTTGTCTTCTGAACACCTTCTTAACACTAGCACCTAAGTCAGGTGAGGTGGCTGAGAGAGGAGCACAGAGGGGGAGTCTCAGGGACCAGTTAAACCACAGCTCAGCTCATCCACAGAGCCCACCAAATGAGGGACAAGACTGATAGAAGCAATGACCAGAGTGGAGCTGAAATCAAAGATCAGGGAGGCAGTATTAGAAGTAGAGTGGCTTTGGGGAAAGATGAAATGAGAAGACTCAGAAACCAGAACCTGATGCAGTTTGGGCCGGCACTACTGGGGGCCAAGTCTGAGCACTTGGCTACACTATCTACCTGCTGGTCCTTTTTAGACACTGAATTATGCTACCTTCCATTCTTCAGTATCCTGTGGGTGAAGAAAGGTCAGAGGAAGGAATGAAAAGGTGGTTTTTCTAGTCATGGACCATCAGAGACAAACACATGGGCATGAACCCAAACTAGTTGGTTATTTATTCAAGCAGTCATTCATATATTTTGGTATTTAAATTCTAGCTAAAAGCTCATAGTTAATAATCATGTAAAAGCTCCTTCCCCCTGAAATAGGATGGTCTTTAGTTGAGAAGATTAAACAGTTTGTTTTTTTTAAGTAAAATGATTTTTCTCCCTAAATTGGGTTCCTTTGCACAGGTCACAGAGGACTTTCCATGAAGGATGGAATATGGACTGGTCTGGACCACATTCACTGGTGTAGCAGGAGGACTACCTGCTTTGAGCCTATCTTTGGCCTTTGGGAAGACAGTACTCTTGCCAAGGAGGTTTTGTTGATGAGATTGAGATCCTGGGAAGAATTGACTCTACCTTATAATGTTGCTTCATCACTGATGCCTCAAAATCCATAGCTGGAAATATTCAGTTCAACAAAGAGCAAGGGAATAGTGTATGCTAAAATTTGGGGGGAACACACTACTTCTCCTTTTTCCTTAGCAACTGCCAGGACTAGAAAGGACTCTTGCCTATTGTGGACATGGGAGAAATGTGACCTGGGGCTGCAAGGCTTTTGTCCCCATAACACATTACACTACTGTTTTATAAAAATTAGGACTTTATATTTTAGAATAGTTTTAAGTTCATAGCAAAAGTGAGGGGAAGGTACAGAGATTTTCCTATTCCCCCATCAACACTCCTCAACGGGGTGTGAAATTTGTTATAATCCATGAACCTACATTGGCCACCATCACCCAAAGCCTGTAGTTTACCTTAGAGTTCACTCTTGGTGTTGTACATTCTGTGGGTTTGAATAAATTTATAAAGACATGTATCCACCACTATAGTATCATACAGATTATTTTCACTGCCCTAAAAATTCTCTATGCTCCGCCTGTTCATCCCTCCCTCCAGTCCTTAGCAACCACTGATATTTTTACTGTCTCCATAGTTTTGCCTTTTCCAGGATGTCTTACAGTTAGAATCATACAGTAAGTAGCCTTTTCAGATTGGCTCATTTCACTTAGTAATATGCACACAAGTTTCCTCCATGGCTCATCATGGCTTGACAACTCATTTCTTTTTAGCTCTGAACAATATTCCACTGTTTGGCTGGACTACAGTTTATGTATCCATTCACCTAATGAAGGGGATCTTGATTGATTCCAGTTTTTGACAATTATGAATAAACTCCTGCTTTCATGAGCCAATCAGGCAGGACCTATTAGACTTTTCTATCAAAATGGCTCTACTAACAAAAGTGGGGAGATTCCTACTGACAGAAATTTGGGGGAGGCTATGACGTGGTTTGGGCTATATGTCACAAGAGATAATTTCTGAGAGTCTTTTATTTTATTGTAACATTTCTGGCAAACTCACATCCTAGTGTATTTTCATTATTAAAAAACAATAATTATATTTTTATTATTAAAAATTAAACATTCCCAAAGTCTCAAGTGAGTTCGGTTCTCAGAGGGAGAGAGGATATTTCTTCCTTTCCCAGAGTTTACAACTTTCAGACACAATCCTGTTGCAACTTGATATTCCAAAATGACTAGGATTAAATCAAGGCATGTAAGGGTGCAGGTGCTGAATGAGTATGTGTATACTGTCTCCAGCAAACAATACGAAATCCCTATATTACTGAAGTAAGCAAATTGGGCTCTTAATTTTCAATATGTTTCATCCTAAAGGGAAAGCCTCAGAACATTTATTTTATTATAAGTTTTAGTATACCTGACTTGCATGGACATTTTTCACCTGAGTGAGGACTCTGGTAACCAATGAGTCAGTGTTTCATGCAATTAATTGAACGCTACTTACAGACAGTGGGGATCAGAATGACAATGTGTGGCATTCACTGTGCTAATCCAAACTTAAAATCCATTTCAGAGAGGGAGTCCTGCAGGAGCCTGTGATCACCCCCCACATCATCTGCTTCCCAATTACATAACAATTACACCAGAGTTAATCTCTTTGACTTCTCTTATTATTGTACAGAATACCTTAGAATCTTGGAACCATGATGTTATCATATAATTTAGAGCTCAGCACTTTTAACGTCCTTATTCAGAGGAGGCAAGAGAAACTAGAGAATTTCAGTGATGGGTACAAAATAACACAGACAACTATTAACACCATATAAATTAATCATATTATGAAATAGTTAATAGTCTTAATTAGGTACTGATATCTTGAGTGTATAATTATCCACATATGCCTATATTTTGAGAAAGAATGCTAGTTTCTTTTTTACTTCTCTGGCATGCTGCATTCGTGGGCATGCACCTTCCAGTACTTCCTGGCTCTGTTATTTGTACACTGATTGTCTTCTAACCTCTGCCCCACCACCGTCCATTGTAGTCTCATAAAACAGTGTCTATTTCACCCTTCCTTCTCTGAAGTCCTTGCACACTGCCAAAACCCTAATGGGTACTCAGGAAATAAGTGTTGAATGAACCATGTTCCTAAAACTAGCTATGTCTAGGATTCAGTCATGCACTTCTCTGCCTGCTTTCATTAAATTACACCCATCTACTTGGCAGGTCACTTATCCATAGCCTGTGCCGATATTCTGTAATCAGAGTCCCCTCATGGGCATATATGAGATACGGTCTAACTTTTCAAGCTTGTGGGCAATATCACTTCGAGGTCACAGTCCTTATTCCCAGGCAATGACATCAGCCATTCCTGGGGTTGTTTTGGTCACATCAGGGTTCTGTGTTGGCCTCTCCCATGGCCCATGGCCACTTTTCTATCAAAGGTTAAAGGTTCCAAAGCCCAGGGAAACATACGTATCAAGAAGCTGTGTTTCTCCTTTTTCCTACTTGATAAAGGTGTGTGAAGTTGTCAAAACAACATTCCCCTGGGAGTGAGGTGGGAAGGCAGGAATTCCAAGGTGCTGACTTTCAAGAACTATGTGAAGCCATCAAGATAAACATGATAAGAAAAAGACAGAATTCAAGAATCAGGGAAGAAGCCAAATGTCTCAGACTCAGGAAGAGAAACACAGTCATTAGATTACAAGGTAGAAGGCTCACCCTGGTGCTGGTGGCCTGCAGTCCCTGCCCTGGGCTAGCCCAGGGTCTCCTGACACAGGGGGATACAAACAGGAAATTGCACTCTAGCAGGGACACTGTATTACTGGTCTGAGGCTTCATTTCACAGGCAGTCCACGTTCTGTTTTTTCTCAGTCAGGGCCTCCCGTGAACCTGAGAAATAGAATAATTTTTGCAAATATGTCAGCCACTCAGATGGAATTTTAACAACCTATTAGGAGGTCAAATGAAGAGGAAAACTCTAGTTGTTATTGTTAGCTCTTGTCTTCCTCTGACTCTGCTGGCTTGCCCGGAGCTCCCCTGAGCCCCTCTCCTCGGCCTGCTCCGTCCAGAGTACAAAGGTTGAGAGGAGCACCTTTTGACATGATTGGCCCTATTGCTCAAATAAGCTCAGTATCAAAAGTAAGTTTTCCTGGACACATCTCTAAGAAAAATGAGAAATTTGAATCATAAGCTTAGACGCTTTAGATAAGAGTCTCTGTCCCTTTTGGCAGAGAAAAGACTCACGCAAATGTTTTATTATAGGTATAACCCTTCTACAGAAACAAAATACTGAGGTGGGGGAGGGATGATACTGCCCTGGAGTTTGTTGCCTGCAGGAAATAGGTTGGACAGTAAACAACAGCAGATGGTCAGGGTGTGTACAGCTTTGGATCTTCCCACTGAGTCAGTTTTTAGGCTTATCATGTCACCCTTCTACTTTATATCTCATTCATTTTATTCAGATGTAAATATCCATCTCAGCCAGTAGGCAAACACAATTTGTTACAGTTTAGATATTGATTACTGAATATATATTAGTTTTTCAAATGTTGGGCTTTTCTAGGCTATTAAAACTCGATCTATGAAGCAGGAAGCCAGCTTGATAGTCTTTTCTGGATTGACTGGCTGAAAGCTATCTGTGTGTATTGAGGTAGGAAAAGCAGAGATGTGAGGACTTTATTGAAAAGAGGGCCAGCTGGTGATGATTTTAACAATTTCAACCCAATTTTCAACACTAAGTGAAAACTTGTTCTGGAATAATCTAATAACCTCAGTGAGGCTGCAAGGCTTTGAGGCCACAAGGCAAATCAGACACAGGGAGCCCATTGGCTGGATGGAACAGGGTGTGGCAGTGTGTCTACGGGTGCAGAGAAGGGATGGAAAGAACAGGAGGAGCCACTGATAACCCTGGCAAGGAAAAGATGGGCTCCTAGTGAAAGGATAGGAGACCAACAACTTCCTGTGGGTTACTGGACACCCATGGGCCCTTGAGAAATGATGTACACATAATATGCATTATAATAGTATAAGATTGTTTTATCAAAGTGTGCTGTACACCGATTGTGAAAGGAGTCTAGCAGTTCACTAATGATTGTGTGACAAAAAGTGGACTCTTATTCCTCATCATCAGTGCATGTGGAAGTCTTGCAATCCAATACCAATTTTCTTCCTTGACTGTTAATAAACTATAAATCTCTTTGATCACTCTGTCCCAGTGGATATGGACAGTGGTGACTATTTCAGTATTTTGCAGCTTGCTTGCTGAATGACCTTGGACAAACTGCTCTTTGAAGCCAGACACTATTGAACTAGACACTTGGAGGTTGAGTAATTAATATTGTACAATATCTCTATGCATCAAAAATCAGGTCATAATTTTGGTGTCAAAGAGAAGACTTCCCCAGAAATGTCCCTATCTCCTCGCCCAATTCCCCATCCACCCAAACTTGAAGTCAGCTATTTCTTATTAGAAATAGTTGTGTCTCAGGAATGCACAAGGGTGAAGTAGTCTTCTGAAGGAGTTTTCACTCAGGGCTGTGTGTTTGAAAGATGAGTTTGTAGGGGATGAAAAACTTCCTTCTACCCTCTCGGTTCTGTGGCTGGTCGAGGAATTACACTGACATGGGGTAGATTAACAGGAGAAAAGCATACAAGTGGATCTAATATTTTAATGTGCACACAGGAGTCCTCAGAAGGAAAATGAACCCCCCAAAAATCAGAGGCCCAAAAGCTCATCTACCTCTGCTAGAAAGAATGATAATTTGTGGGATGTGACATGACTCAGGCTGAGGGCAGTAAATTGTGAGATGGGGACTAGGCGTTACATGGGGGACTAATGGAAGATTGAGGTTGTGTTAGTAGCTGTGGGTGCAGGTCCATTCTGGCAGGGGTAGGAATGTTCTGATCCTCCTTGTCCAGGGAGGACACCTTCCTCAGGGGAGACTGGCTAGCCTGCTGTTAGGTACAAAGAGGGAGGTCTGAGAGCCCTTCCCTGACCTGCTGAGTCTCAGGTGATTTCTGCTTGAAATAATCAATGTGGCAGTTCTGCATATTTTGGGGTGGCAGGTCCTGAACCCCTTCCAGCTTTAGAAACTCATCCATTAGTACTAACTGTCAAGGAAGCTGAGCCATCCAAGCTGAGAATGTCTCACATAACTTGCTAAGGTTGATGAACACCAGTGAGACACAACCTCTGTCTTGGACATGAGCCTTATTTGCCAGTCTCTCACAGTTGAGAGCAGAGTGTCTGGTGTTAGTGAGAAAGGCAGGAATGCAGTTGGTGAAATCTGCCTCCCAGTGCATCAGGCTCATGGGATTTACAGCCCCAGAAACAGACCTCCATCCAGATGCTGGTAGGAAAGCCTGCTGTCTGTTTGTGGGAAAGTTCAAACTTAAATTTGCAGGCCTAGGAGTTTTAGATAACCAGTTGTTTATATAAAGTTATATCCCCAAGACTGTACTCTGTTCCAGACCACAAATATTTGGCCAGACAATGAAATACCATGCTTAAGTTGCGCCTCAGTGCCATGCAAACCTTATTTATGTTACTTTATTCCTTCATTCTGTAAATGCAGTGGTACAATAGACAGATTCCTTCTTAAAAGAAAAGTAAAAAAAAACCAACAACCTTGAATTAATTTTTTCATAACTTTAGATTAAGTTGACTTCACTCTGGTAAGAAGCAATGTGTTATTCAAAGCTATAAATTTATTTGTTATATATTCCAGTTGCAATATATTCCCATCCTCATTTCCCAGAAAATGGTATCAGATACAGGGAAATCGCATGTCAAACTTTAATCCCAAGCAATGAGCTGCATGGTTATTAAAAGCATTTACTTTTCACTCTGTGTTTCTTTGCCTAAATTATAATCCTGGACAGTGGATAAGAGAAGTTAGCAAAAAATATGCAACAAAATTTTCAATTTAACCATTTATTTTATATATCTATTGGAAATGCATACCATGTACTTTCTAATTTGAAGAAAAACTCTCTGATTTAATCCTAGTAGGCACCTGGGGACAGCATTCTGTGAGAAATTACAGAAGGAACAAGAATGTTAAAGTCACTGAAAGTATATTGTACACTGTTGTTTTTAAAGGGGCAATATTTACATCAATTACCAGTTTTGTGATAATGGAAAGATAGACTTTCCTTTGTCAATTGTTCACCTCTTCTGAAATAGTTAAAAGAAATACATAGGCATATATTTCCAAGATTGATCCTTACCTTGATACTTGATTTGTGGTCTATTCTTTATGTGACATTAATTCAAACACCCAAATTAGAATGCAAGATGAGAATATGTCAGAAGCTAATGTATAACTTCTTTGGCTTCCTCTAATTTCTACATGAAAAGAAATACCTAATTTTTGTAACTTCCTTATCTATTCAGGGTAAAATTGTAGTGTATTCAAAAGAGGAATTTCAGGAGGCCAAATAATCAAGCTAGAGAGCTTATACCTGTGTTGGGAATTACTACCTATTTTAGGTGGAAACACTGCCACCTTTTGTCCCTTGGAGACTTCAGGTAAATTGCTGAAATTGTGGTCCATGTGACTTCCTACCAGAAAAGTGGTGTCTTTAATGAAATAAGGATCCAGGGAGATGCTTTCTGCTTGCTGGTTCCTGTTTTGAATCAGATGTTCAGTATTAGGGAATCATATTCGTAAATGTTCAGGAAACGAGCTAAGCATGCTTGGGGAATCCCATTGATTTGTCCTTTAAAACAGTTTCAAGTCCTCTAGTCCTCCTTCCCTGAGCCTCTGTCCCCTAGTCTGAGCCCCTAGTCGGGGCCCCAAGTCTGGGCCCCAAATCTGGGCCCCTTCGTAAGCACTTTTTTCACTGGGAAGAGAAACACACACTTATGGTTGGGCCTCCAATGTTATCGTTATTAATAGCGCTTTCTATTTTTCCACATGGACCATCCTTTTACTTAAAGTGTGTCTTCAATGATTTGTCACAGGTTTTGCAAGAATAGCAACTTTGAAAGTATTTGGCAATGTTTTTTTTTAAGAGTACTCCTTCAGACTGTAGAGTTTCAACTTCCTCTTCCCAACCTTAATGCCCCACCTCTACCCACATAGACTCTCACAGGAATGTCAGAAAGGGCAGGATAATGTGTGCCCAGCAGAGAAGCAACAGCCTGGCCAAACTGTGGGCAAACTATTTAAATTTTCTGATCCTGTGTATGAGTGAAGTTAATCATCTTAATGGGCTCTAAAACCCCATTAACTGAAAAACGTTGAACTTGTATTTTCTTCTTTCTAGATTCCCATGTTTTTTCTTAAAATGTTCATTTAAAGGTGCCGTCCCAGACCTCTGAGCCTTCAGCACACCTGGTTCCCAAGACCAGCTCCTGCCCCCACCCTCCCAGCACTGCTTCTTGTCCACTACGTCACCCAACACCATGGCCTCCTCAGGTGTCCAACTGCAGTCCCCCAGCATGAGAGGAATTTGCTCTTTCCTTGACATCGTTCCTGTGGTGGGGATATACACAGAGAGCAAATATACACTGTTTCATGTAAAACAAATGGACATCTTTGTGATAATTTTTTTCTCCCATGTCCTTCATCTCTCTCAGTCTTATTGATTCCTCTCAAATTTGTGCTTTTAAGTAATTTGGAGCTATTCTTACAGATGAGATGCTGGGCAGCAATCACACTGAAACAGGAGGGAGTTAGTCACTGCAGGTCAAAGGCCAAGATGATGACATCTAAATGGCAGGATCAGAATCACTTAGAAATTCATGGGCAAGACCAGAATGGACTGCTTCTGCAAGAGGAAGTGTGATCTGTGGGTTTCAGCTGAGAGGAAGAATGATGAAATGGGAAGGATTTTAGCATGGGTTACACGTCTTTGTGGGTAGCTGCCAACACACACATACACACACAAAAAATCATCCCTTCACCTCGCTTTCTGGATTTGGGAATTTTTTTCTAACATAATTGTGAGTGTAGCAGCATTTACACATATTTATTGGGCATCTACTGCCATAAGACAGTGTTCTAAAAGGTGCGTTATGACCCACTTCCCTTAAAAAACACTTGTGACACTTCTGTCTTTACACCTTTATTGGTTTTAATGAATAGCAGTTTGTTGATGATAATTGTAATGCTGCCCCTAGAAATGGTGTGTTATTTTCAGATTCAGATCCTCCATGTGGGTTTGGAACATCTGTTGAGAACAGAACATACCAGTTAAAGTTATATTTTGTTTCTCTCCATATGCGCCCAGATGGTTACATCTATGTATTATATACTATATGTTTCAACTATCTATGGTGATTTAATTTATTTTCTTTTGTATGTATTAAGAAACTAATTATTTAAGACAATAAGAACTAATAAACTTCTAAGGTTCTAAAAATTAAGGGTCTTTAAATGCGCATACATGTTTCTATTAAAATGTTGTATATTTCTGTTAAAAGGTGTATAAAACATTAAAGACAAGATTGAACATTTACTGAGTGGATTTTTAACATCAAAACAAAATAAACTGTATCAGAAATATAGCTTCAGGAAAGAAAATAATTTAAAATTATGATGAAATTATTAGTTAATTCAACAAAATAATATATGAGGGGTGACTCCCAAAATCCTCGAATTACCTTCTGGAGAGCAGGCCACTTGTAATACAGGCTTTTCCTACTAAGCGAGTGTTCTAGGAACCCATCTGTATCAGTGTAGCAAATAGCATTGCTGTGACAAACTGTGTTTGGCTTCAATTATTTTTTTTAAGACTCCCTTTTTCAATGCATTTGTCCATTTCATAATGGATGATTTATGAGCCCACCTGCACACACCATGCCAAGTGTTCAGCAGTTTTTGACTAAAAAGCAGTATGACCCCCATGCCCCAGTCTTCTTACTCACCTGTTCTTGCCCTGAGTGACTATTTCTTGTTTCCCTGGATGAAAAAATTCCTCAAAGGGAATCATTGTGCTGACGTGGAAGAGGTGAAAGAAAAAACAGCAGAAGCTCTAAAATGCATAAAAATACACTAGTTCAAACTGTTTTGAGCAGTGGAAAAAAGTCTCAATAGGTGTATTATGTCAAATAGAGAGTACTTTGAAGGTGACTGAAGTTTAAGCATGTAAGAATAAATACACAATTTTTTATAAATAAATTCTGCTTTTTTTGGTCCCCACTTGATTACTCTATCACAGACACATAAAATGTATTTAGCATTGATCGCTATTTTGAGAAAAATGACAAAGCTATTCAAATGAATACAAGAAAAAAGTGAATTGTCAGATGATTTTGCTTCAGAAAGGATGAGACTTTAAAACAGTGATCTTAAATATTTTTCAGTGTTTACTCTGTTATTTTCCAAACTGCAACCTCTCTGATCATTATTAAACTGATGTGTTAAATTTTTCTTATAAATTTGAATAGTTACATTTTTGTATATGAATTTGAATTTGTGATACAAATTTCAGTATACTGTTATATGGAGAGATAAAAATAAAGCCATGAAATTGCTTTTTTAAATGTGGTCAGTGAACTTTTAATAACAAAATGATTTGATACTGACATCATCTATTTATTAAAAGAAAATACACAAACAAGCATTTCAACTGTAAGAAATTGGACAGTGTTCCTCTCTCTTTTCAAACTGGTATCCTAGTGTTGTTCCTACATAGCATCTTACCTTAATTTTTATTTTTCTTGAACATTTTTATTGATTGTTTCATAATTCTTTCTGTGAAGAAAACATTTTAGTTTTTGCACATAGCTGTAAATGTTACATTTCTCTACATTGAATTGCCATTATAATTACTACTTGTACAAGATTGATCAAAATAACAAATATATTACACAAGTTTATATTCAATAAATAAAAAGTTTATCAGAAATTTATATCCTAATGAAATAGATGACCTATTTTTTTATAGTTTACACATCCATGGGTATTGTTGTTGAACTGACAGATGAAAAAGGTATAGCAGTAAATCTATTCACAGGTTTTTTTCTTTGTGGAATACACTCATTTTTCTTTAATCTTTGCAGTCATCTTTGAGTAATTGTTATATAAACAATAGAAAGGACTAATATTGCATTGAATTGTATGCAAATGGCTCTGGAATACCTTAAGAATTATGGCAATAAGAAATAAGGCAATTATAAATAGCTTTGTTTTCCTTAGTAATGTATATTTTCTTTTCAAAGTACATTAAAGAGCTGCCATATCTAGGGTTAACAAAGAAACAGCCAGTGGTACCATCCCTGGAGCCCACCTCCCTGAAAATTTAGATTCCAATTATGAAAATCTTAAAGTTTACTATTCCATAGCACATAGTCATGCAGAGGGTTACTTGAGTTGAAAGTATTTATTCTTGAAACTTAATGTTATTTAATCTTTTAGTAATTGTACAACTCCCCTCCACCTCCCCCTTTTTAAATTTTACTCTACCTGAGTATTCTGCAAAATTTTGAGTATAACTCAGATTCTAGTATTTTCAAGTTTATCACCTTTGGGACAACAAATTCTATCATTTCAGGAGAAGTTAAATCAAAGATTGGTACATGATTCACAGTCTAATAGAATTCTGGAAACATTTTACATAGCATTCTAAATGTTCCAATGTAGCAAAACTTACAAATGTCAGTTCATGTAGAGGGAATTTTAGATTTGAGAGTATTCCACAGTAAAGCAGCCTCAGCACATTCGTAATAAGAAAGTTTGCAAGGTACCTCCCTTCCCAAGAGACAATCAGATTGTGGATTGGTTTTTAGGCAAAAAAAAGAAAAAGAAAAAAAAGAATAAGCACTCTAGTTCTTAATCCAGTCATTTCAAAAATCAGAAGTTATAAATATTCCAAAGATAGACCTGAAACTTTTTGTTTAGTTTTTTTTAAATAGATGTAGGCCCTGAGAAAATTTGGAATGACATAGAATTCCACTGAAATACTTAAAACTTGTCCTAAATTATATGAAAAATATTAGTGACTTGTTATATAAAAAAGTCTGACCTATCAGTTGACAAATCAATTACATTCTCTTTGAAAACACATGATCAGAAGCCACATGACTTAGAAAGGACATATGTCATCCACCCACTGGCACCCTTTTGTGTATCTAGTATTTGTTCTCCTTTTTTAAAAGATTTTATTTACCTTAGAAAGATGGGAAGGGGAGAAAAAGTGAGAGAAAAACATTGATGTATAAGAAATACATCTATTGGTTGCCTCTCGCATGCCTCCAACTGACAACCTGCCCCACAACCCAGGCATGTACCCCGATGGGAAATCAAACCTGTGATGTTTTGGTTTTCAGGCCAGCACTCAATCCACTGAGTTACACCAGCCAGAGCTCTGTTATTGGTTCTCGGTTTATCATTTGCATATGGAATTTTATGGAACTTACATTTGTTTCAATTTCCTGTAATGTTATAGAGTCATCACCTCTCCTCCAATGTTCCAATACTTTTCACCTCCTCATCATCTTTTTCCTTTTCTCATGTTTTAGTTCCACTTGATATTCTTCTAAAATGCCTTTGCTATTAAGACATTTAATAAAGTGTTGATATGTCCACAGTAAGTGGACATATCCATAAAAGAGAATTATTTACACTTTACTAGAAAAAAAGTCTTTCTAGAAAAACATGCATTAGTTTCTTATTGATGAGTTCCAACCATGAAGTTAATAAAGTGTAATACTCACTTTTAAAGTACTGTATTCTACTATTTAATGTAAAAATCCATTGGCTGACCTGGATCAAAGCAGAGGTTTTTGTTACACTCATGTATGGAAGACCTTAAGAACTATTAGAAATCCTGTCATGGGGAATAGACCACTTAGCTAAACTCCATTGGAAAACCCATGAAAAGCATTTTGTCTAAATATATGAATCAGAGACTGAGAACTAACCCACACATGAACATGTCAATGCCTCCTGCTAATGTCCTGGCATGTTCTTCCATTGTGTCCCTGTGGGTTTGCACAGCCGAACGGCAGGCCAGTGCTCTCCAAGTTAAGATGGCTTGAAAGATGAGGCCTCACCCTGATGGAAAGTTTCTCTGTCACTCTTGTCTTTCTTCAGTGAGCTGCCATCCATACCCCACCAGTAAGGAAATAATCTCTCTCTCATTTTAGCAGCTTTTCATTCTTGAAATGCACATTAGGTTTGATATAAATAAATAATCATTTTCTCTTCCTTTTTAAAGGTATACATGCCTTAATAATTTTGTCTTCATTTATTTTTTTAATAGAACTAACTAATGTTGTCTGTTTGGTGACTTATAATTACATCTTTAAAGCCATAACAGAGTAAAGTAAAAAATAAGAGATTAAAAATAACTCCATTTCTCCTCGTTCCTCTTTTTTCCTTGAATAATCTTGAAAGTGATATAATAACAACCACTTACAATTGCTAACCAAACATGATGGATGAATCTCACATTGTAGGGCCTGAAACATTATATCTTAGGGTATCTTCTTTAAAAATTAAAACAAAAAGAACTAGAAAATTAATGTTAAAGTGAATTTTTAGTTATAAGAAGAGGAATCACACAAATTGCAAGTTTTATAAAAGCATTCAAATGTTACAAAATTAAAAAAATTAACAGTTACACTTAATTAGCTGCCTAATGAAACATTTAAAATTTGGTAATGTACTCAATCAAGGCCTATTCACGTGCAAATATTTGCCATATTATTTTTGATAGAATGAATAGAAAAATTTAGTTTATCTCTAGCATGGTTAATAGAATATTATTATATTAATAGTTTAAAAAATATCTTTCATCCTCATAATTTTTAATGGTGATGGTGTGTAAATCTATGGAAGTATTGTAAAATTGGTGAAGACTTGTATTGTTTTTTTCCTTTGTAAACTATTAAATTCCATAGCATTTCAAGATTTTTTTAGTTTATTCTACTGATGACTAAATGAATTGATTGATAAGACTCATTAACCAATTTTTCAAAAATGTCCTATTTCTAGTTGTGCAGTATATGTTTAATGATAACTCAGTCAATACCAGAATTTTGTGTCAAATCAGGAATTTAAAAACTTTTAAAAATGGGTTCAGATGATGCATGCCTCTTTATTATTTGTGTTATGAGATAATTAAAAAGCTTTTTCATGGCTTCAGTTTGAAATTTATTTCTTACCCTTGATGAATTACTGCTTTTGGTATGTTCTGAAAAAATGTGTATTACATTTCCTTCTCAATGCCAGAACAAGAATTTTATCTTCAATACCTTTTTGTTTCATATTCCATTATTTTCTTGCCTGCATTTCATGTGTGTTCTATATAATAAATACATTTGAAATTAATTGAAACATACCCATCGTGAGTGTATAAATAAGGAGCTTATCACTTCTTGTTTTATTGAAATTTCCAAAGCATCTGATCAGATTGCACTGAATTCCTTAAGTTTCATGGCTTTATCTCAAATCTACCTTCATTTCATCATGTTCCAAGTTAAAACTTGGAGGCTGCCAAAGCCCTACAGTTTAGGAACAATGGACTCAAAACTAATAAAATAGGTGTGATCAGGCCAAGATCACCAATATTCTTATCCCCAAAGATCTTAGTGTTTTAGGTTAATGATACCATGTGTATAGTCAGCTGAAGCTACCACAACAAAACACTATTCACTGGGCACTTAAGTAGAAATTTGGCTAGTTCAGTTTCTTCCTGTCTTGTAAATAGCCACCTTCTCACTGTGTTCTCCAATAGTAGAAAGCAAGCCAGTAGCTTCTCTGGTGTCTCTTATGAAGACATTAATCCTATAGGATTATGACCCCACCCTTATTACTTAATTTAATCTTAATTACTTCCTTATTTCAGACAGCCACATTGGGGGACAGAATTTCATTATATGAATTTTGGAAAAACATAATTCAGCCCATAGCACGATGTATATCATAAATGTCATTTAATAAAATACTCTGAAGGCCAAATTAAAGATTTGCTATTTTATGAAATTTGATTAAAATCTAGATAAATTTCTTACCTTGGTTAGAAAAAATAATCTACCCTCTCACATGGAAAATACACTCAACTAATATCCTTCCCATCTCATTGGTGCTGTTAGCGGAGTTCAGCCTTTTGGTTAGTCTCTCTTGAACTGTGAGCTAAACAAGCACATAAATCCAGTGTGTAACGGTGTGGCATGCACAAGATAACCACCAACAGGTATTTCCATTCACAACACAGGCACATGGGAGCCAGTGCTTCATAGCAATTTTAACACCCCCCAGGGCACATGTGGAACTTTCTTAATTAGCACACAAAGTGTGTGAATAATTCTCCATGGCTTTTGACTCTGTCTTCTTGGTTCTTGTGTTTGCCCTGAATACCTTTTTTTTTTTTCCTGAGGAATACGGCCTGTGCACCAAGCTGAGGAGTCTTCTCAGCTGCTTCTTTCCTGTAGAAGTTTGAGCTTCAAAGGCCTTGTTTCCTTTTGAACAGCCTCTGTTCTTTTCAGTCTAAGGTGGTGATTTTTCTGTTACTATAATTCTTTGAAAATAGTGTGGGTCTCCCCTGAATTTTACTGAAACGTATTTCGTTCAACCAAAGCCATACCCAGAAATTTATTTACGATAAACCCAAGATCAAATTCCCCTTGAGCTCATGCTGGGATTTCTGAGGAACAATATCCTTAAGTTTCTAAAAGCACTATTGTTTGACCAAGTGCGATTTTTTTCTGAGACTTCATTTTAGATCTTTCTGAGCCTTAATAAAGGATTTTGAAATCATACTTTGTCTTCAACTTCATATCATGTCTCCTTGACAATGCTCTGGGGTTTTTTTCCATCAGAGACATTTCTTTTTAATTCTCACCTGAAGATATTTTTTAATTGCTTTTGAGAGAGAGAGGAAGGGGGAGAGAGAAACATCAATGTGAGTGTGAAGCATCATTTGGTTGCCTCCTGTATGCACCCAGACTGGGGATTGTGCGAGCTCAGACTGGGAATCAAACCTGAAACCTTTCAGTTATGGGATGGTGCTCAACCAACTGAGCCAACACCAGCCAGTGTTGAGAGTTTCTTCTTTACTGCAGCATTGTTTACCAGCAGGAGAGACTGGGCATTTTCATTATAGCCCATCCTTGCTCCTTTTTGCTTATCCATTCTTCTCCTTTGGTTGATCTCTCTTATCTCACACTTTCCTATTTGTAGCAAGAAGCAGCACAGTGGCATCTCGAAAGCTCTTCCTAGAAAACTTCTTAGCTTATTATTAAGTACATGAGGTATATTTTCTATCTTTTATATCACTGAAATTGACAATATTGCTAAACTTTTAGCCCTGGCCCAGTGAGTATCCCTTCCTTCCTGTTTCAACAGCGTTCTCTTCACTTTATGCTGAGCCTTTCCCTGCAGTCTCCTCCCAGC
Organism: Tonatia bakeri; assembly: GCA_004024845.1. NCBI lineage: Eukaryota > Metazoa > Chordata > Mammalia > Chiroptera > Phyllostomidae > Tonatia > Tonatia bakeri. The sequence continues at coordinate 148,883 of PVIA01002517.1, forward strand.
CCGCAGACGTCCACTGGCACGGTCTCTGAGGTTCTTTCGGGTTTCACTCGCACACTCCTCAACATCTTCCTAGCTTCTTCCCACTTTCTGCTGTCATCCCACCTGTACTACCAAAATCTGCAATAGTTATCTACCACTGCACAACAATTGCCTTAAAATTTGGTGGTTTAAAGTTACAGTAGACATTTATTTTTCTCTGAGTTTTTGAGAACCAGCTGAGTTGGATGTCTCAGGAGGGTGCCATCAGGATGCCAGCAGGGACTGCATTCCCTGAAGGCTTAACTGGAGATGGAGGAACAGTAGCCTGTTCAAACAGGGGGCAAATTTTTGCTGGTTGTTAGCAAGAGGCCTCAGTTCCTTTCCACATGAACCTGTCCACAGGCTGCTTGAGCATCGGTATTCTCAAGAGTTCCCCAGAGTTAGCTGTCCAAGAGAGAGCAACATGGAAGTAGCAATGACATCACGGCCTCACTGCAGAAGTCACACGCCATCACTTCTGCCACAATTTATTCATTAGAAACAAGTCACTGACTTTGGTGCACTTTCAAGGAAAGAGAAAATTAGACATCAACATTGCGGGGAAAGTGTCAAAGAATTTGTTTATTTTAAAAGCACTGTATAGCACTTAAGCAATTTATGAAATCTATGGGCCCACAAGACAAATAGGTCTTACTTAGTTAGGGCAAGATTCAAGTGTGGTTGGAATAGTGATCTAGTTTCAATCTTTTGTGATTCTCTTGGATTTACCTAACCCCATAGTTGATTTTTATCACGTTGGTTTTCCTCACGGTGATGAAATGCTTACAAAATTCCTGCAATTGTCTCATCCCATTCTATCCCAGGGGGAGAAACAGAATGTCTCTCTTAGAGGTTCCAGATGAGACTAGAGAAAAAATAACTTGCCCACGAGATGGGGTAATGTGTAGTCATCTCTGGTCAGGTTGCCTGTACCCTCAAGGGGGAAATATGCACACCGTTTTCTCTATTGTTATTTAGGGGTTCTTATGAGGTCAAAACATAATGCAGATCTTAATTTTTAACCTGAAAATTCAGGAAACCTGATTATGATATCCCATTTCATAGGCTGAATGGTTTGGTATACTTAGAGTAGATTTTAAGGACAGAGATGTTTGTCTGTTTATTCACTATTGCAATTCCCAAGTCTGAAACAGAACCTGACCTCTGTTAAATTCTGAGTAAAGAGTTATTAAAATAATCAATAAAGGAAAGAAAAACAACCATTAGACATAAATGACACTGTATGAGAACAGAAGCAACATCTCTGGTCCAAGTGGTTGATTGTTGCTGGATGTCAGCCTGTCAATAGCTCTTACCTAGGACACATTAAGTGTTGGTTACTTCAGTCTCCCATCCATGGTGGTTCTGTTTACCACTATCCCCAACCCTTGTCTCCACCTCCTTCCCCTACAAAGCTCTCTGTACACCTTATCTTTCTGGAGCAATTCATATTGGCACTTCCTTTTCTGCAATAGAAGGAAGTGATTGAATATGTTGAGACATGCCACCAATTGCCAAGAAATTCTATTTTTGTCTGCCTTCATTCATCAGTAGGAAACACAAAAAGCTGCAGCACCTCATCAGCATTTTCTGGACATCCACAACCCACTGGTGTCAGTTGATGAGGTCATGTTGATTTCTATTTTGTAAATAAATACTTGAACTATTTAAACTGGCAGAAACACACTAAGAGTTTGTCAGTGATTGAGAAATATCCAGATTTTTTTTACTATAAACAAGATGTTTCTTTCTCATCTTAGTTTAAAACTGTGAGCCTTTGGTTTTAAATAAAATGAGGATATATGGAGAGTTGAAAAAATACAAAAGATACAGCAACCAATTATTCATACAAGCAGAGAAAAAAGGCAGAAACTAAACTTTTCATCTTTTGATTATCACTGTGAAAGACTCTTTGTAAATAAGAGTATATTTGATTTCAGACATGAAAACCACTCCAGTGTTAAATGTGACAGTTAAATTCTATTTATAAAGATAAAAAACTAGCATATCAATTCCTGAGGTTTTTGTCTTAAAAAAAGAAACAGGAGTTTCTATGCTATTCCATAAATCAAGTTCAGTCTTTCCTTTCAGTGCATGAATTCTGATCCTTCAGTTTGATCCTAATTTTTCCACATTGCAATATTTACAATCAGGCACCGAACTTGGAGAAACACCTCTCCCCAAGGCAGGATGTGTGCTAGTGAGGGAAGCATTTGCTGAGTCTCTCCTTCCCTGTCTCCCTCCTGCTCAGCCTCCTCTGCTTCCGTGTATCTCAGAACCTCTCTGAGCCCTGCACATTCTAGCCAGGAGGTGGAGGAAGCTGAACTTCAGTGACTCAGCAAGTCTGGGTGACTACACCTCTGCCAGATTTATGTAACACTATTGACACTTGTCAAACTTAGGATAATGAAAATTCTTATGTAGGCAGGATAAGTGAGGTCTGGGTGGGCACACACATGCACTAGGAATGTTACTCTGCTCGGGTAGCTGTAACAAACACCACACAGCCTGGGCGCCTTAAACAACAGACACTTATTCTGGATGCTGGAAGTCCAAGATCAAGGTGTTGGTGGTTTCTCTGGAAGCCTCTCTCCTTGGCATGTAGATGGCCATCTTCATGTTCGCATGGCATCATTCTTCTAATGGGTGTCTCTGTCCTGATCTCTTCTTTATGAGGACACTTATCAGGTTGGATTAGGACCTGGTCCACATCAATGACCTCATTCAAACTTAATTACATCTTTAAAGACTCTATTTCCAAATACATTTACATTCTCAGGTACTGGGGTATGACTTCAACACTCAGAGTTAGCCTATAACACCAAGGATCTTAAATCCTTAAATCAGGGATTTTTAAAAAAGACCTGGATTTCCTACTACTCTTAACGGGGCATGACTTTTCAGTAAGCACCCTGTTACACATCCAAAGCGGATCAGGGGTGGACTGGCATGCTGCAAACAATATTCTTCATTCATAAAGGAGCTCAAAAGACTGGGGAGGTTATGGGAAAACATTACACCCTCATGTAAGCTGGAGCTCATGTCACTTTGGATGATTATTTCTTATTTTTTCTCAACTTCAAGACATGGACAATATTGTCCCATAAGGCTCCTTTCTTCCAGATGTTGAGCTCCTCAAATTTTAAATATTTTTTTAACTTAGCCAATGAGATAAAGTTCCTTTTAAAATAAAGAACCCTAATAACTTGACCTTAATTTTGTATTTTGAAAGAAAAAAACATCTACTCCAGTGGATGGAACACATTCTTATTTCCTTTACTCATCCCCTTACAAATTATTCGATGTGATAAGCAGGCTAGTATTGGGACATCCAAACGAGAGAAGAGATGCTGGCTCTGATAAGATTTCACATATTGCAGTATCTCTGAGTGTGTGCAAAACCAGTCATAGGACCTGATTGTCTAAGATAGCATGTTCTAAATATCAGATGAGCTAGTTGAGTCTCCATTTTGCCTGAAACTTGTTTTTCTTCTTTTTCTTTGTAGCAAATGTTAAAATGTGGTGTGTTAACAAGTAGGAAGTATTTTCAAAGGTATGTCTATTTTCACCTTATCAACTAGCAAGATTGGAATAGTCACATGTAATTTTTATGTTCATGGTGTAGTGGTTAGAAGATAATAAGATCTAGCTATGGAAATGCAAAGCCACTCATTTACCATGGGCTGGAATCTTTTCTAGCTGGGTGAGGGAGGGGGTCCTCCAAGTGCAGGAATGATTTCCAGACCTTATTGGATAAATAGAGAACACTGCCGCTGTAATTCCAGATTTCCTCCTCCTGCCTCAGCAGTGGTTTCGATTCAAGCTACACTGCCTCAATCCCCTGCCACTGGAAGGAAGGAACTGCCAGGTTTGGGCTGGCCAAGGGAAGCGGTGCATCACTGAAGCTGTAACCACAGGTTGACGTGGGGAGGACCATGGGGGCCCCAGAGATAAGAGACTGGACAGCAGCAGGCCGGTGTCTAATGCTGCTTGGGTATCATGTGGCAAAGCACAGTCAGCTCAGAAAATTCTCAGAACATTGTAAGGTTTTTAAGATTTCAAATTGGAGTCTAAATTCTAAGTAACATTGTTGTTACTTCATTTTGTTTGACAGATACGCATTGTTTTTCTAAAGCATAATCTTTTAGAAAACAGTAGTCTATTTAAACTTGAACTCACATGTCAGATTTTTCAACGTAATTTATAGACATTTCAACTTAGAAAGGACCATTTCTTTCACTGATATAAGAATCTTTCAACTTAATGGGTCATTCTACAAAATCCAAATAAAGTGTCGCAAAAGAAGATGAAGGTTCAATGTAAACATTGTTTCTACAGGTTTCATAGTATGTTTTAGAGTGTTCTTACTTTCTGTTCTTATTTCTAAGAGATAAATTGGTGTGTAGAGTCTCCTTTGGCATTTGGACTTGTTCCTGAAAACATTTATGTAAGAGTTCACCAGACCAAGGAATTATAGGAGCTGTCAGCTTAGAAGCCTCATAAAGGTTATGATAAGTACTTCCTATCCTCTGATGTCAAAAGTAGTAGGAAAGAATTTTTTTCAATAGCTGGGAGATGATTTAAAAGGAAATCTACATGTGTGTATCTATAAAGGGAGAGTATGGATTCTGTGCTCCTTGAGGGTTAAGACTAGTCTGTCTTGTCAACAGTTGTAACCAACTCACGAGAGATGGGCTGGCACACAGTAGGATCTGCAAATGAAGGTGGTTGAAGGGCCATCATGAAGAGGCCAGTGCTCTGAGTGGGTCCAGTGGGCCAGTCATTCCGGCATTGGAAGTGGCACAAGGGTTGGCAGCTGTGGGGGCAAGATCCAGGGAAGGTGTGAAGTACTTGTGGGGTGTTAGTGGCTTTTTGTTTAAGCTCATTCACAATAATATACAAATGTGTTTTATTTAAAATCAAATGATAGCAAGGTGGATGATGAGGTGTTCTTAAAGGAATTGGTCAGTCCTTAGGAAGTCTGTGGGCAACCTCCTCTGTAGCCGCTGCTTCCTTCCCTCTCTAAGTGCACAGACCTAAGCTGGTTCTATGGAAATTGTTGAAAACCACATATTCCAAGCCAGAGAGAGAGAGAGAGAGAGAGAGAGAGAGAGAGATCTTTATCATTATACAGGTTGCCACGTCCTGTTATTTTCCCTCAAAAATTTTTAGGTGTGTCTTTATAGAAGACTTTGCAACTGTCAGCCCCAGATTATTGTAGCAGCCTCGTAGATGAACTAGATAATCCCTGTTTCCCATTGTGTGCACAACAGCCAGATTAACTGTCCTTAAAATTTACTTTCATGGGTCTCCTTGCTCAATCAAAGACATTTAGTAACTCCATGTATCACAGTGCTCCAAACACCACCACAGGTTGGTGCCCTAGAAAACAAGTGCCTTGTCTAGGCCACTAGCCCACAGGCAGCCTCCTTCATTCCCAGGCTCATGTGGAGGTGGCCCAGGCAGTTTTAGTTGGCAGTGCATTTTCCTGTCCCTCTTTTCACCCAGGAGGGTCTGTTCAGCTTAAGAACCTACCCAAGAAACTCTCCCTGATCACACCAGCTATCAGGAATTTTCTTCCTCAAGTTCTTAATCCTGAAACCCACCATCACGCAGCCTGGATCGCCTCCACTTCTCCCAGGATTCCACCCACTAGCGTGGATCACATAGCCCTGCTTCGGTCATAATAGAAATGTAAAAACAACAACCTGCCTGCTTCCCAAAGAGAGGTTTTCTTTAAGAGGGGTTTGTCTTGACACTTAGCAATGATACTTAATCGATCTTTGTCTAATATTCTCAGTACCCCAAACATTTCAAACTCAACCGGGAGACCCTCAAAAACTGGAAAATAAAACCACATCATTTCTTACAGCTTCATTTAGGATTTTTTTTTCTGGGCATGTAAATAATAGGACATCATCACAATAGAATAGATTTGGGGGATAGAGATGAACTACCAATTAGGCTGATGATGAGTTTTATTGTCTCATATCTATAAATAGCTGTCAGTAAGTCATAGGGACAGCCCTGACTTACAATTCATAGCGAACAGAGTAAATGTTTTTCTCTTCTTTTTCTTTTAATTTTACATTCCAACACCTAATTATTAGAAGGATGACATTGTACTCTGAAGAAATCTATTGATAGTCTTATTTTATTTTCTAGTGATGACTAATGTTTAAAACTGGTATTAACAGAGTACAATGATCTGATATCCTGTTTGCACAGGGCAGGAGCTGCATCCTGTTCCAGGCGTCTTTGAGGGGGATGGGGAAGAACTGTATGTTCATTATGTCTTCATTTATTATCTAGTATTTTATAAAGTTTCACTAAAAAGACATGAGTGTGGCTTTAGAGATGAACCTTTCATGCATTCAAGCTTGAAAGCTTTCCACATGTGCATGCTAAGTGGGCTTCCCTGAGTGGTTCAGGGCAGAAAAGATGAGTGAGAAGCCTGGAAGAGAAAGTCTGGGAATGAGGAAGGATGGGCCTTGCCCTTTAGTTGGATCAGGTCTCCCTAGCAGGTCATTAGTCAGTTTGGTTAGATTTTATGCACCATATTGGACTTCTCTGCACAGAATCAGCTGAGCTGGCTAATGAATAGAGCAAATGATGAACACAGTGGCTAAGGGTCAGCAGATTTAGCTCCACTGCTTCATTCATACTAATCCTGGGTTTGGGTGGAAGCACTTTGTGTTTGCCCTGAATTTGTGATAGGAAATCCATTATTATGGTCCTAATCCTTCTATGCTGGACATGTGTGGTTCAACTAGCCCCCCAGCAGAGGCAGGTGTGTTCCTAGGGGTGTTCTAACTTTGGAAAGTTGAAAGGATTTTGTTCAGAGTCATGAGTGAGCTGGATTTAATGACATGGAAAGCAGAAACAGGCAGTCGACTACAAATAGCAATTTTTCCCTCAGCATCAATGAATATTTGTCAAAGTACAAAGTGAGTCATTGTCACAGTTAAGGGAAGTAGCACTTGCTGTGTAATATGGAAACCCACATATCATTTTTCTGTGGGGAAGACACTCTGTGGGGAACTTTATTATTGAAGTAACAGTTTGCCACTGAACAGACTTTATCACGGTGCAAGTCTGCACACTCCCGTTCCCACTAAGCATCATGCTCATCCTTTGAGGTGTCCCCCTGTTACAGGTGAGGACACTGGGACTGGAGCTGTTTATGAACACAGTAATAGCTCACACTGACAGAGGATTTACTGTGTCAGGCTTTGTTCTGATCACTCATATGTGTTAATTAATTTTATCCTCAAATTAGACCAGTGTGAGGCAAGTTCCAGGTTTATCTCCATTTATAGATGAGAGGATAAGGCACAGATAATTTAAACAACTTGCTCCAGGCCACACAACTAATAACTGGAACCCAGTTACTCTTCAGAGCCTCTGATCTGAGCTGCTCTCCTGAACTTTGTTGTCAGAGTTATGTACCTAATGCAATTACACTTGTTTGTTGACACATCTGCCATCTCTTTACAGAATTTGAACTTCATGAAGAAGATCATTTGTTTCATTCACATTTTAAAAAATTCTGGTGCCCACTCAATATCCTGGCACAAAGCTAGTAATCAACACATGTACTGAACTGTGCAAGGATATCAAGGTCTCGCTCATAGTTCTTGACTAGGAAGCATTCATGCTGCAATTTGAAATCAGCCTTCTGACTTTTAATTCTTTTGAAATAGTGGTTTCAAGGTTTAGTTTTTATATAAAATGGGTCAACTTATTCCTTGTTGTCTATATTTTAACTGTGATTATGGATAAGAGTGCTAGATGTTTTAGGATAATAGACCACATACTCTATTTGTTCCTTTTTCTGTGTCATATGTGGCCTTGTTGATACTCCCCTTTTTCTTTATTTGTTGCCTTCACTGGTCCCCCTGATGTCCAGTTCATGTTCTGAAGCTTCTGAGCCAGAAAGAACTTGGTAATTATTAACTCCTTTTAAGGATATATTAATCCTCTAAAAGGTTTCTAAAACTTTTTTAAAAAATATTTTATTTATTTATTTTTAGAGAGGGAAGGGAGGGAGAGAGAGAGAGAGAGAGAGAGAGAAACATCAGTGTGCGGTTGCTGGGGTCATGGCCTGCAACCCAGGCATGTGCCCTGACTGGGAATGAACCTGCGATGCCTGGTTCACAGCCCGCGCTCAATCCACTGAGCTACGCCAGCCAGGGCGAGGTTTCTAAAACTTTTTAAAAGATTTTATTTATTTATTTTTAGAGAGAGTGGAAGGGAGGGAGAAAGAGAGGAAGAGAAACATCAATGTGTGGTTGCCTCACACATGGCCCCTACTGGGAACCTGGCCTGCAACCCAGGCATGTGCACTGACTGGGAATCGAACTAGTGACCCTTTAGTTCACAGCCTGCACTCAATCCACTGAGCTGTACTAGCCAGGGAAGTTTCTAATATTTTTATAATGTTCTTACTGCTTTATCAGTTTAAAAATTTATTGGTAATGTTAGCGGTGGAAAAATGGCAACAGGCATTAGTGAAGAGTTAGGCTGGAACTTGGTAGACACAAGAGGGAGGAGAGGCACAGGTGTGTTCCTGATAAAAGAGAAAGCACACAAGGGGGTCCCTGTACCAAGGGTTTTTATCTGGAGGCCTTAGGGGAGAATCCCAATAGAACATTAAGCAGCTTTCCAGTTGTTCCCCTTCCTGGTTTCCACTGATTGAATGCTTGGTGCCAGAGGTCACTAGACAACGCAGCTGGTCCTGATGTCAGCCATGGCATTACTCCATCTGATTTTGCTGCTTCTCTGGGCCTGACCCGAAATACAGCTGAAGCCTGGATGTTATCTTCCAGTGGTTAAGGCTTAAGGGAGTGGTCGTGCAAGGGCTTATAGTTTTATCCATTGCTAGGCACCTGGGGCTCTCTGTGCTGGTAACATGTGCACCTGGACTATGGTTCCTACTATAGTAAGAATAGACTAAAGAAGAAACCTTAAAAACCAGAAGTTGCCTCCCTTTGCATTTCAGGGTCTCTCCTCTAGCTCTTTTCTTCACTAGTATTTCCAGCACACATCCCATCAGTCAACAGCACTAATGTATGAACAGCTTCCTATCACTGAGAAACACAGGAATGTCCAAGAAAAAAATGGTTAGAGGATATAAATAGGATATTCTGAAAGTAAGAGTTCCAAAGTGCCAAAAAACATGTGAAACTTTCTTTAAACAACACTAGTATAATTGTTACGTTTCACCAACTTGGTTTTTCTTTATTTCCCAGCAAATTGCTCAAATGTCAACATGCCCTCACACCCAGAAACTATGGCATAAAATCTCCGTCCTTCTGAAACCTCTTCCTAATTATTCAGAGACTTGGGGCTCACACGGTCCAGAGCATCAGTCCTGCTTCCAAATTCAGGCCAGGATAGGAAGAACAGTGAGTAGCAATGAGTCACTATTGCACTGTTGTAATCACCTTAATGCTCTATTGACTGTTACGTTCATGGGGTCAGGGATCCTTTCCTGTTGGGGTCGTAGGGTCTCTAACTGTTCTAGTTCACAGTCATGCTCAGACCCAGCTGCTTAAGGGGGAACCCTGTGATGGCTGCTTTGCTGGCACCAGCCCTCCCTGTGCACCCAGCTCTGTGATGAGTTTCCCTCAGATTCTCTTTCCAGCTGGTGACTCCTCATCGACATTTTGGTATTCTTTCCCACCAGCAAACCCTGATCATAATCCATTTACCTCCCATGGTCTGTTCCATCTCAAGTGAATTTTCTTCTCTTCCAATACTTGGTTGGAGATGTGTTCTTGGTGCTTTCTCTTTCAGAATGTTTTGCCTTCCTCAAGCAAGCTGCTGTAAACCAGCAGTTGGGTTCTGTGTCCTCATGTGTTCATAGAGCGTGAGTCCCACTCAGTGTCTGTCACAGTGATCTGCTGCCTCCCACTCTACACAGAACCTGCAGACATACTTTCATGGGTGTTACCCCATGGCACCCTCTTATACAGGAAATAAAACTACATGAATTATCACAGCAAATATATCATTTTTTGCCATCAAATCAGCAAGGATTGAAAAACTATGGATAGGTAGATGTGCTTGAGCATTGCTTATGAGAGTGTCAAATGTTACAACAATTTTGGTAGGCAGATACAAAATCTTAGCAAGGTGGGTCATTTGGTTGTTCAATTCTTGGAATTCATCCTATGGGAATAACAGGTTAATTAATTGAAAAGCAAGGATGATCATTACAGAAATGGCAAAAAGGGAAATGAAAGCCTTTAAGGCCTGTCAGTAGGAGATTGATCAGGTAAATCCAGTTACGTATATGCACTCTTATCCACCGATAAAAACAATCACCTAGGCTAAGTCCATATTAATTGACCTATAATAACAATAGTATAGTGTAGCTTGATGAAAGAAGGTAAGAAATCTTATGTGGTACATTCCATGTTCACATGCAAAACTACACATACAAACATGAATGCCAGAGAAAGAGATGTGTACAGGGAAGGCAAGGACACAGTGTGCAGTTAGTTGGAGAGAAACTGCTTCCAATTGTAAAGTTATTGGTGGTTTCTCTTGTTTATATTTTTCTTTATCAATTTAATATTTTTACCAAAGAAAATTACTTTGTTTTTTAATTACCATTTGTGTGGTTGCCATTCCTAAATGCCAAGATGCATGTAAAGTTTTACACACATTTTCAGCTGAATTCTCCCAAAACCTTCTGAGGTGGGTGTTACTCAGGTCCCCATTGTATAAATGAAGAAAGCCAAATTGGATTGATTTTCCAGGTTCACAAAATTAGTGACTGGTGCAGCCAGAGTTGGGTCTGGCCATCTTACTTAACCACAAATTTTCTTAATAGTCAAAAAACGAACGTTAACAAAATGTGTGTATATCTATGTAAACATATAAATATTTTAAAAGAAAAACTTACTCTCAGATCTTCATGAGTGTTGGACAGTACTCAATCTTTTTATTCAAAAAATGTTGAAAACCAAAGAATACAAAATGAAACCAGGATTGCTGTGGTTTTTGCTTTAGGTTTCTCCCTCTTATTCACAGTCAAATATATTTCATAGTTAATTTTATAGTAATTAAAATGGCTTGAAATGAAAATGGAAAAGTCTATCTTGACAAGGAATAATCAGATGTTTTATATATTTTTCTGCTCTATTGGAAAAATGCTCACAGAAACTGTCCTTTCTAAATCTACCAGTGAATGTATTAAAAGGGAGGTCTGTCACCCTTACGAGATAGTGCACTGAATAGGGCTAAGGCAGAGTTCACCAGGTGCACAGAACACCTTGGCTATGACGAAGGCTCACTGGTTGCCAGGTCGTGTTGCCCATGCATAGCCCATATATAGATCGATAGTATGAATTAGCTGCATGGCATTTCTACATCAGAACTTTTACTGTGAAAACCAGGTATTTACCACATTTCCAAGGACAGAGGAAACATTGTCAGGTGCAGGGGAAAAATCAGTTTCCTGCCATTCATGAGCTATCCACCACTTCTGAAAGAAATACTACAAATGTGCACATAGACACGTACACACACATACACACAAAATATTATCTCACCCTTCCCCCAGGAATCAGAAGGTTCATAGCACCATCCCCATTTACAATCAGACTTCCAGTGCAGGTGGCTTGTTCTGTCTCACATTGTTAATTGATAACGGAGCTGGGACTTACATTGAGGCCTATCTCCTACCAACCCACCAGGGTAAACCCCTGTCATGTAACATGGACAAGATGACGTGATGACAGAGTTAATGTGTGGGCCACATGAACTGGATGAGCTCAGGGAGGTGAAATGTGACTTGTCTAGAAACTGGAGGGGATCACACATATAATCGCGTCCTTGAAGGATAATCAGAAAAGATGAAGAGACCACCTGAGGGAAGAGATCATCTGGCAGGTCCCACCAGGTGCCCCCTTTTCATCCCATGTGAGACTTGCCCAGGGACTGGCCATTTGAAACACTTGGCATGTCATGTAGGAAAGTGCCCCAGGTTTATATTTGCTTCACACTAAATTGCAAGATTTGAGTTTAATATAGACAGAATCGAGAACAAATGCATATAGCAGTGAAAACATGAGCTTCGATTCTTTTATCTGAAAGTAAACTAGTAATCTTGAATAATCTTCTGGCTCAAAATTGAATTTAAAAACATCTAGCTAATTGCTATATATAAGAGACACATCCAAAGTATAGGAATTTATAAAATTTGGGCACTGAAAATTTTTCTTCTTATAAACTGTATATGTATATGAATTTATAATTATAGTTATACATATACATATGGGTATATATCTGTGTATACTTTTCTTTTGCATTTATAGTTGACCATTTCAAAAACACAATTGATGTAGCCACTGTGGAGAACAGTATGGAATTTCCTCAAAAAACTAAAGGTGGAACTGCCTCTCAATTTAGTGATCTTACTGCTGGGATTAATCCTGAAATACCAATTTGATAGAACCTATGCACCTTTATGTTCATAGCAGTGTTATTTATAATAGCCAAATGCTAAAAACAGCCTAAGTGCCTATCAGTAAATAAGTGGATCAAAAAACTGTGGTACATTTACACAATGGAATACTATGCAGCAGAAACAAAGAAGAAACTCCTACCCTTTGCCACAGCATGAATGGAACTGGAGACCATTATGCTAAGTGAAATAAACCAGGAGGTGAAAGACAAACACCATATGATCTCATCTATAAGTGGAACCTAATCAACAGAACAAACAAGAAAGCAAAATAGAACCAGAGACTTGGAAATAAAGAACAAAGTGATAGTAACCACAGGGGAGCAGGGAGGGGATAACAGGGAAAAGAAAAGGAAGGGGCAAGCCAAGGAACAGGAATAGAGGGCTCCAAGGCACAGACAGTGGGGGGGGGATTGACTGTGGGAGTTGGGGGCAGGTGGAGCAGAGAGCAATAGGGAAAAAGGCGGGACAATTGTAACTGAATGACAATAAAAAAAAACTAAGCAAAAAAAAGGAGAATAAGAGTACGCAAAGCATAACCCCATAGTAAAATTCAGCTGTCGTGTACAGCTTACACTGAAAACTAATGCTGTCTCTGTCTTTGTCTAGTAACCTTCTCATGTGTAGAGCTAACTGGGATTTTAACTTCCCATCAATTCTCAATCCTATATTCTAGGTTTAAATTAACCTTAAATAAAATTGTTTTCCCAAACATAAAAAAATAAAACATGAGGTTAGAGGTTGTGGTCCCCAATGCAAGGGGAACTTTGCATGAACTTTTGACTACCTAAAAACTTAACTTCTAAGAGTCTACTGGTAACTGGAAGCCTTACTGATAACATAAACTTTTGATTAAAATATATTTTCTATGTTATATGTATTGTATATTGTATTCTCACAATAAAGTAAGCTATACAAAAGAAAGTGTTATTAAGAAAATGATCTGGTTTGTTTGAGAGTTTTTTCAAATTGTTTCAAATCTCAAAAAAATTTCCAATATATTTATTGAAAAAATTCGCACACAAGTGGACCCTGCACAGTTCAAACCCATGTTGCTGGAGAGTCAGCTGTGCTTTAAATCCCTGTACACACACGCACACAATAGGCACTTAGTGAAAGAAAGCTGGTGTAATACTATTTTATTGGGCAAAAGAGACTTGAAGGCAGAAATCGTTATTGAGAGTAAAGAGGGTCATTACACAATATAAATGTTTTAATTTCCCACGGAAGATATAACTAAGCTTAGGTGCAGTTAACAGTGAAGTATTGAAAGCAAACATTGTCAAAGCTTCAGGAAGAAACTAACTGATTTCAACATTATGTTATGAGATTTTTTAATAGAATAGGCTGGGTTCTACTTTCTGGCTATGTGATAATTGGCTGTTATGTAAACTGTCTGATTTTAAGTGGTACAATAAAATAATAAATGCTTCCTAATGTATGAAATAAATGGCATGTAAATAAACTTAGCAAAGTATGTAGTATGCAGAAGATATGGCATAAAATTAAATGTTATTACTGTTATTTTCTTGAATAAGGTGGCAACATGAGAGAGTAACATTAGAGAAAAACAACTCTAATTGCATTGTATAATACTACACAGGAGACAGGAAACTCTAGAGGAAGGGAAACTGGGGTGGGGGCATCTGGAAGCTATTTTGAGTCATCCCAAATGGGAAATAATAACCTTTTCATTTCAGGTTGCTGCTATGACCAAACAAAAATAAAGAAGTCAGAGAATAAATGTAAAAAGCAAACAAAAAGCTATTTGATGGTGGAGTTTATGGCTCTATTTGCCTTGGAGGTGAAATGATTGCAAAAACCCCCAAACAAACAAAGAAACAAACAAACACATATGTCCTCAGAAGAATAGGAATCCTCCAAATTCAAGTTTTGTCTTTAAACACTTAAATCTGTACTGATACAAAATTTAAAAAATTGTCCTGTCTGAGGAATACGTTGAATGCATCTCCCTCCTTGGCACTGATGCATTACCTGGATGATTTTTATATCTGTGTGATGGTGTATAGAAAAGACGTGAAGACCAGAAGCACAGCATAAGTCTGCAAAAATAAACCTCACTGTTCCATTAGACAGCACTGCCTGTGGGATCAAAAATGTTTCCACTGAGTTAGTGTGTAAATGTCTGCTCTGGTCTCCCAATTACTCTGTAAATAGATAAATCTGCTCTGATTCTTGCAGGTACAGCCTTAGCACAGTCACTGCTGTATTGCTGACTTTGCATTTGCCTGAGACGTCTACGTCTGTCAGGGACGGGTTCAAACTGAGCTCAGGCTTTGATTCAGTTATAAGCAATGATTTGGCTTAGGAACTGGTAACATGTCACTTAATGCCAGATGGTTTCTAAGTGTCTTTAAGGCACACAGAACACCACCATTTCACCCTTGAGGTGTGTTGGCTAATAGTCTTGCTGTTTTACAGACAGAAGGCGATTGAACAGGCATTTTTTCTAAAAGGCGTATTTGGTTGCTCTAAAACAGAACAATACAAATTGCACAATCTAAAGGAAGGAACAGTTTGTTTTGCCCTGTTTATTGCCAGTGAAATGCCAGAAGACTTTTAAAGTAACAGCAACTGGTGTAAAGCAGGGGAAAAATCAAATAAAAACTTTATGATCTTAAAATAAAGCTATTGCTCTCTGCCCTTCCATAGTTTTATAAAACTTCCTATGCTTTTTGGCACTAGAAGTACATATAACGTTTTCCTCTGCAGATGCCAGAGAGGCATCATGAAAAATTATAGTTGCAAGGACAGAGGTGCTAAAACATTGAGCAGGAAAAGAGACAATTTTTGCATAGAGTCAATTGATGTTATAGTCATTTTAATTAAGCAAAATTTATTTGAGAGAAAAAGAGTGGAATTGAATGTATGCTTCATTTTCCCTAGATAAAACCTTTTGAAATAGCATTATAGGTGACACTTATTTTAAACAGAGCATCGCCTCCTCCATCTGTATCAGATGGGACCCTTTTCCGTGGACCTCAGCTGTGATTACACACTGGAACCTGCAAAACTTGAACATCTCCTCATCACAGTGGCCCACCAGGCTTGGATTTATTTGGTGTGGGGTGCCTCTTGGAATTTTCTTCTGAGAGTTTTCAAAGCTCCCAGGTGATTCCAGTGGGCAGCCGTGGTTGAGAAATGAAGTTTGCAGAGCAAGACCAACCCCGATGAGTCCACTTGGATGAGAAAGGGAGGAACAAAGGCATCGCATCAGGAAGTGGGATGACTCCCAGAAGAAGCCATCATCCTGGCTGTTAACGCCCAGCACTAATTCTGTTGCTCTGACTTTAACCTCTGACCACTGGGCCCCGGGTCCTGCTCTCCTTCCCACCGACCTCACGTTCACCCGGATGGAGCAGAGGAGTGGGGGTTTGGGAGTGATGTGAGAAGAATAGGAGAAATGAACATTTTTGATTTTTACCTTCCTCCCTGTCTAAATGCTGACTTACTCTGAAGATTTTGTGTTAGTCTCCAGGTGCTGGTCAGTAAAGTTTACTTAGTTCATGTTGTCTTGAACTATTATCTGTTTTTTTCCTGGGCACCCATTGTACATTCTTTCCAGCCTCCACAGTTTTGCATTGCTTGTTGTTAGGTAAGGCTGAGCAGCAGAAGGGACAGACTTGCATGTGGGGGCGGGCGGGAGGTTGAGGGCAGATGGAGAAGAGGGGCAGAAGTTGGGTTGGGAAGGGTGAAGGAGCCCTGATGGTGGTGAGGAGGAGGGGGTTGGAAAGGGCATCACAAAGCATTCACCCTGTCCGGGCACAAAATTGGAAACTAATACATATTTATAATTTACTCTGAGCCTAATGTTAAACATGGTTCTTAGCATACAGTGTGCTGGGAAACCCAAACTGACTAGACACTGAAAATATTCGGAGCTAAAATGTAACAGAATACAAACTGCCTCTGCATGTATCTAGAGAAATGTATAGGCTAGAAATTAGCTTGAATTAACTTCAATTTAGAAATATTACTAATACATAAGACATGGTGCTGTTTGATGTTTGATTTAAAGAATATTACTTATCAGTTATTAAAAATGAACTCACAATTACAATAGTGATAATAAAAGTAAAGACAGTAAAGATCGCAACAGTGTTTTCTAGGCTACTTGGGGTCATCTTGACTCTCTCCCTCATGTACTTGTCCAAACTGGTCAGCTGGCTTCTGGGTGTAAGCACTGTGGTGTCTGTTAGATATACAGCAATAGAAAACAGAGGTAGTTCTGTCCTCAGAAAATTCATACACTAGAGGAGAGGACACAAGAAAAATCCCAAATGGATATATGATTATAAAGTGTGTTAAAGTTTGAGGAAAAAAGATGGGCACAATGAGAGAGTTTACCAAAAAGTTCAATTTTGATTCGAATGTTGTGAGTACACTTATTAAGGAGCTGACATTTAATCCAAGTCTCAAGTGATGAGTAGGAATGATTTTGGTTTCTACTTGTGCTGGTTTGATCCCAGGGTTGATTTAGAGCCCCAGTGTTACTACAGAGCAGGCACAGTTGCCAAACTTCCTTCACTTGAGACTTACTCGGGTCCTTGGGCCAGTTCGCATAGGATGAGCTCTATGGCGAGATCACATCGCATTCAAAGATGGAGATTGACTGGCATGGAAAAAGCCTTCATTGTAACTGCCTTAGTGCAGGCAACTCTCAGGCTAAAGCTCACTTGTAGACATTAAATAATATTCCCAGTCTTTGCTTGGCAAGTGGATATGCCTGAAAAAAATGGGACCTAGAATTACTGGTGAATGTCTTTCCACTTTTTTTTGCCCCTAGACCAGCAGCACTGGCATTACCTGGGGCTTACTACAAATGCAGACTCTCAGGCCCCATGCCTCCTACTAAGTCAGAACCATTTTAACAAGATTTCTTAGTGATTTATATGCTCAATAAAAGTGGAGGCCTTGTGGCTTCATGGTATTAAGGGATCCTTTTTCCTCTCTGAATTCCTGGTGCTGAGCAGAGTGGTTCTCCTTAACCAAGGTCATGGTTGGGTGAGGTGGGCTGCTCAAAGACTCGCAGGCCTGGAATTAATCATGTTTTTACTTTCTGGTGCTTTGACATCTGGTGCTTGTTGAGCTGGAAGAGACTGCCACTCTGGGGTTGGCCAATTCCTCAAGGGGGCAAAAGGCTCCCCTTTAAGGGAGTCCCTTTCATATGCAAATCAACCAGCCAGGAACCCACAGCTCTGTGGGGCTCTCATAGTCAGGTATCAGATAACTGGGGGGCAGCCCCTGTGCCTAATAGTTCTCTGGAACTATTGAAACTAGACAATCCTAAACCTGCCTGTCCTGCCTCCTATAGAGACCACATGAAAGCTCTCACCCACATTCTCCCTCTCCCTCTGCCTCCTGGTCCACTCTGGGGCTTCCCCATATGGCCCCCATGGTGTTGCGTGTTTTCTCCTCTTGGACCTGTGAGTAACCAGCTCTCTTTTCAGTGGTAGTCATCTCCAGATCTAGTGACTTCACCATCCCCAGATGATAAAATCTACATTTAAAAGAGGCATTCACCTGGGTGCTCAGTCCCACAACAGGGGGATTCCCATGGTGGGAGGTCAATAGGATGGGGCAAGGTGACCCCACACCCTGAGGGAGAAAGTTCTGTAGGAGCCACAGTGGTCACTGGGAGTACATCTTATCCCTACATGCGTGGGGAGAATTAATTAGAGAACAACTGAAGTAGTAAGGAAAACTGTAAGGGATTTGTGAAGGAAAAGGGAGCATTTGGGAAGCTTTTCAGAATACGGGGTAATTCTAGAAGGGGAGGCTCTAAATTGACCTCTCTTTGCTCAGCCAGAAGGCAACTCAAGGGCATGAGGATTCTGAGGGCGGTCTGCCTCTGCTCCTGTTGGGATCTCCGTCAGCCCTCCCTGCCTGGGTCATATGAGCTTGTGATGTAGGAACTATCAGAAGGCAGAGACAGTCTTCAGGGATTGGAAGAGCTTATTCCTGATTTTAAACCAAATGCTTTCAATTATTCAATGTCCCTTTGATATTTGTACACATACTTGTGTGAGTATGCACATTTGACTTCAAAAAGAAAAAGCCCAAGGAAGAATAAAGAAGTTTTAAATAGAGATGTTTTACTCGAAAGACCTATCATCTGATCTCGAAACAACGCTGCCTAAGATTGTAGGAATAAAGTCTGTTTCTGTTCCAGAGTCTGTGCTGGCCACTGTCACATGATAAAACATCAGGCACTGGGAGTGTCCTGCCTCCACTCACCCGTCAGCTCTTTTTGTCCATTTTCTGTGTCCTATGGGGCAATTGGCTGATCTTGGAAGTCAGACTACAGACTGTGACATTTTGTTTTGTTATCATGTCCTGGGAAATCTTTACTTCTGGGTTAGAAAATAGTGTGTCCTTTCCCTTAAGATTTTAAAATGCACATATATATGAATGCACATATACTGTGTATATATACATAGTAATATATGTTCTATATATTATATTATACACACAAATTTTAAAGACTATTTAAAAAGACAAATATATGAGTCTGAGATATTCATTTTACTGGAACAGTAATTCTGTCTGAACAGGACAAGAAGGTCATTTTTCTTAGAAGTTTATATCTGTCTCCCTTGGTCAAACAGATTCCATCCTACAGAGATGCTTTTTCAAGGCCACTTTAGTGTTATTAGAGTCAAGAAGAAACCAGAATGGGAACCTGTTTGTGCCCAGAAAACACCTCTCCTGGAAATGTAACTCAATGGAGGGTAAATAAGAGGCTGCCTTTAGTAACAGCCTGCATGCTGTTGGGAATCCCTTTATTTTCACTTGAGAAGGACTACAGGTGTGTGGTTATAAAAGCCTGAGGATTCATGCCCTACATTTCTTCCCTGCATGGACACTGAGATATTTGGGCAACTTACATTTCTTGTGTCTTCCATGAAGTGGCGACAAATGTGTCCCATGTAGACAGACACAGGCTATACCTTCATCAAATAATTCTCCTTCTCTCATTCCCAGCAACCACTCCTCTCCTCTACATCTGCTGCTTTCTCTCCTGATAACCTGTGACTCAAGTAGTATTTTCTGTCCAGATGAGGTCACATCAGTATTCCTTACCTTCCCCCTCACTACCTGACCATCCCCTGAGGCCCAACTCCTCAGGGTTTTAGGGATGAAACCCAGAGAGAACCCTGCTCCCTGCCCTCCATGCATATCTAGCAAGGTCAGGGGCAGAGTCTAACATTGCAGCCCCTGGACAGGCTGGTGCCTGGGCAAACACGAAGGTCCTGGGGCATGTTCCTGTGTGCAGCATGGACTGTGGGTACCATGAGCGTCAGAGTGGAGCTACCACATGAACTCTTTGTTATATCTACTTATAAACACCCCTTAGGTAGATGAAAGAGAATATTATAATGGGAAAGAAGCATGCCCAGCCTGAATTTGCAGATCCTAATGGAAACTTCCATATTTGACTGTGACTCATTAGATATGGGTCTGAGCTAGTGTGGTCGAGTGAGCAATAAATAAGAGCAGTTTTCAGCTAACATAGTACAGGATGATAATTTTTATTAAGCATGAGGCATTATATTCTTTATTATCCCCACTAATTTGACCTTTGGAAGCCTCGATGATTGCATCTGGAATTTCTGGCTTGGAGGAACACAACACAACTGTTTTTTCTCCCTAATTCTTTTGGTGGCCTGACTGCTTATATTTATATGACCAGATTGAGTAATGGAGCATGGCTTAAAGATAGTGGACCATAATTAAGAAAGGCAATGCTGTCTGGTCAAAAGTCCATGGATTTTGGATTGGGACAGCCAGCCAGTTTCTAATTCTATCATTAGCTATCTACATGAAGTTCTATGGATCATTTTTTCTTTCATAGTGCTTGAAACTAGGACTAATCAAAAGACCCACCGCTCAGCTAGCTGTGAGGTTCACTGATATGATGGAAATGAAAATACAGAATGATGAGAAGACATTATAATCAAATGTTGACTCATGTGAAACATTACATGTCAGAAAAAAGAGAACATTTGGGAATTATGAGCAAAACAAACACACTCCTTCTGAGATAATAGATCAACAAAGGTTTGTACCATTTTATTATGGTTGTGAAATGACCACAACTCAGAAGAGTCTTATACATGGGGACATCTTGAACATTTTCTTGTCTTTTGTTTTAACAGTACTCAGAAATTTAAATAGAGCACAGGACCCTGCATATTCACATTTTCAGCCATGATGATCAGCTTTCTGCTTCTGGGCAGTTGCCTTTGAGTCCTCCCTTTCTCCTGCCTGGTGGTGCCGGGGCTCAGAGACCTGCACATTCAGGTGTCTGCCCCACACAGAAAGGTCCTATTAACAAGGAATTGCCAGGAAGAGGGTCTGGATAGAATTGATGGGGCAGGGACATCTTTATTCTAGTGCCACTCACACAGTGCATAGAAAACAAAGTCAGAGACATTCAAGGAAAGAGGGCCACCTGCCCTATTCCAACCTACCCTGAACAGTCTCTAGGTTTGCGGCAGTAGGTCCGGGCAGGCTGTGGCCTGAGCATCAGGTCCAGGTACAAGGCCCCTTGGAGAAAGTGCAGTGGTGTCTGAAAAGCGACTCCCACTTCTGAATGGGGTTCCTGACTCCTCTGGATTATTTCACTGCAGAATTGGCTTAGTGGTAAAGATCTCAGGACATAGTTATTTCTAGGAGAGGGAAGCCTCCAGTGCTGGGTTTTTACACAATATTTGTTTGCACAGCTTCTCTGAGCTTTTGTTGCTCACCAGCAAAGTGGAGATGGGAATACTTCTAATGGGTTTCTATGAGGAATAAGCAACACCATGCTCTGGTGACCAGCCCAAATTTGGGTGCAGTAGGAGCTTAATAGCTTAGATTTCTTTTCTGCCTTAGCTACCTTCCTCTTACAAATTCTTTTCTTTCTGCTCTTAAGTTCACTGCCTTCTTCCCATTCCTATCATTACATTTGGGGTCACTCTGCTGTGGCCTTGAGGTCTTCGAGAACTTACTTGGCTTTCCTACAATGTTCCCTGCCGTTATCTGCCACAGTGATGGTAGATTGCCCTCTCAACACCCTACATTCAAGGTTTATGATTTCCGCCACTCCCACAACCTTAACCTTTGCTCATTTCTAGGTTCCAATCAAGTGACACGCCCTGGATCTGGACATTACCAGGAACTGCTCTGTCACAGCGCTCCTCTCCTATGACACTCCTATCCTCCCCTTCCATCTGCCCTACCCTCCCTGAGCAGGTCAGTCCGCTGAGTGGCACTGCCCAGCCCTTTCATCACCCCTGGTTCTTCTAGTTCACACCCTTCTCCCTCACTTAAAATCCTGAACACAGGACTATAAGTAAAAATTCACTTGACTACTCCTGTAAATGTTCTTACCCCACTCACTCACCAAATATTTACTAAACGGCAATGCTGCTCAAAGTTTTCCACTTCCTTCTCTTGTGTCCTTACATCCACTTACCTTGTTTCCTTTCCTTGGCTTACTCACTCAGGATATGCCCACATTTTATGAAATCTGAGCAATAGCAATCATAAAATGAACTATTCCACTATGTACTACATCGAATGAGAAAATGCTGCCAATTATCATTGAGAAATGCCATCCCCTGTAAAATGCATTCTGCTTTCAGAGCTGGTAAAATATGGAAAAATATGCATCTTATAGTATAAAAAGTAATGGTATTTGTGAGATCAATGCCAAGACACTTCCCAATCTTCCTTTCTCTTAGATATTAAATTTCTTGAAATAGACCCAGCTGTCGATTTTTTCTTTGCAACTTCTCAGATATTGCTTATCCCACTACAGTTTGGCTCCCTCATCAATAAAATCTGTCTTAAAAATCACGACTCCTGTTGTAATCGCCAAATCTAAGGATGGCATTTTAGTTAGGCCATAGCTCGTGAGGCCACAGCACAGGGTGACCCTGCTGACCTTTTCTTCTTAACATACCTTCATTCTGAGGTCACAGTCTTCTGGTTCTTATAACAATCTACCTTCCTCAGTTTTCCAAACTATTTAATTTTTCTTTTACTGACCACTTGTCAGATTTTGTTTGAGGTTCCATGTGCTATCCTTGCCAACTGCAATTTTTCTCCTATTGAACCCTCCAAAAACAGGCTTCCACAACAGCTCTTGCTGTGGTTGCCTTTAACATCTGTGCTGCTAATTCAGCCATTGATTCCCCATTTCCACCTTACTGGTCGTCAGTGGCATTGAGCACAGATGGTTATTTCTTTCTTCACAAGACCTGTTCTTTTCATGCCATTTAGACAGTTTTCTCCTTGTACCTCTGCTTCTTACTCATATCCCTCCTTCCTCCCCATCTCCTGACTCTTGGTAACCTTATCTAGCCCTATAGCATTAAAAGGTGCCTTCCTCTCCATCAAAAGCCTTTGTTTGTATCTCTAGCCAAGACCTCTCCCCTAATTCCAGACTGTCATACCTCTTTGCCTGCTTGTCATTAGCACTGGCTATAGAATCAGCATCTCAAACATACCATGTTTGAACATAACATTCCTGATTGTGCCCAAGCCTTTTTCTTTCACAGTCTTGTCCATCTCAGGAAATGACACTTCTCTCCTTCCTTTTCCTCAAAAGCAGGGGTTTATTCATGATTCCTCTCATTCTCTCCCTCCCAGGAGTTCTAACAGCTAAAATGCATCCAGAATCTCATCTCCCCACTTCCTCAGCTGCCATGCAGGACTGAAGCATCCTCATTCAGCACTGGAATTGTTGCAATGGACTCTTTCCTTCCTTCTTGCTTCATTCCCTCCCAACATGGCTTCTCTTCTCAAGAAACACCCAGAATGAGGCCTTTGAAAGATAACAGAATGACTTTGTTTCTAGGCTTAAACTTCTTTAATCACTTTCCTTCTCACTCAAGGGAAAACCAGGGTCCTGTTCAGACCTCCGGCTCATCCCCTACCTTCTTGTGCCCCGGTTCCTATAGCCACTTGCCTCTCCACGTCCCCCGGGTCTCCAGAACCTACCTCTCCAGGGCCTTTGCTGGCACTGCTCCCTCTGCCCAGATCCCTTTTCCAGATTTCCTCCAGGCCCATCTCTTCACGTATATCTTGATTCCTCTTATGTGTCATACTGTCACATTCCCTGACCAGTATAACTGTTTTTTTTAAAAATTATTTCTTCATTCTTGTTTTAATTCTAGGCCATCTACTCATTTTTTAAAGGTGGGAGTAGAAATTCTAAGTGAAAATCTTTGAATAAGGATTCTGAACTGTGCCAGTCATTGGACAAAGTAAGCATATGGCCAGGATCTAAAATTTGAGAGTATATACATTTTTTCCCAAACTAAAATTCCATAAAGAATTCTCTATTTTAATGTGCAGGATTTCAAACCTGGACCCTACCCAAGGTACTAAGTAATGAATTTAGGAAAACAGCCATTGAGCTTTTTTTTTCTAACATCTAAAAATGTCTCATTTATTCTATGCAGAACTATTTTAATATTTTTATTAAAGCAAAGGACTTTGTGAAGAATAACTTATACATATTTAAGGAGTGATAAACTTGAAATCATAAACACTGACAAACCAAAATCTGCTAAGTGGAAACGTTAAGTCCTCTGCAGGTGCTCTGACAGTCAGAATAGGAAAACCTACCCATCAGGAAAATTCTCCCTGGAGAATGCATTCTGTGTTCCATTTATTTGTGTTGATTTTAAAATATTTTTTTTCTCCCAGTTTACCTACTCTTGATGTAGAGTGGACTTGGGCATAGGCAGCTTACCTGGTGAACAAACAGCCATATTGATCCAGCAGCCATGCAGACTGGCCCCGGTGGTGCCACTCCAGTGAAAAGCTTCTCTGTTCTCAGGATCAGGGACCACGTGGCCCTCACACAGGCTCTGATGACTGCTAACAGCTTTCAAAGGCCAAGTGAGTGAATCTCTAGCATTAATAAGATCTACAATCAGAGTCAACAAGACTGCCTCCAAGCTTTTAGCACCACTGTGAGCAAGATGTAATCCAATTGAGGGACTCCTGAAACTGTCGGGGGCAGGTGACTAACCACCCCACCTGCAGCCCCAGGGTGGATGGAAGGAGAGACTTGACTCCCTCACAACATTCCCTCTGCCTGTGCTTTACAGACTGAGTGGGAAATTAAGTGATCTGTCCAAGGACTTTGTAAGATTGGAAGAGTTACATAAATCAACCACGTATACATTTTTTATGTTTTTCTGTACATAAAGCAGAGTACAAAAGTATTATAGTTGTCAGCATTGGGAATTCCTACGGTGTTAGTAGAAACTTAATGCAAAAGCATCCGGTTATGTTCACTTCGGCAGCACACATACTAGAAAGCACCCTGTTGAGAATCTCCAGAGGCATGAATTTCTTTTCCCATATTTCACTTCAGAGATTCTCTTCACGTCTACTGTGTGTGTGCGTGCATGCATGCATGCACTCATATGGGTGCAAAAGCACATTTAATGCAGGGCAAGGGAACTTTAAGCTTTTTGAATTACTCTATTTTCTGTGCCATGATGGAGTGGTTCAATGGAATGTTAGCCACTCATCTACAGTGTTTCCCTCTGCTCTTCAAAGAACAGTAGAGTGTCCAAATGGGGAAACTTTCCACTGGTGGGAAGGTTTTGCTGCCATGATGTCTGGATTCCTAAAAGCTGTTGATGGTCTTTGTCATCCCTTCAGTGGAATAGGCTACAAAGCTTGTGGCAGTCTCTTTATAATATTTAAAATTCTACAGGACAGATCCTTAGCTTTTTGTAGAATTAGAAATAGAAATCTGACTGTGAAGACACCACGCTTGGAGTTCTTAATTCTTATATTTTGTATTTTGTAACATCATCATCCAAGTTCACAATTGTTCATCACATTTTAAATAGTTTCCCCCCCGCCAAAATCCCACTGTTCACTATGACTAACAAAAAGAGCAGTTGGTGGGGGAAGGTCACAGGCATCCAAATCAACCAGAATAGATCTCACACACTAAAAAAGGGCTGGAGATAACAAAGCAAATTTCCTTGAAATCATAGGAATGTCCCCCATATATGCAGCATGCATCCCCCTGTACCCCTCCATATCAGAAAGAATCATCAAAGTTATTCAGGATCATCTTGTCTCACTTTCTTTCCCCTTTCCTTAAAAAGGGCACCTAGTACGTAAGCCCAATGCATGTTACTCTGTGTCTTGATTTTCTGATTGGCTGTTTACCCACTTACTGTCAGTTATAGCCATCCCAAAATTTAGAGGGCCCTTCTGGCTTAACAAATCATGGAATAATAAATTATCTTATTAATTTCACAATTTAAATCTAAAAAGACTGCACATAACAGTAGAGAGCATGTCCTTGTGGAGATATTTTAAGGCACAAAATAATACAAACAGCAGAAATCACTTAATTTTCTCTCAAAAACATTAAAATAATTCTTATATGTTTTTATAAGTACATAGCAATAGTTTTCCCAGTAGTTTTCTGAATTCCAACAAGAAACTGTGGTTCTGATTGTCTATTTTTATCAGGGACAGGTGAGGGTTTAGACTTCTGAACTTTATTACCTCTCCAGTATCAGTCAGAGTGGCCTTATCTCTAAGTGTCCAAGTCAGAAGAGGACCCTCTGCCACAGCTGGAAAGGGTTTCCTATTCTCCCTCCAGCAGAGGAAGGATATAAATATTAATATTTGGTCTTACATTAGGTTTTCTAGGAAACTGACCTTAGAAATAGAGTTCTGCATGCAGTGCCCCCACCCCACAATGATTTCCAGAGCAAAGCTTGTGGGGGTTCAGAAAGTAAGGAGGTAGGAAGGAAATGGGATTCCTGCAGAGAGAATACCATCATGACAAACCACAAGCTGAACCCTGGAAACACAGGTTGGGATGCCCTTCAGAGTTATGCCTTGGAGCTTTCTTATTGTAGCATTGACCAGTTATTAGACTCAGCAGAGGGTCATTATCAAAAAGGGAGAAGAAGGACTGCCTTCCCCTAGCAGGTCTCTGGTAAACAGGGGTTCTGAAGGTGGGCACCTCAGTAGCACCCCCTTGCATTTGTTACACATATACATGGAAAAGTTCTGTGTATCTGTGTATGGAGACATGTGTATGTGTTTGCATATATATATATATGTATATATATATATATGTCCATCCTCCTTTGAGTTATTTATTCTATTGTGTAATATGAATGTCTTTTAGAAAAGAAGAAGTAGAAATGATCAAATATGTGTATGGACTTCTTTCCCTGTTCCTTAAACCCCTTGCCAGTCGCCCTGCATCCACACAGCCACGCCAAAGCCTGCTGCACATGGCCACTCTGCTCCCACAGTGCAATGTGGTCACACAGCAGGCATCCCTGGGGATGACAGAGTGGTTGAAGGGTTTCAGGAAGAACATTTTTGTCATTGCCTAAAGAATATTAATAATAACTCAGAGAGCAGTGATCCCCCACCATGAAACTTTCTCTCTGGGAGGTGGATTCGATCCACCCCTGGCTTCTCTCTGCATTCTGCCAGTGTCCTGGTCCACTGGTGCATCCGACTGTCTCGCACATTCAGTTCACAATGACTCATATCTTGCAGTGTGATCATTCCTTTAACTTTTATTCTGGAAGTACGGGCTTGACTCAGCGAATGACAATGGGTAATTTCGTCCTATTCCATCACTGACAGACAATTTAATTTGCTTTACCCAAACCCTTTTGTTTTGTCTCTATCTTCTTCCAGATGACCTCTTCAGTAACAATTGTATCTGTAGTTCCCAGACAGGCTTTGTTTCTGTCACAAAGACCACGAAAAAATGTCGTTAGAGGATTCTTCCTGTCCCATGGAAGGTCAGCTTCAACTCCCTTATTAGAACCGTGGACAGTTTTATAATCAGTAGAACTTCATCAGTGACACACAGAAATACAAATGCCTTACAAGGAAATTAGCAACTATAATGGAATTAGGATTTATAAAGCACCAGAAGCAATTTTGATATAGTCATGATTTTTTAAAAAGATAAAACCAATTTGAAATAAACAAAATTGTTGGTCTGAAGGCAGCATAAATGGTGTTGAGGAACTTGGACTCTGAAGCCAGATTGTCTGATTTTGAATCCCAGCTCTACCCCTGCTGGCTCTGTGACATGGGCACATTACTTTACCTCCCTGGGCTTCATTTTCATCAGGTGCGAAAGAGAGATAATTTAAGAGTACCTACTTTATAGAATTTTTGTGAGGCTTAAATGAATTAACATAAGTAATGTGTTTAGAGTATTAACTGGCAAAGAGCATGTCCTGCAAAATATTAGCTAATTTGTATGAACTATTCTAAAGAAAAATTAACTATCCCCTTTTATACTCCAAATTATTTTCCAAATGCAATTTAATAGGAAGTGGAATCATTTTCTTGGATGGCACTGTAATTTACTGTCCCCCAAAAGTATGGTGAAAATAAAGCTGAGTTAACCGGCAGGCAATTCTAATGCTATTTGAGATGGTACATGTCCTAGTTGACTTGGGTTGCTATAACAAGTACAATAAACTTGGGTGTCTCAAACAACCACATTCATTTCTCAAAATTTGCAAGCTGGAAGTCCGAGGTCAAGGTGCCAGCAGATTCAGTGTCTGGTGAGAACCTGCTTCCTGGCACATAGACTGTGTCTTCTCACTGTCTCCTCACATGGTGGAATGCATGAGGGGGCTGGAGGGGGTCTCTTTTATAAGGACACTATTCTCATTCAAGAAGGTTTCACCCTCATGACCTCATCATCCTCCAAGGCCATCATCACCTTCTAACACCATCACTGTGGGTTAGGTTTCAACATGAATTTTGGGGACACAAACATTGAGTTCATAGCAATACAAATTGGCTTTGGAATCCTGATGGATGTGGTCAGTCCAGGAACTGCCACCAGAAGTCACTACCATGGCGACAATTGAGTAGTATACATGGTCAAGAAATGCTGCTGGTCACAGCTAGAGCTACTGGTGAGAAGCCTCCACTGATAGCAAATGCATCACAAGGTTAGGGACATATGCATGGGGAAACACAAGTATACTAAAAATCAATATTAAATACCTTTTTCTCTCCCATGTCCAAGTAGATGATTGATCACTGCCTATATTCAAGTAACCAAAGCCCAAATAAGGTAAAAGACAGTCTTATTCCTCCCAGAAATTTCCTTCATGTGACCCTTCATTCAACCTCTACTTACCCCCTTCACACAGATTTTATTACCTCAGTTTCACCTGCCTTTGGATTTCATAGAAACAGAATCACAGAATATTGTGTACTTTTTTTGGGTCTAGCTCCTTTCTTTAAAATTATAAACTTGAGATGCATCAAGGTGGTTGTATATGTATGAATTCCTTTTTCATGCTGAGTCATATGTCAGTGCATGGCTGTAGCATGGATTGCTTACCTACTAAGTAATGAGTTAATGGGCAT
The DNA here is from genome assembly GCA_004024845.1 of Tonatia bakeri. NCBI lineage: Eukaryota > Metazoa > Chordata > Mammalia > Chiroptera > Phyllostomidae > Tonatia > Tonatia bakeri. Next base: position 177,801 of record PVIA01002517.1, read on the forward strand.
GGGGTCATTTCAGTTTGGACTGATGGTGCCTGAGCTTACTTCTCCTTTTCCCTGGAGAACATCCAAGGCTGTCCCTTTGCCCCAGAGAGGCACCTAGCCCAGACTGCAGGTGGGTGGAGGGCATCATGAAGGATCTCTTTTGGTAGAAAAGTTTAAGCTACAACCAACCGAAAGAGTATGCACGTTTCGGATTTACAGTGGGTCGGGGAAAGTACATTTCTGGCAGAAGCACCAACTGCAAAGTACTAAGGCCAGACAGGTTCAGGCATGTTTGAGAAACTGAAATAATCGATAAGATGGAGCTTTGGAGGGGGCTTGGGAAGAGATGAGGCAAGAGAAATCAGCTGGGCCAGGCAGCAGAAAGGACTTTGGAACTTCATTCTGAGGGAAATGGGAAGTAACCAAAGTGTTTCAAACCAACAAATAACTTGATTGGATTTTCCATCACATAATAAAAAGCTCTCTAATTGAGTGTTACCTTTTATGTTTATTTTCCTTCTACTTTCTTTGGTTGTATAATGAGGGTGTTTTATTTGTTTAGCTCTCCTCTTTCCTCTCCTGTCTCTCTCTTTCCCCTCTTTTATATAAGATGACTTAGACAGAACTTCCTCTCAGAAACACAAATTCTCTGAAATGATGGCCTTTTACCAACAATTATTTCCTGAGCTCTCACTGAATTCCTGGGACCAGACTAGCTCCCTGGGCAATTTTATCTGTTAAAAAATAATAATTATTTATGCTTTTAGGATTTGAGCCTCATTCAAGAAAACAGGTAACATTTTAGAGGTGTGAATGGGTTTAATACGTAGACACAGTGAGTGTTTTCCAGAGGATATGGAACCCTGGGCCCCAGACCTGGAAGTAATATCAGTGTTTTTAATCCTGATGGAGACGAGGCTGAGGCTCACGTCTCTTCTGCAATATTCTTAACAATGGACTGTCCATCTCAACTGAAGACTTCTTACGAAGAACCTGAAGGCTTCCTGAAGAGTTCAATTTTATTTTCAGGTAATTCTAATTGTTGTGGAAAGTCCTTCCTTGTATTAGCCAGAAAATCTGTTTTTGTAAAGCTTGGGACATTACTCTCAGCTCTGTTCTGTGACCCCCTTGAGTAAGTTGGACACATTGTTGTCATGACTATGTCTGCTATCTGAGGACATGTGTCGTGTGCCTCTAAACGTGTTTCTTGGATCGAATGCTTAGACTCCTCTAGCCATCCTTGTTGACACAGTTTTTAAGCCCTTACTTTTTCTGCTTTTCTCTGGATACTTCAGAGCCAGGGTCCTGATTCGACTGTGCTATTCAGAAGCAGAAGTAATACTTCCTGGTGGCTGAGTGGTCACTGGAGAGCAGTAATATCACCTCCCCTTTTCTAGCCTCTATATGTCTATAAAGATTGTTCTGGTTTGTAGTGAGTATCCTGGTATACACATTCAAAAGTTGACTTAATCCAAATTTGAAATGGTTGTAGTACAACACAGTATAAAAATCTGTAGTTTTAACACTTTAGCTAGAATCTAAGAAACAAGCTTCAGAGTTCAGGGAATAGTTCAGCTGTGTGCGTGCAATAAAAGCCAGAACAGGCTAGAACATGATTGAATGATATAATTTTTCATATCTGCTTTCTCCAGTGGGTAGCCACTAGCCACATATGTCTATAGAACACTGGAAATGATACTAATGTTACTGACAAACTGAATTTTTAAATTGTATTCAATTTAATGAATTTAAATAGCCACATGTGACTAATGGTTATAGTATTAGATAGTGAAGGTATGTAAAATCATTCTATTACCAACAGGGAAGTAGGGGAGGGGGCGATAAGAATATTAGAGGTAGAAAGATAAAGAAAAAATGTTTCTGAGATAATAAACTCTGAGCCAATTTTTATAGAACAAGCATGGTAGAGGAAAGGAGTTTTTATACTCTAGTATTCAATAGATCTTATAGGCAAATTAAGAAAAACATTGTTATAGTTATAGAGATAAAATATTTTTACAAAAGTATTTGAGCTAAGTAGTATTATCTTCTTCATATGAGGATAAGTACATATAAGCAAATTGTCTAATTAACAAAATGTACATATTAAGTAGGAAGCCTGGATTTTAGTCCAGATTTATTAAACTCTGAAATGTGTGTGTGAGTGCAATGTATATATTAGCATATAGAATTTATTTCAGCATCATGATAACTATGATGTCTATGATAATACTGGTCTCAATATATTACATATGTGTACATAGAACTATATCTATGTCATATGTGTGTGTGTGCATTTATACACATATGTATATATGTGTACATTTCTATGTAAATTATATTATTCAACAAGAAAAGTTCATTGGTTGGGAATAATATTTTCTAAATGAGAAGCTATCTCCTGTGTAAAAAAACGTTGGTGAGTAAAGTCATAAAAAAAGATCGAAGGACAGCTATATAAACTATAATATTATATAATTTTTAATTTCAGAAATTGTTTATTCATCAACAAAGTTTTTAAAGAGAAGGGTGTTTTGCATTTGTCCATATCTCATCTTCCCACATTTCACTCTTTATCTGGTGTTTGAGTTTCGTCTCCAGGTAATGTCACCACCAGAGTATCAGAAATATTGGTCAATATTTTTATTTTGCTACTTCAAGTAAAGTCTTAAATACTGATCATAAACTCAGGGATCGAAGGGATTTTAGAGATTAAACCTAACTCCATAATTCAGAGATGAGGCATCCAAAGTCCACCATGGTGAATGATTTACTAAGGTCTTGGAACGAGTTTGAAATTGCTCCAAGTAATATTACAATTGCTCATATGCCGAGTTTATGCTTTTATGATATAGTTGATTTGTTTATCTTTTGGCTCAGATTCTTACATAATTTGTGAATATTTGTCTTCCTCATTCATTTTTATTTCCTTCCTTTCTAAAAGAGAAAAATAAAGTTGAAGAATAATACCCCTGTAGTTAATAATAATAAAATTTCTGCAAAAACAGGAAATTTTTAACTAGGCAAAGATGAAATAAGCAAGAAGTGAATAACATAAATTATGATTTGAGTTGCATAGATCTTTCATCTATGCTCATTAAACATATAATTCAGAGCTGAAGCTCTTCTACACCAAAGGAGAGTTAGTAATAATTATTAAGATAATATCTGTGGTCTGTTGAACACTTACTCTATTTAAGGCTATGTATGAGGTTGCTAGGGTGCTAGGGCTGCCGCCGTAACAAAATACCACAAACTGGGTGGCTTTAAAAACAGGCATTTATTTTCTAAGAGTTCTAGTGAACAAAAGTCTGAAGTCAAGATGTCGGCAGGGTCAATTCCTTCTGAGGCCTCTCTCTTTTGTCTTCAGCCAGACGTCTTCTCCTCATGTCTTCATGTGGTTGTCCCTTTGTGTGTGTCTATTGCCTAATCTCTTCTTATAAGGGTGCAGTCCTGATGGATTGGGATCCACCATAATGACTTTGTTTTAATTTCCAAATATGCTTATATTCTGAGTTACTGGGAGTTAAGTCTTCAACATATGAATTTTGAGAAGACACTATGTTTATATCCTATGTATAGTTTTGACATAAAGCCCTAAGTTACATTTGACAGAGACAAGTTCAAAGAGGGGACATATTCAAGAATAGGCTTGGATATCATCTTTGTCCAGGTTCTAAATTCTTCCTTTCTCTACCATATGAGACAGACCACCAAGAGATTAATGTGAACTTAATATCTAACTGGGCAGAACAGAAGTAGAGACTGAATCTTAGGAGTGGTCCAGTGAACTCTATCCAATCTTCTTTAGTGAGAACCCATATTTAGAGACAACTCCATGCTCTCTACAACTTCAAGGTCAGATTTCCCTTTAGCAAAATTATATCTCTGGAAAGTTTGTACCTATTTCCATTTCCAAATATATATGTAGTCTTAATAATGAATTCTTGAAGTGTGTTTGATGAAAGTGTTTGTATGTATTGTGGGTCTGTGGGCCCATGTACCAATTATTTCTGGTGTTTGAATGGGCACATGTCCTGTCTCCAAGCTTTCAGGACCCTAACTGGTTACTGCTGCGTAGAAAGGAGCCTTGAGATTTGGAGCCAGAAGAGGAGCTTGACGTGTATCAAGAAACATGAAGGAAACTGTGGTCTTCTTCTTGCTAAATTATGCACTTCTCTGGTCCTCTGCATTCTAATTTTTACATTAAGAAAGTTGTATGATGCGATTCTATCTTTAAGATCCAATGTGTTTTTATTTTTTATTAACATTTTATTCCTATTTAAGTAGTAAATGTAAAAAGTTAGGAATCTTGCTTTAAAATTAAAAATACAACAAAATTAAGACTAGAAAGATTGCATCTTAGAAACAATATTTAACTACTTTAAAAGATTTTATTTGTCTATTTTTAGACAGAAGGTGAGGGAGGGAGAAAGAGGGAGATAAACATTGACCAGTTGCCTCTCACACACAGGCCTCAGGGACGGAACCAGCTGTCTTTTGCCTTTGGTCAGGGCTATTTAGATACTTTTAAACATTTGTTTATGCATTAGAGGTTTCATTATCCAAGTTAATAGATGTCTTATACTCTTTTTAGAAAATAGACTAGAGTAAATCAGTGAATCTACTTTTCATTTCAGATTTTATGTTTTCACTCAAGTCCAGTTTAGGTGGGATCTCTTTAAATATCTTTAACATAAAATATATATCTATATTTTCAAAATAAGAATTCCAAGTGTTTTTTTCTTATAAAAAATTTGGAAAATACATAATATATACAGAACAAAGCAAAATCCATTCGACTCTTAATGCACAGAGATAAATACCAGGCACATTATAATGTACATAATTTATATTAAGAGATAAAGTTTGGTTATTTTGCTTTGTAATTTGGCTTATATTGTTCTTTGTAAGCCCTTCACTCTAATGGTTTTCTCATTGTAGACCCTTGGTCACATAGGCTACGACTAAATAATAACCAGGCCAACATTAACATGCCTTCTCACCTACTTTTTAAATACCTTTGATTATTTACCATTACTTTACATGGAGGAGAATAAAAGTGGACCTTTTAAAATCGACTTTCCCATCAGTGGACAAACGCCTGACTGAGAAGAAAGAGCAAGGATGACATGGGTGACACTCGACAGTCTAGACAAGCATATTCGTAACACCTCTTCCTCTGTGACTTTTCCCGAGGCTCCAATAGTTTTCTAAACATATTTCACATCTTTAGTGAGAAGGAAATTGCAGCTACTACACACAGGGCAAACAACATTAAGCAGCAATAGTAATACTTGTATGTGCATTGTTATTGTTATAACTATTTAGGAAAAACACATGCAGAATTTCAACAATTGTAATAGGCCTTGAAAATCAATGTGTGAACCCAATGCAAGCATATGATTTAAAGTAGAAGAAACTTTAAAGATGTTTCTTTAAAGGTGAAACTTTAAAGCTATTTCAAGGAAGCATTAAGCAAAGCACAGACATGTGACACTGACCAGCAGCTCTGATTTTGTCACTGTCCCTGGAATCTTGGTTTTAGATGCTGCCAATGTCATTTGCCATTGACGTTCAGATGAGAAACTAGCATGGAATGGTAGCCGACAAATGGCAAATGCCTTTGGAGTAGCAAATTCTGATATCTTGTGTTAATATGTCTTTACGGGACTTCACAACCTTCTCTGGGCAATGGGCCAAGAGATAAGCACCAGGGCTTTGAGTAGAAATGCGCAGGATGCTGTTTTTGAAGTGCACTTTCCTGGCAAACTGAAGGGGGGCCCTCATCACTCCACCAATGGGGATTTTAAGAGCTGATGTGTATAGGAGGACTGTATCTTAGATTGTGTTTGGATGTTGGTTAAGGTAAGCTCAGCTCTGGTCCAAGAATCTGAGGTGACTGCCTTGCTGTGTGCACTGTCAGCTTTTTGCAGCTCTTGGAGTATTGTGGCTTCATTAGCAGAATAGGAGAAAACTAGCTTAGATAAAGATTTTCTCACACATGTGCTTCGACCAGCATGCACATGTGCAACCATTGTCAATCACTTTCTCTCAGCTCATCCCCAGTTACAGTGATCATTTCAGGAGCTTTCATGAGTGCAGTGGGCCAGGCTGACATTCTGCAGTGTCTGTGGGCAATTACCAGATGTTATGGTAACAAAAGAAGATTCTCTGGGGGCTACCTAGTTTCTCACCACTTCTTACAATGTTACAGTTTGGTACTTTACCATCACCAAATATTTAGTTGTTTGAAAACTCTTTTTATTTAACAAAACAACAAAAATGTACTCTTGAATTCCTTTAGCTTCCCTATTTGTTGATTTACCTTCCCTAAGTAATTGGGCAGTCACTTAGCTCATTTGTTGAATATTTAATGAAATAAGAAGTAGAGATTTGGACAATTTAGTGAATTTGGGGCTTATGTTTTTCAAAGTCAATCACTTTTCTATTTATAAAATAGAAACAATATTTATATATTTATAAAATATTTATATATATATTATTCTATTAGCCCCATGTCATGAAGAAAGGGGAGGACAGAAAAAATCCGTTGGCTTAAAGAAGAAATTATGTTAAGTAAAATGTATCTTTGTCCAGGGGTCCTTCATACATGTTGATTGATGACCCCCTTCTTTCCCCAGTAATACCCCTCCCCTCTGGTTACTATAGGTTTGTTCTTTATTTCAATGTCTCTAGTTCTATTTTGCTTGCTTATTTGTTTTGTTGATTAGGTTCCACTTATACGTGAGACCATATGGTATTTGTCTTTCACCCCCTGGCTTATTTCACTTAGCATAATGCTCTCCAGTTCCATCCATGGTGGGAAAATGGAGACAAATGTACTTGAACAATAAAAAATAAAATAAAATAAATTATTAAACTGAAAACAAAATGTGTCTTATTGACCCAATACCCTTGAAGGGGATGCTGGCTTTGGATGTGTTTTAGGAACCAATCCAGTTTCTTCCACTACCTAGAGCAGAGGAGATCTTTGTATATTCCTGTGTAGAGGACCCAAGCTATACGTCGACTAGAATTTCATATGTACAATTATGTTCAGAAGGGTAACACAGTCTTAAATAGGTAATTCAGCACTCAAAGTTTTGTCAGTCTTATCCATGACACAAATTTACTAGTGAATATAATGTTTGTAACTCAAAGGAGGCATCATTAAGATTAAATCTTATGAACATGCATGATGATAAATGACCTAAATGAGAACCTGCTAGATGCTGCCTTAACTAGGATCCTATCATCAACTTGTGGTTGTTTTTGTTGCACCAGAACTGTTAAAGCTGTGAAACTTCTCTTTATATTTGTCCAATGAAAATCAAAGGGGAAAGAATACCTATATCAGGATAGCCTTCTTTCCTGGGCAGTTTCTCTCATGAACTTGTGAGATGATAACACATCATTATTCTTGTGCATGGACAGCAAGAGAGTCTGAATTTGGAGGTATCTTTTCATCTCCATGTAGTTAAGTGCCCTTTAGTGCAAGATCCAAACAAGCATATGGCTCCTAGGGACCCATTATTATGTAGGCCTAAGAAGTTAAGTTCCTGTGGGCCACTAGGCTCTCAGAGGGTCCCTTCCCACCCCCACTGCCTCTGGGTCTCATCTGGTGTCACTGTCTTATCACTTTGCTCCTGGCTTATTTTCCATAAGAAGCATAGTATAGATGTCATTAAAATTTTGGTCTGCAGTCCAGGTAACGAAAACTTCCAGTTAAATAAACCTTTTAGTGTAGCAGTTTTTCCTATAACAGAATTAAAAAAAAAAACTGATTAAAGATGAACTATTGGAACATAAGTCAGGGCTAAGTGGGGACTATGTGCTCTACATTAATCATAGAACTGCTCACTAAATAGACCATTTCACTGGGGTGACCTACACTAAACATTTTCAGCTACAGCACTCATTCAAGGTGATCAATCAGAAGCTCTTCTAACACAGTCACTTGTATATAGAGGTTAAGTTTCTCGCAAAACTGAACTCGAGGACAACTGGATAGCATACGACAGAATACTCTCAGCACATGTACACACATAATATGATTTGAGAACAGAAAATTATATCCTATTATTCTTTCATACCCCAAATTTATGCCGACTAGAAAACAGGAACAATTTTAAAACACATCTATGAAGGTTGGAATAGCATGACTCTTTATGATCCATTTGGGTTGACTTACTGTTACCATAATGGCTTATGTCAAAAATGCACTAGCCTGATGGGTGTTCAGACACATTCAGAAGTCTTTGTCTGAAATTCTTTTAAGCCATATAGTTGCAAAAAAGATGTAATGGCCATACGTTTGTTGTAGGAGACCATTCTGCTGGGTGTGGGCCCAGCTCCCAGTGGAAAGCAAGGTCCAATGCACAGGACCCACGCCCACAGATAAATGGCAAATCAGGCCTGCACTGTACCTAGACTGCTATGAGACTTGCTTTTGCTAAAACTCCCTCACCCTGGACTGAGACAGCAAGTGTTTACTGTAACTTCCTAAAATCTATGCTAAAACTCCCCAGTATGGAGTGTAACCAATTCAACCACTTTTCCCTTTGCATTTGCAAATGTTCTTCTCTGATGTGATTAACGTCATCCTCTCCTTTGTTTTCTATAACAGGTAACCACCTAAACCAAACCTGTGCATAGTAAATGAGGACCATCATGTAATGTGCACAGAAAAGAAACAAAGGCCAATCACGGCAAGAGCCAAGGCTTTCTCCTCTTGAGAGAAAAGCCATGCTGTCCCTTTTCCTCCACAGGACTCGGTAGTTTATGTGAATTTGTCTCCTGTCTCATCCACAATGTGGCGGACCCCACGAGCTGGGGTCTGCATCAGTTTGTAAAGATAATTTTAAAAAATATAATCAGCCTGTTATCTTTTTGTCTTTACATAAAGAAATCTTATTACTGCGGAAGATTATGTTTGGGAGAAATTTAGGCATGAAAAGCTGAGTTCTGTTGCTATCTGTGGACAGAGGAAGGTTCCTACTTAAACAGTGTTCTGCCACACTAGAGACAGGATTATCAGATCTAAAGGTTTTGAAGGGAAATCACTCTCAGTGTGGTACTCTTTTTAAAAGGTAGAAATTGTCTAATTCATCTCCAACACCAGAAGAAATGTTAAGTATTAATAAGCACTGCAAAAATTCTTCTTGAATGGATGAAAAACACAGTGTCATTTATGTGCTTGGCACTCTCAGTTCCTGCACTCAACTCAGGCTATATTTGCATCAGTTCCATGAAGTTGCCTTTAATGATAGATATTAACAAACTGCAATGTAAAAATAATTTCAGAAACCAGTTACAAGAGAAGCAGCTCAGAGTACCATGATTGTATGGTCTGGAAAAGTATAGGCTATAGAATGAGAGCATTCTTTATACAATAAAAGTGTGATTTTGCCATATAATCTATGCAGTTCTAGAACCTAAACTGAACCAACTGGTAGAGATAATAACGAAGTCTAATTTACCCACAAATAAGTGCTTTCTGATATGTAGAATTTCCAACAATGAAAGAGACGTCCTTATGAAGTAGAGAACATCATTGGAAGCATTCAAACAGAAGTTCAGCAAAAACTTGTCTACTTCTGGCCAAGATGGAGGTGTTGGTAGATATACTGTGCTTCCCCGCACAACCAAAAGAAGGATAACAACAAATTTAAAAACAAAAAAAACAACCAGAACTAACAGAAAATTGAACTGTATGGAAGTCTGACAGCCTAGGAGTTAAAGAAGAAACATTCATCCAGACCAGTAGGAGGGACAGAGCAGGCGGCTGGGGCTGAGAGGACTGGTGGCAAGGCTGCAGCTGGAGGACTGGGTGGGCAAGGTAGGGGCTGGTGGACTGGGCAAGGCAGTGGCTGGAGGAGTGGGTGGTCTCATATTCAAGTGCAGATAAACTGGGAGGAACAGCTGGGGAGCGAGACAGACTGCACAACCCAGGGTTCCACTATGGGGAAATAAAGCCTCAAAACTACTGACTGAAAAATACCTGGGGGTGTTGCGGCAGTGGGAGAAATTCCCAGCCTCACAGGAAAGTTCATTGGAGAGACCCACAAGGTCCTAGAATGTACACAAAACCACCCACCTGGGAATCAGCACCAGAAGGGCCCGATTTGCTTGCGGGTAGTAGAGAAAGTGACTGAAAGCTGGCCAGGAACTGAGCAAGGAGTATCGTTCCTTCTTGGACCCCTCCCCACATGCAGTGCCACAACACAGCGACTTGGGTTGCCCTACCCTAGTGAATACCTGAGGCTCCTCCCCTCACTATGTAACGTGCATACCAAACAAACAAACAAACAAAAAAAAACCAGCCCAAACAAAAGAACATATCAAACCTCCAGAAAAAAAAAAAACTGAATGTTTCTCTCTGGAGGGGAGAATAGGCAGGTTTGGCATCAGCCCAGTATAAGATTGAGGGGTTTCTAAACTCAGGACTCTTCAGCTGCAATTCGGTGCCTGTGGGTGTGACATCTATCCAGACACACCTTGTATCCTCCTCATGGAAACTGAAGTCAGAAAGAACCAGTGTGAGCATGAGGTTCCCAGCTGCCTGCAGTGTGCTAAGTACTCAACCAGGCAATTCATGCCAACTCACGCCCTTCATCAGCTGACTGGATGGATGTGTGCAGAGGCATCCCAGCCACTGTGCCCCAGAGCTCAGGACCTATTGTACTTGACCGCTTGACAGCTCTCACTTTTACTCAATCTGTGACTTCTCACAGGCCATCCTTGACCAACCACTGAGGGACTCAGTTCTGTCTGATGTCAAATAGGGCAGTATTTATTCATTTTTAAAATGAGCAATTCTGACCTGCCTGGTAGTGTCCTTACCCTGTCACTAACTAAATCCTTCAATTCCTGGTCAAGTGCACCCCAAAGCCATCTCTGCTACAGGATCTTTTATTCCAAAGGCTGATATTTATTTATTTCAAGTATAAAAATTGTGTCTTATTCTTATAAACTGAATATCTGTGTCCCCCAAATTCATACATCGAAACCTAACCTCCAATGTGGTGGTATTAGGAAGTGGTGGTTTTGAGAGGTGGTGAGGTCATGAGTGGGATTGGTGTCCTTTTAAAATAGACCCCAAAGAGTTCCCTCACCCCTTCTTCCGTGTGAAAAGATGCTGTCTATGAACCAGAAAGCAGGATCTCATCAGACACTGAATCTGCCGGCACCTTGATCTTGGACTTCCAGCCTCCAGAACAGTGAGAAATAAATGCCTGTTTTTCATAAGCCACCCAGGCTGTGGCATATTTTTATAGTAGCCTGAATCGACTAAGATACCTATAATTATACTCTTGCTACCCACTCCACATGAACTTACTGAAATTTCTCTTTCTTTCATGCAATTTTAGTTGCTTTACATTTAAATATATATTTAATGAATTTGTGCAAGATTCTTCACTGTGAAGGAAACAGATGAATTTTATTTTATTTTTTAAATACAAAGAATATCCCTTTACTTGGAGGCACAATCTGAAAATTCAGCCTTATTAGAAACATAAAAACCCCATCCATGTCTGACTTTCATGTGGAATCCCTCCTGCTGTCACCTAATTTTTCCTCAAAGGGCAGTTATTATCTCTGTGGTTGTTCCTTTGTGTATTGTCTGAATTCTTATTCTATTCACATGACATAAAGCTAAAGTTGCCTCATAAAAACTATATTAAAACCGAAGAGCAGATGCCTGTTGGGAGGGAACAGAATCCCACCTTCTTTGCTGTGGATGCAATGGTAATGAAATCAGACTTCCCTGGGGTGGGGTGCGGGGTGCAGAGGCTATGAACAGGGGTGGAAAGCAGAGGGCCTAAGTGTCATTTTGCATCACATTGTATTTAAATCCTATGGTTTGCCATAGATTGTATTTTTTACATTTCATTTATTGTTTTACAAACATGAGCTCTGCTTAATCCTCCTTACTTCCCCAAGTGCTCAGACTTCTAAACATTTTTCTGTTCTATTTTTTCATTTTCATCTGAGCATTTATCACCTTCTAACACAGTATAATTTGCTTGCTTATTATATTTTTCAATTATCATCTGTTTCTCTTACCAAGAAGTAAGGCTGACAATATTAGGGATCTTTTCTACCCTGTTCATGATATATTCCAAGTATCTAGGGCATTGAATGGCATTTAGTAAGTGTTTCATAAATATTTTGAATAAATAATTGACTCCTGCTTTTATTCTAGAAATAAAATAGAATAAAAATTCTATTTTATTCTCCTATTCTTAATAAAGAATTATCCTAATAAAAATTCTTCTATTCTAGAAATAGAAGACATGTAAAGTCATGTGTAAGCAATAAAATAGATTATTTGCACTAAACGATTGTGTGCGAGTGGTATCAGCATTAAACAGCAGCAGCATTGGTTATTTCTCTCAGAGGGTTTCACCAATGGCGATTGGGATGGCATTTCAATGTGATGGACTTTGTCTTCTACAGATAGGATTATGACTCATCAGTTTACAGGAAATGGGAATGCACAGGAAGTCCCTGGAGGTGTGCCATGCATTCGACGGTGAATAACTGCTGCTCCAGGCATATCACATTGTCAGAAAGCCCCTCTGTGGTATCAGCCATGGCAGCTGGAATTCCAAGTCCCATCTTGCTGGGTGGATATTTCAAGCATGCATTTATCAGTGTCCTTTTTCTCAGTATACCTCTTATTCAGTGATTCCAGGTGAGCCTGGAGCCTTCAACTGATTTCCAAGGTATGTTGTTCATAGGGTGGTCTTGATGAGAAGCAGCCCCAGTGGACACTGAGAGGAAGGACAAAGAGGAGAGTGTCAACAGGAAATTTCATCTCTAGGACGCCTTTCATGGTGTCATGGTTAGAGTTAGTGGCGTGGCAAAAATGACTCCTTATTTTAATGCATTTTTAAAGGTAATGTGGATGCTCTAGTTGCGGTGATGCTAAAGTTCTACATGAAGTTGCAGATATATAATCACTGTAGTAATTCCAAATTGTGCCAACTAATCAGGGTTGGAAAGAGGCAATCTTGCCAACGATCTTGGATCAGGTTTGCAGTGACTGACTAGCATGTGGACAAAACAGTAGAAATATTTGCCTGTCCCACAAACCCCTCAAGTTACCATGTCCACTGCTTATCAGATTATTGATTTAGTAGTGTTTTTGCTCTACATTGTTTTGCTTTCAAATCCAGTCCAGTAAATATGTGATTTAACAATCCACATTTTGTGAATGGACTTGACTTAAGGAATTAAATGTAGAAAGCCAATAGTGCCAACATCAAGGTTTTAACAACATTTCTCATTCAAATTGGAAAAAAAGGCCAGGCAGTCTTTAGAACTTCTCTAACTTAAGAGGACTTTTTTTTAAATCATCGCCTTATTAGTTTCCTGTGTTTTGATATAAGTGCCTTATCTTGACTTAAAAACTTCTTTTTCACTGACTATGCCATAAGGTGTTATTTTGGTGTCTGGTTGAATTTAGCCATGGGTATTGGAGAAGGATAAACAAATTAAGATCATTTTTACAACTGTAACTGGAATCCTTTTGAATTTGACATTGGGAAAATATGAAAGATCCTCATAGGTTGATTCTGGTTTATCATCTCAGAAAGTTCTAATAATTTGAATATATTTCAGAGAAGTAGTCAAAAATATTACAATAAAATTTTATATACTTTCGTTTTTTCCCTTATAATTGCTAAAAAAATCAACCAAATTAAAAAATTCACCCCAAGAATCCCAAAACACCAATTTAAAAGAACTTATGCACTCCAATGTTCATAGCAGCATCATTTACAATAGCCAAGTGTTGGAAACAGCCTAAGTGCCCATCAATAAATGAGTGGGTCAAATAACTGTGGTACATATACACAGTGGAACACTATGCAACAGAAAGAAGGAATTCCTACCCTTTGTGACAGCATGAATGGAACTTATTTCAGCTAAGTGAAATAAGCCAGGCAATAAAAGACAAATACCATATGATCTCACCTATAAGTGAAACCTAATCAACAAAACTAACAAGCAAGCAAAATAGAATCAGAGACATGGAGATAAAGAACAAACTGATTAGAGGGAAGAGAGGAGGATAACAGGGGGAAGAAGGGGAAGGGTCAAGTCAAGAAACATGTATGAACGACCCATGGACAGGGAAAATGGGGAGGAGGATTGACTGTTGGGGGCGTGAGTAGGGCAGGGGACAGCAATGGGGGTAAAATGCAGACAACTGTAACTGAACAATAACAACAACAACAACAACAAAAGAGAGCAAGAAGAGACTTTAGAAAAATTCTAGCAAGTAAGAGAGTTATTTGCTAACTTTTGAAAAAAATTCTGGCTGCACTCTCTGAGATAAAATATTTGCTTTGAAACCACATAGTCATGGAGAATGTTCTGGCACTTCAGAGTTAGAAGACATGGATTTGAGTTTCGAGACCTGGCATAGCCACTTACAAAACATTTCAGTTTTGACTCTTAATATGTATGATCTTTCACAATTTATTAACTTTTTTCTCAGTCTCAGTTTTCACGATTTTCTCATAAGTGGTCCATCTCCTACATGGGTTCTTGTGGGGATGAAATAAGATGAAGTATGTGAAGTGTTTGAAATGATTGCTGGCAAAAGGCAAGGACTCTGGAGCAAACTATTCTTAGTAGGCCAGAAAGTTGCTTCATAAGTTTATTTCAAGGCACTTCCCTATAAAAAGAAAGTACTTCTTTCTGATTATGAAGCTGTTGTTACAAAAAACATAAAGATTATAATAGTATAATCTTTTCAAATACATTTCCCAACTTCCACGAAGGAAAATACATTTTTTTATTGCTGACATAAAGGAGACATTGATTTTTCTGTATTTATTTTGTAACTGTCCATCTTCCTGAACATTGTCATCACTATTTCTATAATTTGTAAATACATGGTTTCTCCACATTATACTGTCTCAGAAATCAGGCATGGTTTATAATCAATCTCAGGAACACTTACACACACATCTGCACCTACAGTCATTCGGGGCTTTGGGATGGCAAAGAACAGCGTGGAGATATCTGTCCAAAGCAGAGCTGGGCTGGCCCAAGCCTTACCTAAGGTTCCCCATCTTCATCATCTTTATAACTTCTAACATGTGCCTTGCAGGTGTCAGCATCCAGCATTAAGAACTGAGAACTCCCAGCCCCTGTGTCTTCAGAAAGCCAACTTCTCCTGTCAATATTCTATGCTATCCAAGAGACAGTTTCCTGCTTTTGTGGTGTTGATATTGACTGTGAAATTCAAAGTTTGGCAACCACACCCAGGTAGACACAATTTTGAGCACAACTTCCTTCTTTTTCTGTTAAAAGTCTCTGTTTTTCTCAAAATAAGGTCATTGGCAAGTTCTCACTCTATGCCAACAAGCGAGACCTCTGTTTATACCCTGCACCTTAAAAAAACCTCTAATTCCTGAGTGGACCAAGAAAAAATAGACAAAATCGTTAATCTCATCATTCTATCTTTTCAACATTTGCTATAAATATTTTATATAACACATTTTTATGAGCTTATATCTAAAGTAGCGGAAATAGATTTCAGGTTTCAAAGAACACGTTACATTCTTCAAAGTCACATTAATATGCCAATCTTCTGTAGAGTTTCGCCCATATTTTTTTAACTCAAGTTTAAGAGAAATTGCATTTGTCTGAGTTTTCCAAATTAGGTTATTGTGTCTATTTATGACCGTCAGTTCCTGTCATATAATATGATTACATGGGCTTTATCAGAAATGACACATTGGATGATTTATATGACATGTCAGCCAGCAAGATACAAAGGCCGATAATTTCCTGTAATTACTTTCAGGAGAATTTTGAAAATGGACTTTAAATAAATAGTGTGGGACTTCTATTTGAAGTAATTTTTAAATATTATTTCAAGTCATTACAAGGACTGAACAAATCAAAGATGCAGAACATTATCAAGAGTTACCTAACTGATTAAAAAAACAAAGAATACACACTATCCCTTCTGACATCTTCTGATGGTACGAAATTAGCAAATGTTACCTTGGAATTGCCCTACAGTTCTTTCTCTTTTATTCCATTGTTTGGTCATATCATGTTCATTCTAACCCTTGAATTTTTTGTGACATCTTTGCTTGTTTTGCACCCAAATCTTTCACACCTTTTACAATAGAGAAAAAAAAATGTTACTGCCAAGAAAACTTCCCTGACAGCAGTCGATTTCACTGGTCCTTGTTGATTTAATAAATTCCCAGCCCCAGGGACCATGCCAGTCTGCCTCTAAGTGTCTGAGTCATTATTACTCCTCTGGTACCACACAGCTAGCCCTACCTAATAGCAGGTGTCTCATACTCAGATATAACTGACTCCCTGAAATAACATGGAACAACTTTCTCCAACCTGTTTTATAGTCTCTTTCTTGACATTTTCTCAGTTTTTCTACCTTTTGACATGGTGAATTATTTCATGTTTAGCTTATTTCTCACAGATCTGACCTAAAGTCAGTACAGTAAGGGAGAAAGCAACAGGGCATCAGAATGTCTCACAAACAGGCCAGGGTTTAAGTTTCAGATCAGCCATCTGTTTTTTGAAGAATTTTGTACAAGCTACTTACCCTATTTGATGATCATTTTCTTAATCTTTCAAATGGCATGCATAGTAGTTACCACACAGAGCAACTATTTGCTGGCCAAGACCCACTCTCTTTTTGCTCAATCCTATAATGCATCTACTACACTTCCAGTTGCATTTGGTGATCAAAATACCTGTTGATTAAAATATTGACTAGGATATGATTTTTTCTTCCTTCCATCCTTGACTGCAATTCAGATTTATCACCTGGCCACATTGCCTCCAGATGACTTTTGTTAACATTTTGCCCACTTTTACTCACAGCCAAAATTCTTCTTATTTTATTTCTCAATCTTTACCTGAGGATATGATTTTCTTCTGTTGATTTTAGAGAGAGAGAAATATAGATGTTAGAGGAACATCAATTGGTTACTTTCCAAATGCACTCCAACCAGGCTTGAAGCCACAACCTAGGTATGTGACCTGACCAAAGATCGAACCCATGACCTTCTGGTGCATAGGACGATACTCCAACCAGCTGAGCCATCCAGCCAGAGCTCATTGCCCAAATTTTTTACCAACAATCAGCTTTCCTGTTGGTCTTATTGCTTCATAAGAATCAATTTATCATTTTATCGTTATTCAGTGTATTTTCCTTTTCTCTCAATTAGATGATGATTTCATGGTGGTCAACTTTATCTTATTTCTTAAGCACTGACATTGGCTCAATGCATAGTAGATGTTCCTTGTGTATTGACAAAAAAGAGTGCTATGCTGATGTATTTCAAAAAATTCCCTTCTTGTTAATCATAAAGATGTTGAAGAAAGGAGACTTGCTGAACTTTCAGTGCTGTATGTTTTATAAGTCTCAGCTTCATGAGGAAAGGGTGTGGGTCTTTTTCATCATTGTATCTCAGGTCCCAAAGTCTCAGGGGCTCAGCACATAGTGTGCCATAAAGGACGAGTGAAGGAATGATTTTTAAAAAATTGAAGGTAATTATTCACCCTTTTGATGCATAATATTTCTTCTGATCTCAAAATATCTACAACAAATGTTTTGTCAGGAATTGTCCTGCTCTCAGGTGGGCATAATGTCTTCAAAAGTATTTTCTGGTAAGTTAAGGTCCTGGTTGTTGAGAGCGCCCAGTATATATTCATCGAGTAGTTTATGGACCTGTTCTAATTCTCAATGCGTGTGGAAGTGAGTGAGCTATACATGGCAGTCTTTTCTAAGTTAGTTTCAACACCAGAAAAATTCTTTGAAACTGAAGACAATTTCTATCTATTTCCTGTCTCCTCCATCCACACACCACAGATTTTGATAAATCTCACCAGGTAACTGATACATGCAACAAAGCAGGAACTTTTAAAAACAACACTAATCTAAACAAACTCTTTAATATTTGGAAGTTTCTCTTAAATATGGAGCCATCCTAAGTGACGAGTTGATGGCAGACTTGGGACTGTACATGAGCAAATGTTCAAGAATGCCTGGAAGTTCTTGACTTAGAGTGAACATATAGCCTAAACTACTTTTTAAGAGAAAGACAATTTCTTCTTGATATAATTTCTGCATTATATCAAGAAAGATCTGTTTTTAATAACCAGTTTGTTTATCCTAACTAACTAAAACCTCAGAGGTTCAATGTTGAATTATAATATTTGGTTAAGATAAGGTGTTGAAATATGTTATTCTGTTGACCTTTGACATGCTTACATAGCAAGACAGATCCATGGTGGAACATGAAGAATGAGTGTTTCATCTGTGGAAGGTCAGAAGTCTGCCATGGCTGGTCTTTTCCTATAGGACATGATAAAATGCCTTTGTTCAGCTTTAAGAAAATGTAAGAGCAGGCATCCTGAAAGCATTCTGAATGACCTTGCTCCAAGAGCCCTGCATCTAATACACAGGAAATGTTTATTTTATTTAGTTAACATTCAAGATTGTTATTAGCAGTTGTAGAAAAGTAAAGATTAGTCATCAATAAAATCCAAATACTCCATTTACTAAATTTCCATTCTTTACTTAATGAAATTTGTCTATAGGGCTATTAAAGTTCATTTATAAAGTTAGAAATATATTCATATCTGCTGTCTTGGAGATGGATGACCACATTATTACTTGTCTGTCAAGTATAAGTAGGGCTGTTAATAACGTAGAGACAGCTACTAAAGATTCCAAACATGGTGTTTCCTTTAGAGGAAATTGCAATTCTAACCTCCGAATTCCCTTTGGAATCAATTACCTGACTTTGCAAGTCTTATGAAATACACTACTTTTTAATGAGGAGAGGAGATATACATTAATATTCTTCAAAATATTTGTTCAAAGAAGGCAGATGAAGCTTAAATATATAAACCCTAAGCAAATAGTGAATATGACATGCTCCAAACTGGGCCTAGCCCATCTTACATAATGCACAGAGCATAGCCTCAGTTACTCTCTTCTGACTGGTGCTGGGATTTCAATGTGATGTTGCAGTTGGGGCAGCAGTCAAAAGAGTAAAAAATTATAAGCTGTTGTTAAGGAGATAAGCCTCCTTTTTACCCTACATTTAATGTATCAATATATATTTGGAGATGTTTTCCTTTTTCCTCATCCCTCCAATGAGTCCAGAAAGAGAATGTAATATGGAAACAAGGGCTAGAGTAAATTAAAAAGTTGATTTTCTGGAATGACAGTCCAATTTTTAAAATATCCATATATAGATGTGACTAAGTCTGTATTTCAGATATCTTCACTCCTCTTAGTGTGAACCAATATGCTAATACAACCTACACTTCCCCAAATATAAGTTATAGATGTTATACTATCCGGCAATTAGTTTTCACTAAAATATGTGCATAAATTTCATCAGTTAATATGCATTTATTATGTACCATTCTTGCTATAATATATACAACAGTAATGCAATGCTATTTTTTTTTAAAATAAAGCTCAAAGTCGATGTGAAAACATGGGAATGGGATCCAAGACATATTTAGTGCTACGAAGCATATGTGGATTTCTGAGAAAAGGAGGTCATGGATTCATTGCCACAGCAAAAGCTTCATGCAAAAGTGGAACTGGAATACCCAGTTCCACTTTATACCCAGAAGATGGAGTTTACTTTAGATACATTGAAAGGAGAGTGGAGAATTTAGTAATAAATTAGTGATACTTAAGTCATATAATCTCTATTAAAGGGTTGACTCACCAACATCTGAATAAACATTTTATTCATTTAATTGTCAGAAGAATAGAGTTGGCTTATTTCCTTTCAGAACCCTTTCATCTGCATAATTTTCAGATCCTGGGTGATTCAACACATTGCTGGTGAGAAAGTAAACAATGAAATGTACATTCATTTTCATAAATTTCAAAAGATAATATTGAATGATACCTTAAAACTTTGCTTTTCTAGTTGAGGAAAATGTTGTTAAAATTTTGAACTGTGTGAACATGGACATAATTCCATAGTGTGGCTGACACATGATCTGTGTTGATAGTTTTATGAGATTTTAGCCTGTAGCATCTATGTGATGACAGTTTCACTCATCTAGCATACAGTTGGGAACCGGGTGATCCACAACTGCTCTCATCATTCAGTACATCTCCGTGATTGAGAAACTGCTCCACTAAGGAGCAGTTGTGAGCCGGACCACAAAGAATTCTGGCAGGAGAAGCAAAACCTTACTTCCCTTTAATATTTTATATTCCTCAGGGTTTACTGTTCTGTCTGGGGCAGAGGAGGAAATGTTATGACGAAAGAATAATTGCAGATTTTCATGTATTTCTTAAACGTACAAAATCTGTGTTTGGTGAAAGGGACAAAACCCTCCTGTTAGCATATGCCCCTGAGAAGTCTTAAATTGAGCAAGCTTTTGCCAGTGTGCCAAAGAATAGGCTAAGGGTGTCAAGTCTCCTCTGGCACAAAGTCTCTTTTGTCCTTGGAACATTTAGAGGATATTTATTTTTGACTGATTTTTATTTATTGATTTTTATCAATTATTGAGTTGGCAACAACAGTTAACTTGGCTGGCTAATGTGGACACTTTCAAACACATTAGGGAAACAATATAGCTTAGTAGTTAAGGACATTGGCTTTGAAATTTATACATGGTTGAAATATACTCTCATTCATCAGGTGTATACCCTTAAAAAAAATCACTTAAACTCTCTGAATCTCATTTTCCTCATCTGCAAAACAGGGTATTAATAGTACCTGACTTAAAACATTGTCTTGGAAATCACATATAATATTGGTGCCTCATGCCCAAAAGAACTTTTTTAACCAATTATTTGTTTTTCTCTAACAACACTAGGAAAGAAGTTTACTAGAAAATAAGTCTAATGGGAATCATGCCTGTCACTGTTTCTAAGAAGGGGACAACTGGCATGGTGGAAAGGGTGCAACAGCTGTGGGGACCCACTGGCTATATGCTCCTCCTCATTTGCATGTAATAGTGCATCATACAAATAAATATCTCTTTTATTCACTGGTCCTATTTCTGGGAATTGATCCAAAGAAAATAATTTAAATGAAGGCAAAGACTGCATGAAAAGATAATGTAACCGAACAAACCGGGGCTTGTCCACGTGGTGCCTTGATGCATGACCCGACAATTAGTGTTAAAGGAAACAGGTTTTCATTTACAGGATTCCAACCCTGGGGTGGGGTGGGTGCTGAGAGCGCCTCTGCTCAGAGTCCTGTTCCCTCACAAGAGTCAGCACTTGCCTTGCTCCTCACCAGACTGTAAGACAAAACCATGCCCATAAGTGTCCCATGTCCTTATCTGTTCTTAATTTGCTGCACAGACAGTTCTCCACCCACTCTGGGATGTGAACTTGTGGGTTTCAGAGTCGCCATCCTCTCGCAGAAGCTCTCTCCTTCAGGATCTGGGTACATTGTCCTCAGCCTCCATGTAGTGGTTCAGGGAAATATGTGCCATATTACACTGGATCATGGTAGAGGCCAGGGAAGCACAGGTCCCAAGACAGTGACTTCTCCATACATCCTTCAGAGAAGCAGAAGTCTGCATTCCTGCTCACAGTTCAGCTCCAAGGACCTCTTACAAATCCATGCTTAGTTAGGCAGATCCCCACAAAACTCCATCAGCTCTCTCTTTATACTCTTTCCTCCTACATGGCTTCTGCTCCTCCTTTTCAGCCTTCATGGCAGAATCCCTTTTCTTCCAGGCCACCTTCATTCAAATGCTTGGCCAGGAACTTCCTGTGTGACTTCATATCCAGCCCCTCCTATGATGTCCTACTTTGGCCAATTCCCCTATATCTTTTATCTTCTTTTGGTTGCCATCTTTAGTCAGGGCAAAAGCTCCTGGTAACACAGGGGCATCCAGGGTGGAAATCCACTTCTCCCACCAATGCCACAAGTCACAATATGCTCTTAAAGTCATGTACATCTTTTGCCTGGGTGGCAGCACAACTATTAACTTGCCATTGTTATGCAAAACGCTTGAACTGCCTTGTGACCCATTTCCCCCTTCCCCCAACCAAGGTTTGTGGGAAATATCTCAGGGGACCCCTGCTCTGCACCCTGTTACAATAATAGTCATTGTACCATGTTTCTAAGCATAAAAACTAAAAAGATTATATACAAAATCAAAAAATAGGTAAAGACTTGATGGAGCAGGTACTGAATGGAATATTTTGCTTTTGTAAAAAGTAGTAGAAGATCTTTACTATTCTACTACTTTTTGTAAAAAAGGGATAGAAGAAAGGCTCGTGCAAAAGTTGTGCTTTCTTTAAGTTCAAGTTAGCAGACAAAGAAGACGTGCTTGTTTCCTCTTCTTCCTAAAATCTCACTAAAGTAACATTGAAGAACCAGGAAGTATCTTCATAAAAGGTATGAGAAAAAGAAGAGAGAGCCAAAATTCAGTGAGAAATGTTGACAAGTATCTAGGATATGGAAAACATTTAGAATAATATATAAATAAATCAGAGCTAACCCTAGCCTGGAATGTGCATAGGAAATAGATTAGAGAAGGAACAAGTCTCACTCTTCTGAGATATCTGGTATCTTCTGAACTGTCCTCCAGAAATCCCAATCAGGTTGCACAAAGGTATGGGAAGTGAGAATGGGAAGTGAGGCAAAGATCAATGTCATTAACTGCAGAGCTACTGATGGAAGAGCTGTGCAATTCATTACAGACAGACATAAACACACACACATCCACACTCATGCCTTTCCGGAGTCTGGAGCAGCACTTATCTTAAGGTTACAACTGATGCACATCCACTGAATGGAAGGGTTGGAGTTGCCCTAGGTGTTTATGCCAGAGTGAGGCCTTCTTCATTCTGTCAAGGATGGAGATGAAAGGGCCCAGCTTTCCTGCCTGCTTCCCACATGTGCCTCCTAGGTTGAAACCTCCAGTCATCAAAGCTCATCAAAGGTAAACACAGATTATGTTCAGCCTACCAATTCAAGGCAAAGACTGGTGTAGAAACAGACTATACAGAGCATAGAGGAAACTCTTACCAGGCTTTTATAATTACTCCAGTCCTTCATTCATAAACATAAGCAGACAATCAAGGGCCCTCAGACACTAGAAGGACACTAGTAGTGCCCCCTTCCCCAAATAAAAAGATGAATAAATACTGTTACAAGTAATGAAAGTAATATAAAAAAATTTAGGGAAGAGAAGACATTTAAAATAATTTCCAAGTAGTAGTATCATAAGAAAGATTCAAGATGATATACCTCTGTGAAATAAGAGCAAACTAGAAATAAAAGGGATTTTAAAACTCCATAATAATTTTTGATTTTTTTAAAATTTAAAAGCAATAGTTGGTATGGTTCCCAAGAAACTTCCTGCTGGTGGATTTCTGATCTTATGAGCTGTGATCCTCTGTATCTGACTGCCTCTTCATTTGTTAGGTCATCAGTTTACCCTGTGACCTCTGTGCTGCGATGGTTTAAGAAGAGCTGCTGATTTTCTGTTTGTTTAGCTTGCATTCTTGTTGTAAGGCTGAGAATGACAATTTCTAAGTTGCTTACATGCTAGTCCAGGAACCATTTCTGTTCAAATTTTTGGAACTTTTAATAGAATATTAAAAATAAAAATAAAATTTTATTGAGGGGACTAAAGAAATAAGCAAAGAGATAAAGAAGTAGGAAATATGAGAAAAGAGGCTAGAAGGTCAATCAATGAGTCAATAAAGATCTAGTTCAAAAAAGAAGAGGACCTTGGAAATGGAGGGGAAAAGCTAACAAAATAGAGTACAATTTGACAGAACTGAAGAAAGGCATATGTTTTAGATTAAATATGCTGACTGGACAATGAAAAAGCAATGACACATAGACAGAGTTTCTTGAATTTTGAGACATCAAGTCTAAAGGACAAATTTTAAAGCTTCCAGAACAAGTAGAGGATGAATATGCATTATTTGGAAAAGAAAACAGACTGGCATGGGTTTCTGGTTTCTCATTAGGAGTCAGAGGGAACTTGTATCAAAGCTCTGAGGGTAATCATTTTGAACCCAGAATCTTGTCATCACAATGTCAGCCAGTTGAAAGGGTAGAAACAATGAATTTCACCTGGGATTATAAATGGAAAGATCTACAGCAACAGTATTAAGTAACGAACCTTATCTGGAGTAAGTCAATAAGAATGGTTGGGATCTGGAAGAAATTGAAGAATGTACAGACCCCATGTAAGTGTAGAGGAAATTGAGAAGACACCATGAAAGCAAGTCAAACCAACCAGAATGCCTGCCAGCCATCAGCAGCTGACTTCTGGTTTCTACCACCCATAGAGGAACCCTGAAATAATTGCCTACAAAACCAGCCAGAATAACTGAAAATAAAGAGTAAATGAGATTCACAAAATCATGAATGGAACTGGAAGGCACTATGCTAAGTGAAATAAGCCAGGCAGTGAAAGACAAATACCACATGATCTCACCATAAGTGGAACCTAATCAACAAAACAAATGAGCAAGCAAGCAAAATATAACCAGGGACATTGAAATTAAGAACATATTGACAGTAACCAGAGGGGAGATGGGAGGGGCTAGTAGGAGGGACTAATGAGGGTAAAGGGAAAGGATTATCAAAGAACATGTATAAAGGACACATGGACAAAGCCAAAGGTGGGTAGGACAGAGGGTGGGAGGTGGGGATGTCTGGGGTGAGAAGAGTGGTGGAGGGAAAATGGACACAACTGTACTTGAATAACAATAAACAAACAAACAAACAAACAGAAACAGAAATCATGGATCTAACTAAGAATGAAAAAAAAAGCAGGATTCAATTTTATAGTAGATTTAGAAAGCAGTTGGGTCATGTTATAACAGGAAATCAAAAAACTCCCCCAAAATATTTTGAAGTGGAACTCCTGAAATAATTAATATGAGCTTGTATATAAAATAAAGGCATACATGTACTACTTTTGTTAAAAGAGAAGGGAGGCAAGGAGGGAGAGGGGAAGAAGGGAAGAGAGAAAGGGAGGAAGGAAGAGAGGGAGTAAAGAAATTAATGTACTAGAAGTTCCAGGTATAATGAAATCCACACAGGAAACTCATACAAATATCAAAGTAAGATGTGGCACGGTATTGTGAAACTTAAAGAATTTTTGCTTTTGTGGTTTTAGTATTCTCCTGAAAGTGTCATAGATTTTGTACTTAATAGAACTGAGTAATCCTGGAGTACTCAATGTCTGAGGGTAGGTGTGTTGGTACTTGGTGGTACTGGCGGGGATGGGCAGGAGAGAAAGAAAATAGTTGGTAGAAAGTTGAGTTTTTATCTGGTTGACAAAGGGTAAACTAGGGGCATTATGCATTGTGGCAGGATTTGGAAGCAGAAAAGTTCATGAAGACCCTAGGCCTTGGGTATTCAGTAGATCTGGCAGTGCTGAGAAAAATTACACAGGGGAGGAGGCTCCCAATGACATTTGTATTATCCAATTGATGTGCATTTATATTATACCCAATGCATGCAGATGTTTTTTCAGATTAGTATATAATTTGCCTTGGTAAGGTTGTGGAATTATGAGGTGTTTTTCTGTTTTTCTAGCTTTCTATTCTGTGGTTATGTGATTTTGTAGGAGGGTGCAGCCAGGGGTCCCCCCAAAAGAAGGATTTGTAATGGGGTCCAGAACTCAAGGTGTTCAGAAAATATTAGGATGTCCTCACCGCCCCTGCCCCAGGTGTGGGTTGGGGGAAGGGACAAATGGAGCAGCCCCCTTAAGAGCTGTTTCCCGTAGTAACAGCCTTGCAGCTAACCTCTGGCGTGGTCATTTAACATATCTATAACCTTTGACTGGTTACATAGATACGTTAAATAGCTGTGGCCTTGCTTTGAGCCAGGGAATGGAAATAACTTCCCCACCAATATGTAACTGGGGGGGCAGGTCCCTGGAGTTACAGCGTCTGCATGGAAGCTTAGAGAGGATTGGCTCCACGACTTGGGGCCACACCTGCCCAGACCCATGATGGCGACCAGAAAAGCTGGAAAGGACAGCAGACTGGGGGCAAGTGTGGCCGAGTGTGGGAAATAGGGCTGCAGAGGAAGATTGGCACGGGGATTTAAACCCAGACAGGGCAGCCATTGAGGAGAGAGCCATGCGCTTCTGGCAGAGGGGGGACCCCCTCAGACCTGGGAGAGAGAACTATGAGGCTTTGGCAGAGTAGACTCCCGCACCCATTGTGCAGAGAACCATGCAGCTACAGTCATGTAGGGAGGGCCATGTGGCTGTGTCAGTAAGGAGAACCATGTGCTCTGGCAGAGTGGGGGGGACCCCCCCCCTGGCAGCCATGAGAAGAATCACCATGCGGCTTTAGCAGAGAACCACCACGCGGCTTTAGCTGGAGATCCTGGCAACACAGCTGATGGTGCTGGGAACCAAGGAAGGCCTACCAGCCAAGCACAGATTACTGGGAAGAACTGGGATCTGCCTGAGCCAAGGACTTCCATTTCTTTCCCTGAGATACGGTACCCCAGACTGGGCAAAAAGGGGAAGGAAGGACTGTGTGTGTTTGTGGGTGTTTTAAGGGACTTTGGGACTTCAATGAAGACATTAAATCACTACTCTTAAGTCTGTATAGCTTGAATAAATAATTCCTTTCTTTTTCACCAATCTCTAACATGGAAAGCTATAATTCTCTGGTGAAGGGAAAGGTGAACCTAGTACAGGGGGAACCCAGGAGAAACGGGGATCAATCTGGTAGCATTGTGGGACCCTCTTCCCTGGTGGCCAAACAGGGAAAATCATGGGAGACCACATGTGCAGTAGCTTTGAAGTAATACTACTTGTACATGTGCAGTAAAAGCCCACCAAAACTAGCCAGGAAAGACTTGCCCTATAAGAATAGAGTCCCTCCAGCCCATGAGGTCAATCTCTGCTTGGAGTTGGCCTGCTCCCATATTTTCTTCTATGATCTCTGGGTGTTCTGTTCAATTCTTTGTCCCAATCACTAAGAACCTGGTTACCTGTGCACACCTGTGACAATTTCATATTTAAAGTGACCTTATAATTAAAAATGGAACAGATTCTT